>SJYA01002796.1:121072-344667 GCA_006410615.1 Neotragus moschatus | reverse complement strand
TGGACTATAAAGAAAGCTGAGCACTGAAGAACTGATGCTTTTGAACTGTGGTATTGGAGATGATTCTTGAGAGTCCCTTGGACTGCAAGGAGATCCAACCAGTCCATCCTAAAGGAAATCAGTCCTGAATATTCATTGGAAGGACTGATGCTGAAGCTGAAACACCAATATTTTGGCCACCTGATGGGAAGAACTGACTCACTAGAAAAGACTCTGGTGCTGGGAAAGAGTCAAGGCAGGAGGAGAAGGGGATGACAGAGGATGAGATGGTTGGATGCCATCATGGAGTTGATAGACATGAACTTGAGCAAGTTCCAGAGTTGGTGATGGACAGGGATGCCTGGCATGCTGCAGTCCATGGGGTCGCACAGTAGGACACAACTAGGTGACTGAACTGATCTACCCAGATGTCCCAGTGCCATTTATTGAGTGATTTGTCTTTTCTCCACTGACTCAAAATACCATTTTAATCAAATTCTTAAATATTTGTGGTTACTTCTGATTTTTCTATCCTGTTCATACTATAATTTTTTTAAATTGAAGTTTGTTTTAAAACCCAAAAGGCTTGTTCTTCCTTGTTACTCTTTTCTGAATTTTCCTGGCTACTAATGCTTGTTTACTTTTCACACAAAATTTGAAGGTATTTATCCAGTTTGAAAACAAAATTCTATGTTACTATTTATTGGCATTATATTAACACNTTTTTTAAATTGAAGTTTGTTTTAAAACCCAAAAGGCTTGTTCTTCCTTGTTACTCTTTTCTGAATTTTCCTGGCTACTAATGCTTGTTTACTTTTCACACAAAATTTGAAGGTATTTATCCAGTTTGAAAACAAAATTCTATGTTACTATTTATTGGCATTATATTAACACCTAGACTAATGATCAATGGAAGCTGACATTTTGTCTTGGGATCCCAGATGAGCCCCCAAGATGATAGCTTATGGTGAATGGTGCTGCTGGATTTGTGACCTTGGAAGAGGATTTAACTCTGGCACCAAAGACAGTCTTTGTCACTCAGAGCTTTGGGCAGATTTTATTAAAGCAACAGGGATAGAGAAAGCTTCCAATAGGCACTGGAAGCGGGCAGGAGAGTACCCTCCTTGCCGTTCTTGCAAGGCATCTTATACTCTTTAGCAAGCTGTTGATCATAGATAAACACCTCAAGGCTGACAGAGTTGCACCAGGTGCAGCTCTCTCCCAGAACATACCTATCTGCACAAGGGGAGTCCTCTGTGGGTGAGATACATTGTATGTCTTGAAGGAAGACAGACTTCTAAGCAAGACACATAGTTTCATTAATATAACTTAAGAAAAACTTTTCCCTGAGTAAGATGTACTATTTTGTTGGGCAATTAGCAGCAAGGTTGGAAAAAAGTTACTTTCAGGCAGAACCCATTGTCTTTATACTGCTACTGCTAAGTCACTTCAGTTGTGTCCAACTCTGTGCGACCCCATAGATGGCAGTCCACCAGGCTCCCCCATCCCTGGGATTCTCCAAGAAAGAACACTGGAGTGGGCTACCATTTCCTTCTCCAATGTATGAAAGTGAAAAGTGAAAGTGAAGTCACTCAGTCCTGTCTGACTCCTCGCGACCCCATGGACTGCAGCCTACCAGGCTCCTCCATCCATGGGATTTTCCAAGCAAGAGTACTGGAGTGGGGTGCCATTGCATTGTCCTTATAGCAACACAGAACTAAAGGCACCTGCTAAGCAGTTAAAGTGGGAACAAAGGAATTCAGGGAAAAAAAGTTTGCCAGTTTGTCTCCTCCTGGGGCTTGGGGACCCCAGGCAGACCTGCCTAGCCATTAACCCTTTCACTAACATGTAGGAGAAGGCAATGGCAGCCCACTCCAGTACTCTTGCCTGGAAAATCCATGGGCAGAAGAGCCTGGTAGCTGCAGTCCATGGGGTTGCTAAGAGTCGGACATGACTGAGAGACTTCACTTTCACTTTTCACTTTCATGCATTGGAGAAGGAAATGGCAACCCACTCCAGTGTTCTTGCCTGGAGAATCCCAGGGACGGGGGAGCCTGGTGGGCTGCTCTCTATGGGGTCGCACAGAGTCGGACATGACTGAAGCAACTTAGCAGCAGCAGCAGCAGAGAAATTGATACGACTTTCTCTCTGTATCTGGCTTCAGTAAACAAGATTTAAAGTTTTCTTATTATTGACCTGGTACTGGTATTTTCCTCTTAAATTGATTTCTCAACAAAATAAAAAGACGACCTACTGAATGAGAGAAAACATTTGCATATGATGTGATTGATAACTGGTCAGTGCCCAAATATATAAGTAGCTCATTTAACTCAAAGCAAAACTAAAGAAACCAAAAAACCCAACCTGATTAAAAGATGAGCAGGAGACCAGAAGAGACATTTTTCCAAAGAAGACATACAGCTGGTCAACAGGCACCTGAAAAGATGCTCAACCTTGCTAACCATCAAGAAACTTTTAATGAAAACCACAATGAGATATCTCACACCTGTCAGAATGGTTATCCTCAAAAAGTGTATAAGTAACAAATGTTGGAGAAAATATGGAGGAAAGGAACCCTTTTCACAGTTGGTGGGAATGTACATTGGTGAAGCCACTGTTACAAGCAATATGGAGGTGCCTCAAAAACTACAAATAGAACTACCATGGTGGTGGTGGTTTAGTCACCAAGTCGTGTCTGACTATTGTGACCCCATGGATTGTAGCCTGCCAGGCTCCTCTGTCCATGGGATTCTCCAGGCAAGAATACTAGAGTGGGTTGCCATTTCCTTCTATAAGAACTACCACATGATCCAGCAATTCCATTCCTAGATATATACCCAAATAAAATTAAAACACTAATTCAAAAATATATATGCACACAAATGTTCATAGCAGCATTATTTATAATAGTCAAGATGTGGAAGCAGCCTAAGTGTCAATTAACAGGTGAATGAATAAAGAAGATGTTGTAGATATACACAATGGAATATTATTTAGCCATAAAAAGAGTNAAGAGTTGGACTATAAAGAAAGCTGAGCACTGAAGAACTGATGCTTTTGAACTGTGGTATTGGAGATGATTCTTGAGAGTCCCTTGGACTGCAAGGAGATCCAACCAGTCCATCCTAAAGGAAATCAGTCCTGAATGTTCATTGGAAGGACTGATGCTGAAGCTGAAATGCCAATATTTTGGCCACCTGATGGGAAGAACTGACTCACTAGAAAAGACTCTGGCGCTGGGAAAGAGTCAAGGCAGGAGGAGAAGGGGATGACAGAGGATGAGATGATTGGATGGTATCACGGAGTTGATAGACATGAGCTTGAGGAAGCTCCAGAGTTGGTGATGGACAAGGATGCCTGGCATGCTGCAGTCCATGGGGTCGCACAGTAGGACACAACTAGGTGACTGAACTGAACTGATCTACCCAGATGTCCCAGTACCATTTATTGAGTGATTTGTCTTTTCTCCACTGACTTGAAATACCATTTTTATCAAATTCTTAAATATTTGTGCTTACTTCTGGTTTTTCTATCCTGTTCATACTATAATATTTTTTTAAATTGAAGTTTGTTTTAAAACCCAAAAGGCTTGTTCTTCCTTGTTATNATCTACCCAGATGTCCCAGTACCATTTATTGAGTGATTTGTCTTTTCTCCACTGACTTGAAATACCATTTTTATCAAATTCTTAAATATTTGTGCTTACTTCTGGTTTTTCTATCCTGTTCATACTATAATATTTTTTTAAATTGAAGTTTGTTTTAAAACCCAAAAGGCTTGTTCTTCCTTGTTATTCTTTTCTGAATTTTCCTGGCTACTAATGCTTGTTTACTTTTCACACAAAATTTGAAGGTATTTATCCAGTTTGAAAACAAAATTCTATGTTACTATTTATGGGCATCATATTAACACCTAGACTAATGATCAATGGAAGCTGACATTTTGTCTTGGGATCCCGGATGAGCCCCCAAGATGATAGCTTAGGGTGAATGGTGCTGCTGGATTTGTGACCTTGGAAGAGGATTTAACTCTGGCGCCAAAGACAGCCTTTGTCACTCAGAGCTTTGGGCAGATTTTATTAAAGCAACAGGGATAGAGAAAGCTTTCAATAGGCACTGGAAGCGGGCAGGAGAGTACCCCCCTTGCCAGCTTTTGCAAGGCATCTTATACTCATTAGCAAGCTGTTGATCATAGATAAACATCTCAAGGCTGACAGAGTTGCACCAGGTGCAGCTCTCTCCCAAAACACACCTATCTGCACAAAGGGAGTCCTCTGTGGGTGAGATACATTGTATGTCTTGAAGGAAGACAGACTTCTAAACAAGATACATAGTTTCATTAATATAACTTAAGAAAAACTTTTCCATGAGTAAGATGTACTATTTTGTTGGGCAATTAGCAGCAAGGTTGGAAAGAAGTTACTTTCAGGCAGAACCCATTGTCTTTATACTGCTACTGCTAAGTCACTTCAGTCCTGTCAGACTCTGTGCAACCCCATAGATGGCAGCCCACCAGGCTCCCCCATCCCTGGGATTCTCCAAGAAAGAACACTGGAGTGGGCTACCACTTCCTTCTCCAATGTATGAAAGTGAAAAGTGAAAGTGAAGTCTCTCAGTCGTGTCCGACTCTTGGCGACCCCATGGACTGCAGCCTACCAGGTTCCTCCATCCATGGGATTTTCCAGGCAAGAGTACTGGAGCGGGGTGCCATTACATTGTCCTTATAGCAACACAGAACTAAAAGCACCTGCTAAGCGGTTAAAGTGAGAGCAAAGGAATGCAGGGAAAAAAAGTTTGCCAGTTTGTCTCCTCCTGGGGCTTGGGGACCTCAGGCCTCCCTAGGCAGACCTGCCTAGCCATTAACCCTTTCACTAACATGTAGGAGAAGGCAATGGCACCCCACTCCAGTACTCTTGCCTGGAAAAATCCCATGGACAGAAGAGCCTGGTAGGCTGTAGTCCATGGAGTCGCTAAGAGTCGGACACGACTGAGAGACTTCACTTTCACTTTTCACTTTCATGCATTGGAGAAGGAAATGGCAACCCACTCCAGTGTTCTTGCCTGGAGAATCCCAGGGATGGGGGAGCCTGGTGGGCTGCTCTCTATGGGGTCGCACAGAGTCAGACATGACTGAAGCGACTTAGCAGCAGCAGCAGCAGAGAAAATTGATATGACTTTCTCTCCATATCTGGCTTCAGTAAACAAGATTTAAAGTTTTCTTATTATTGACCTGGTATTTTCCTCTTAAACTGATTTCTCAACAAAACAAAAGGACAACCTACTGAATGAGAGAAAACATTTGCATATGATGCAATTGATAACTGGTCAGTGCCCAAATATATAAGTAGCCCATTTAACTCAAAGCAAAATTAAAGAAACCAAAAAACCCAACCTGATTAAAAGATGAGCAGGAGACCAGAAGAGACATTTTTCCAAAGAAGACATACAGCTGGTCAACAGGCACCTGAAAAGATGCTCAACCTTGCTAACCATCAAGAAAATTTTAATGAAAACCACAATGAGATATCTCACACCTGTCAGAATGGTTATCCTCAAAAAGTGTATAAATAACAAATGTTGGAGAAAATATGGAGGAAAGGAACCCTTTTAACAGTTGGTGGGAATGTACATTGGTGAAGCCACTGTGAAAAACAATATGGAGGTCCCTCAAAAACTAAAAATAGAACTACCATTGTGGTGGTGGTTTAGTCACCAAGTTGTGTCTGACTGTTGTGACCCCATGGATTGTAGCCTGCCAGGCTCCTCTGTCCATGGGATTCTCCAGGCAAGAATACTAGAGTGGGTTGCCATTTCCTTCTACAAGAACTACCACATGATCCAGCAATTCCATTCCTAGATATATACCCAAACAAAATAAAGACACTAATTCAAAAATATACATGAACACAAATGTTTATAGCAGCATTATTTATAATAGTCAAGATGTGGAAGCAGCCCAAGTGTCAATCAACAGGTGAATGAATAAAGAAGATGTTGTAGATATACACAATGGAATATTATTTAGCCATAAAAAGAGTGAAATTCTGCTGTTTAAAAAATGTGGGTGGACCTAGATGCTACTATGCTTAGTGAAATAAATTAGAGAAAGATAAGTACTTTATATTATCACTTATATATGGAAACTTAAAAAGAAACCAAATGAATAAATATAACAAAATAGAAAAAATTTATTTCTGTTTTGTCTCTTTTGTTGCTATTGAAAATGGAGGGCTTTTCTTTCATTCTGTGTGTGAAGGCAATTGATTTCTCTTGTTTATTTTTATAAGTATATTTAGTTTTATTAAACAAATCCTTAGATACTTTCATATAATTTTAACTTTTTCTAACTTATTTCTTGTTAAATGCGTTGTCTAGTTCCTGCAGAGCAATGTAAAATAATAGTAATCAGAATGGACATTTTTCTAACATGTTGCTAACTTCAAAGAGAGGGCATAACATGTTTCCTCCGAAAGCAGAATGGTGTTGATGTAAGTTAGATATGTTTATCATGGTTAAGTAAGGAAATATCTATTCTTTTATTTAAATGTTTAATCTATCAAAATGGATGTTAACATAATAAAATGCCATTTCCATATCAACTAAATGCAGATGTTTCTTGTGAGATATGCTAATATGGTGAATTGTGTTTAAAAGTTTTAAAATTTTAAACAATTTTAATGCTCATCTCCATCTCGCCATAGAAAAATTTTTACTCCTCTAATGTGCTGCTGGATTCTGTTTACTCTGATTTTATTTAGGATTCAGCATAAATAAAAATATGTGGTTTTCTTTTTTAATTAATTGATTTTTGGTTGCATGGGTCTTGTCTGCTCAGTAGTCGTGGTCCATGGGGTCTTTGCTCTTTGGCATGTGGAATCTTCCCAAGACAGTGTCCCCACATTGGCAGGCGGATTCTTATCCACCATCAGGGAAGAACTAGGTGGGTTTTCTTATTGGTAATCAATTTTACTTTAAAGATCATTATTTGTTCCTCATCCCCATCCAAGATCGAATATTCTCTTCTTTTTCTTTATTCTAACAGTTTTAAATGTATTAGAATTATCTGTTCTGTAACTAATTTATTAAAATTCATCTGTGAAACTTATGTCTGATATTTTTTCAGGGTAGTTTGTGACAGCTTTATGTCTTCAATTGTAACTGGTCTGTTAGGATTTTTTATTTCTTCTAGGGTCATTTCTGTACGTTATATTTTCTAGAAATACACATATCCAGGTTCTTAAAATTACTCTGCATAGCGTTTATTAGGGTAGTATCTTTTAGTTTTACCTGAATTTGAAATTATGTACATTCCTGCCATACTGGACTGTGCCCTGCGACCAAGAGAGTTGCAGGAACTCTCCCCAAAGAGAACGCGAACCTCTGGACTGAATGAAACTGGAGCGGAAGGGGCAACGGATCTCCTCTAGACTCACACCATTTCAACGCACGCGCCATTCTAGCCAGGTTATTTGAAGGTTCGTGGGAGTTGGAGATGCAAGAGAATGAAGAACGCAAAGAACTGGAGCAGATAAGGGGGACTGAGAGAGCAGAAGGCGCAGGTCGGGGGATTCTTCCAAGGCAGTGGGAGCTCAGGAGCCGCAGCCAAGGCCATTTCACTTAAATATCATCGCCAACACCACCTGATAACTGTCCTACTATGTAACGGTTAGCGTTCTAGGCTTTGAATCTGACAATCGGAGTTCATATCCTTCATATATCTCGAAGCGACCTTTGGATCCAGTTTAGCTTTGCCTCTCGGGTAAGTGACTAGAAGGAGCTCGTTTCTGCCCCCCCAACCCCGCTTTATTTTTTCTCCCCCTTTTTGAGTATCACCCTTTTCTGACGTAACGATACGTTTAGCTTCAAGGAAAGAGTTATATTTCAAAGCGAAGGAGTTCTCAAGTCATCATTTAATGCCTCTTTAGGTGATTCCCAAGTGACCCGAGCCCTGGAGAAGTCAGAAATGGGCATTTTCTCTTGAAAGTTTACAAACTCCTGGGGAGCCGGTGGAAAGGGAAGGAGAGTGAGATTTCCTGAGATGAAGACCCTCTCTGGCCTCAGAGTCGTCAGGAACCCTCCTCGCTGCCCGCCGTGCCCCGAAGGCTGCTCACGGATGTGCAACCACTATCTAGGTTTTCCACACTTGTATACAAAAAATTGCTCATTCTCTATCTGAAATTCACATATAGCTGGGCGTTGTTTCATCTGGCACCCTACTTCCAGCGGGGGGCGCTTTCTTCGCGGGAAGCGACCTCTCTGTTCGCTAGGATAATTCTCGAGAGGTGGCCTTCTGTTCTACTTTTCTCACCGACTCCCACCCCAACCCTAGCCTGGAAAGGCCTCAAAGCAGCAGCAGGCAGAGAAGGCGGGAGCCCAAGTTCGTCCCCCTCTGCGGGCCGTTCTCCCGTGCCTCCTCACTTAGGCGCTTTGAACTGGAGTTAGGAGGAAATCTCGGCCTGCTTTCTCTCCGAAGTCTCCTGAAAGTCCACAGTCAAAGTAACCTCCCATGAAAGAGTAAAAGCCTGTATAGATGGAAAGGAAGAAAACCTACTCCAATTGAAAAAGAACAACAAAAAAGGCAGGGATGGCTGCTGTTATCAGGCTGGGAGGAGAGATACAGGTAACGCCAGCTGCAAAGTAAACAGGAATCAATGTTTTCCCCAAGATCAAGCAGCAACTGTAAAAAGCCACCACGGTCTGCTCTTTGAATGATTACTGCCTTCTTACGATGTCCCAGACCCATTCGGCTACGTCCCATCTATTACTGGAATACCTAAAACCACCCTCTTTTCAAGACTATACCTAATCCCCAATTAATCCGCGCTTCTTCAAGAAGAAGGTTGATACCTCCTCAGAAATAGCTATCAACCCAGACCCGCTTCTCGCTCCCCTTAGAGCCTCTTTAGAGTCATCTAAAGTAACTAGGTTCTTAATAAAGGAGGTTTTCTCTCACTTCTCTTGTTGAGCGGTGTTTCCCAGAGTATCCTGTCGCTGTATTAATTCATTACACTGATCTTGTCAAGTTTGTTCCTGGTGGTCTTTGGCCGGTGTCTTTAACACCACCTTAGCTTGTTCTGTGAGTCCTAGCTGTGTGGGAGGAGGAGGGGTTAGAACAATTAATCCTGGCAGAGCAGGGAAAAAATCAGGATAGACACTCATGTTGATACTGGAATGACAAGAGAAATGTGGGTCATCGGGAAAAAAGGTTTTACCAAGATGGACCCAGCTAGGATAACCATGTTTTAAAACAAAACAAAACAGAAAAAAACTAGAGTTTCAAACTTTAGCATTTATCAGGATTACCCCAGAGTTTGTTCAAGCACAAATTGTTGGGCCCCAGTCCTGGAGTTTGTATTTCTAACAAGTTTCCAGGTGATGATGATGCTGGTGTTGTTTGGGAGAAACACTTTTGAGAACCACTGAACTAGAGTAATCTCTTGAATTGCATAGGAGCTAATCCAGTGATCCAACATGAGACCTCTGATTTAGACATTTAAAATTTTCATTCTAATAAAACAATCAAATGAGTTCCACCCTAAAACCACAGAAGGCTCAATTTCACCAGTCCCTAAAATCCATTAAATCTTTAATCAGTCCAATTTATAAACTGCCACTGGATATCCAGAAAATCTATAATAAACAAAAGCCACCAACCTTATGAGCAATCAGGACTATTTCCGTCTCACTGCGGTGCTTGTGCTTCCATTTAGATGATCTGTGACAATGCTAGCTGAGATAAAAATTCCTCTTATAGGGCTGCAGGAGCAGATGTGGTCTGGTCTCCTTTCTGCTTATTTGGTTGGGGGGCTTCCCAGGTGGGGCTAGTGGTAAAGAACCTGCTTTCCCAATGTAGGAAATGTAAGAGACGCTTTCACCACCCCCATGTTGGCAAGATCCCCTGGAGGAGGGCATGGCAACCCACTCCAGTAATCTTGCTTGGAGAATCCCATGGATAGAGGAGCCTGACAGGCTACAGTGCATAGGGTCACACAGAGTCAGACATAACTGNTATCACCCGCGCGCATTCCCCAAACCTTTCCATCCAACGACAGTATAGACTCCTCGCCAGCAACAACCCCTAACCCTTCCCCGCCCCACCCTCCAACCAGCGCTCTAAGCTTCAGCTTTTACTTTATTCCCTGGAAGTGCAGATGGTTGGTCGTGGAGCACAAGTTGATGGCATTAAACCTGTCATGCTTCTTATTGGGGGAGGTGGGGACCTCTCTCTAGGTTTAAAAATTTTTGGTTTCCACCTTCTAAAGTCTTTATAGCTGGGTAATGATAATAATGGCAAACTCCTACACAGCTCCTACTTTGCAGAGCAGTAGCCTAAGTGCTTGACACACATTATTAAATAAGAGAATTCCTAGCAGATGCAAAGTTATAAATAGAATGTATAAACAACAGTCTTGCTGTACAGCACAGGGAACTATATTCAATATCCTGTAATAGGCCATAATAGAAAAGAATACATGTGTGTGTGTAACTACATTTCTTTGCAGTACAGCAGAAATTAATGCAATGTGGTGAAATGCAACCGTGAAAGTGAAAGTCACTCAGTCGTGTTGGACTCCTTGCGACCCCATGGACTATACAGTTCATGGAATTCTCCAGGCCAGAATACTGGAGTGGGTAGCCTTTCCCTTCTCCAGGGGATCTTCCCTGGGATCGAACCCAGGTCTCCCACATTGGAGGTGGAGTCTTTGCCAGCTGAGCCACTATCAACCTTACTTCAGTAAAATACATTTTTAAAAAATTCAGGCAATCCCAGTACCTCCCTTTCAAGATGGGTGCCTGCCCAGGGTCCCACGCAGAGTTGCCTGGCTGCTGTTTAAACGGAGCACTCTTGTCTCCACAGCCCAATGCTGTTACCTCTCACACAGTATTTCAAACGAGAAGGCTGCAAATTATTTCCCCCTAAAATCCAGTGGAGATGTGATCAAGTTTCATTGACTGGTTTATTTTAGGCTTGACAAGCAAGGCAGAAGGGGAAACCAGTGGTGTCAAAAGTCTTAAAAAGAAACAGAACGCTGGGAAAACCAGAAGCCATTTTTAGGACCTAAACTGCCAAATACCAAACCAAAAGCTGGGAAACAAAGTCTGCTCCGTGTGCAGGTGAAGGCTTCCCCCGATTTTTCTGGAGGCTTTTGAAGGATTTTGCTCTGGAGTTCGGTTCTCTAGATGGGGAAAGCTGTGATTATAACTAGCTCTAGGACACAGTTCTCTTGGCTCTTCTATCCCTGCTCACAGTCCCCACGTCCATTCAAATCAGCTGCCCAGAGTTGAACCTTTCCCATCTGAAAGAGAATCTTGGCTAATCTTTCAAAACTGCCCTCTCTGCATCCTGGAGGAATCAGGGGACCAGGAACTGTTCACCTTCTCCAAGAACTGTGTGTCCCTAGGCACATGGAGAAGAAAAGACAAGGCGGTGTGAATTGTAGGAAATTTAGGCTGTGGTTACACGGTTGCAATCCAATCTTTTCCGCTCCCGCTGGGATACGCGCTTGAGTTTCTGAAACAGTCTATAGAAATCCCAGGAAAGCAGCCTCTCTTTGGCTGTATGCCCTCCTTTCTGTCAGTAGGTAAACAAGCCACATAAACAGGTGTTAGACAATACTGGGATGACAAACTCAAAGTTGGGGTATTAGGGTGGATAATGACAGGAAGAGGTTTCAACATTTTCCCATATTAAGATCTGGATCCTAGCAGGGTCAAAATTTTCACCCACCCAAGTAGCTTTCCGCCATTCCCAAGGCCACAGACCTTTCTTTCAGATTGCCCCCCTCCTGTTTCCAGACCAGACATTGGGAAAATCTGGTGGGGAGTGTGGCTGAGTTTTCCTCTTACCGGGGAATGCTAAGGAGCTGGATGCAGAAAGAGTTTCATGGAAACTGGTCTAGTGCTGGAACACTGCCTGAGTATTGCTTGGACCTTGAGATTAAGACCCCTATCCCTCTGCCAAGGGAGACCTTCTTTGTGGTTGAAGGAATTGCTTTCCTAGAGTCTCTAATGAATCAGTGCTCTGATGCATCAATCTTTTAAAAAAAGATTATTATTTTAATAATTGAAGCACAGTTGATGTGCAATGTTGTTACAGGTGTATGATACAGCAATTTAAAAGTTTTAAAGGTTAAACTCCATTTATAGTTACTATAAGATATTGATTATATTCTGTGTTGTACAATATATCCTTGTAACTTATTTTATACACAACAGTTTGTACCTCTTAATCCTCTATCCCTACATTACCCCTCCCCGCTTCCCTCTCCCCACTGGTAACAGCTAGTTTGTTCTCTATTTCAGTGTTCCTTTTATTATATTCATTCGTTTTTAGATTTCACATGTAAGTAATATCATATAATCTTTCTCTGATTTCACTTCAGGTCCATGCTGCTGCAAGAATGTATCTGTTGATGGATACTTAGGTTGCTTTCATATCTGAACAACTGTAAATATGAACATTCGGTTGCATGTTATTTTTTTGACTTAGTGTTTTAACTTTTTCAGGTATATATGCAAGAGTGTAATTGCTGGGTCATATGGTAGCCTTGCTTTCTCAGAGTCTCTGATGAATCAATACAGTACTTGTTTTCTTTCCTACACTTATTTTTAAAACAAATTGCAAACATTCCTGAAATTCTATCTTTACATGACTTTAAAGAGAATATAAGCTCACGTTCCAAGGGTTAAAGAACGGAATCCCCCTCAAATCCTTTTTTCCATTTTCTGGAAGTGACTAGTTATCCTTATTGAGGGTCTTCTACAAGATTTTACTGTCTGCGGGTCAGGCTGTGCCTATCAAAGGTTTGTGTTGGTTAATAACCCAGTGCTGAAGGCTGGGAACCAATATTTTCACTGAGGTAAGAAGACCTTTTGAGAAGCTACTTTAGATTTTGACACTGTACTATGGAATTCAAAGCAATCTGGAGATTCAGTGCAATCCCTACCAAAATTCCAATGATATTTTTCACAGAAATAGAACAAACAATCCTAAAACTCATATGGAACCAAAATAGACCTCAAATAACCAAAGTGATGTTGAGAAAGAAGAATGAAGCTGGAAGCATCACACTTTCTGATTTTAAACTGTATTACAAAACCATAATAATCAAAACAGTATGTTATTTGCATATAACAGACATACAGATCAATGGAGCAGAGTCCAAAAATAAACCCATGCATATATGGTCAATTTATTTACAACAAAGGAACCAAGAATATACAATGGTGAAAGGACNTACTTTCTGATTTTAAACTGTATTACAAAACCATAATAATCAAAACAGTATGTTATTTGCATATAACAGACATACAGATCAATGGAGCAGAGTCCAAAAATAAACCCATGCATATATGGTCAATTTATTTACAACAAAGGAACCAAGAATATACAATGGTGAAAGGACAGTACCTTCAATGAACAGCATTAAGGAAACTGGAACACAAGCAAAAGAATGAAACTGGCCCACTCTCTTACACCATACACAAAAATTGTCAAAATGGATTAAAGAGTTGAACATAAGAGCTGAAACATAAAACTTCTAGAAGAAAACATGAGGGGTAATAGGTCTTGGTGATGAAAAATGCAAAAAAAAAAAAAAAGTCAGACCACATTACATTTAAAAAGCTCAGCAAAGAAAACCATCAACAAAATGAAAAGGCAACCAACCTACAAAATGGGAGAAAATATTTGCAAACCACATGGCTGATGGAGTTAGTATTCAAAAGTATAAAGAACTTATACAACTTGATAGAAAAAAAAAACAATTAAAAAAAGGGCAGAGGATCTGAATAGACACTTTTGCAAAGAAGACATACAGATGGCTGATAGGTAACAGGAAAAGGTGCTCTGTATCACCAATCATTAGGAAAATGCAAATTGAAATCACAATGATATCACCTCAAACCTGTTTGAGTGGCAGTTACCAAAAGGCAAGAAATAAATGCTGGTGAGGATGTGGTGAAAAGAGAGTGCTTATACACTGCTGGTGGGAATGTAAATAGATACTGTCACTATGGGAAACAGTATGGAGATTCATCAACATGATCCAGCAATTCTACTCCTTGGTATTTATCCAAATGAACAAAAACACCAACTAAAAAAGATACCTATACCCCCCTGTTCACTACAGCATTACTTACAATAACCAACACATGAAAGCAACCTAAGTGCCCATCGACAGATAAGTGGATAAAGAAAATGTGGGTGTGTATACAGTTCAGCCCAGAAAAAGGAAATCTTGCCATTTGCAACAACTTGAGGACATTATGCTGAGTGAAGTAAGTCAGAGAAAGACAAATACCATCTGATATCACTTATACATGCAATCTAAAACAACAGGAAAAAAATAAAATTCACAGAGAACAGGTAGGTGGTTGCCAGAGTTGGGGGAGAGGGTAGGGGTAAAATGGGTGAAGGGGGTCAAAGGTACAATCTTCCAGTTATAAAATAAAGTAATTGGGATGTAATATACAACATGGTGACTATGTTAATACTGTATTGCATACTTGAAAGTCACTAAGAGGGTTGATCTTAACTGTTCTCATCGAAAGAAGAAAAGTTTGTTATCTGTGTTGATGGATATTGACTAGACATCTTTGTGGTGATTATTTCATAATATATACAAATATTGAATCATTTTGTTGTAGATGTGGACAAGCAAATTACATCTCAAAAAAGTGTTGGACTAGTGAGTCACACTTGACTTGGGCTTCAAGGATTGACACAACATTTAATACTCCATATTTGCCATTTAAGAAAACACTGTATTTATATGAATAGGCTGGAGCCTAAAGACAGTTAAATATCATTGGCCTAAAAGAGAAATGATAGTTTTATTTACCTCAGAAGTGAGAGGTAGTAACTACAAAAAGAGACAAGGGGAAACATTCTCCGTGAACAGGAAAGTTTTGAGTCTTATTTTCAGAGGATTAAAGGCAGCAGAGCAGAAAAGTGACAGAATGACAAATCAGCAGACTAGGTAGCCTAAGACAGACTTAAATACACCAATATTTTTACCATGGTTGGGCCAGATTTTCTGGCTATTGACAGGGAATTCTATTGCCCTATAAATATTATAAAATCCAACAGAAGTCAAGTTCAGTCACAAAACTGAGGACACATTCTTCCAGTGCTTGAAAGCTATTACCAGCTTTAGCAAAGTCCCTCACTACATTGACTGAGGGAGATAGGCAGTGCTGAAGCTGAAGGAAATTTCAGTTGTGTTAATGTAATTTGTAGGAGATGGAAAATGCTGGAATGAAAGGCTTATTTTCTCCTCTTCTCTTTTGTCCTCTGAGCTCAAGGAGCTGTGTTCACAATAAAAAAATGTGTGCTCTGGGCTTTAGCCATGATGGCCACACTAGATTTTGATGTACTGTGATCTCAAACCTTTATGCTCTCCACATCACTTAGAGTGTAACACATCTTTTTTCACCAGGAAATGCTAGTTCAGGGGATGGGGGCAGGTTGTCACAGGGGAGAGGTCAGGATTGGGAAGGGTCTGCAGGTCACCCAATTCTGGTCAGAGGCTTGGTTAGGAAGACAAGGTGGTAGAGAAACAGACAACTGATCTCACACATTCCAAGCTCTTGGATACTCCAGTGACTGCAACTGGTACAGTGAAAAGCAATTTCAACATTAGATTAGGCTAAGGCTACTCAGAAATCAAAATGATTTCAAAAAGCAAAACATAAAAACTCATGAATTCAGTATAAAAAATAATTTTTTAACAGAAGATCTTGTTTACCTTTTCATTGTATTAACTGACACTTCATTGCATTTAACAAAAGTAATTACAGGTACATTTCTTGTTGATGTTTATTTTCCCAAATTCTCAACTTTTCCAGCATTTATAACCTTTAAACAACTTTTCAACACAGTATCTCTGACATTCTTTAAGTAATGAAGTTTAAGAAACATTTCATCTCAATTGAAAAAAACTCTGAACTCTATTTGAAGTTGTCACCAGACATCTTGGCAAGGAGTCATTTTAGTGGATTCTCTGGTGACTAATCAGAGCTGAGTTTCTAGGCTTTACCTCATTCATGCCACTGCTGAGGCTCAGCAGGATGTGGCCTCTCTGATGTTGGATTAGCAATGCTCTCTGCCTAACAGGCCTTCCCACACTATTTAAATGTATAGGATTTTTCCTCAAACTCTCTTATGTTTACTGAGATTTGATTTACAGCTGAAGTCTCACCCACATTCAGAACATTCAAAAGGTTTCTCTCCTGTGTGGATTTTGATATGATGACTAAGACCTGTCTTCTGACTGAAGGCTTTGCCACACTCTTTACACTGATAAGGCTTCTCCTTGTTGTGAATCCCCTGATGTTCAATAAGATGCTCTCCCCTTGTAAAGGCCTTGCCACACTCAGGACATTGGTAGGTCTTATCCCCAGTATGGATTCTTTTGTGGTTTCTCAGGCCAGTTAGCTGTGCGAAGGTCTTTCCACACTCATCACATGTATATTTTCTTAGTTTAGGAGGGTTTCTGTGCTTTCCTTCTAATTTGTGTTTGTTAAGGCCTGAGTGTTGACTGAAGGCTTCACCACACTCATCACATTTGTAGGGCTTCTCCCCAGTGTGACTTCTCTGATGTATGATCAGGGTTGAGTTCACTCTAAAGGTTTTTCCACACTCAGCACATTCATAAGGTTTCTCCCCTGAGTGAATTCTGTGATGTATTATAAGTTCCGAGCTTCGGCTAAAAGCTCGTCCACATACAGGACATTCAAAAGGTTTCTCTCCAGTGTGGATTCTCTGATGTTGGTTAAGTCCTGCATACTGAGTGAAGGCTTTTCCACATACTTTACATTCATAAAGTTTTTCTTTACTGTGAATTCGCTGATGCTCAGTAAGATTTGAACACTGCCTGAAGGTTTTCCTACATTCATCACATTCATAAGGCTTCTCTCTGTTGTGCAATTGTTTATGTTCAGTGAGGTCTGCACTATGGCAGAAGGTTTTCCCACAGTATATACATTCAAAAGGCTTCTTTTCAGTGTGGAAACTTTGATGTTTTGAAAGAACTGATCTTTGACTAAAGCATCTGCCACATTTATTACATTGATGATGCTTTTCTACAATGTGGATTTTGAGATGTTGAGAGAGGCCTGCTTTCTGACTGAAGTCTTTGTCACACTCTTTACACTGATAAGGCTTTTCCTTGCTGTGAAGCCCAAATTCTGTACTGGAGTATGGTTTCTTCCCATTGTGGATCCCCTTGTGCATATGAAGGCCTCTCATCCAGGTGAAGGTTTTCTTACATTCATCACATTCATGTATTTTCTCACTTGTGGCGCCCCCATTCTGCATTTCCAAACTTTCACTAGGCTCATTGTCTCCTCTCTGTATGGCATGCTGACATATAGTTTCATGATGTCCATCAGACCCCTCCCTACACCATTCTGTTTCTTCACAAGGTTCCTGTTTCACTTCTAATGTCAAATTCTCAGTCTTCATCTCACCATCTGAAATAACACACCACACAATTTGAGGAGAAAAGAGGAACTCAAAAATGATTTAACAGAGAGCTAGGAGGGTTAATGTTTATTTCAGATTTAACAGAGCACTTTCTATCTTTTCCATATTTACTGTCAGGGGTTCAGAGAAACAGGTGAGCCAAGTAAAAGGAATGGGAGTAATACAGGTGTGGGAGTGAGAAAGAATAAAGTATGGCTGATTTACCAATAGAGTATGGTAAAATTGATAGGATGTCTCTTCTGTGATTACCCAAGACTATAATTTCTACCTACTGTAAGATTTTCTCTATTGACACCCTTCCTTCCTGGTTTGCTGGCTTTGATTAAGAATGTCACCATAGAGAGAAGCCCACGTGGCAAAGAACTGAAGTTGGGTTCTGGTCAGCAACCAGGAAGGAAGGAAGGCCCTTTCTCTGTGTGACTGACAAAGAACTGCATCCTGCCAACATCCATGTGAGGTTGGAAGTGGATCCTTCCTCAGTCACAGCTCAGGTGAGAACCTATCTTTAGCTGCAACCTTGTAAGAGACCTAGAAGTGGAGGATCCAGCTAAGCCACATACCCAGACTCTTGACCCACAGAAACTGAGGTAATCAGTGTGTGTGGTTTAATTGCTAACTTTGTGGTCATTAATTGAGCAGAGAAAAATTCAACTACACTAAATATACAAAAGACACATCTAAGATAAAATGATTGAGTAAAGTTATGAATAAAGGATGAACAAGAGAAAATTGAGCAAATGCAAATAAAAAGAAAGGCATCATGATCTCAATTTCAGAAAAAAAGGTGAGATTCAAGCCAAGAGAATGAAATGAGACAAAGAAAAGTATAATGATAAATAAACATTACAATTTATAGTGACCATGGAACAGACATGAATAATTACATAGAAAATAACAAAGGAACAAATTTTCTAGAGCAGAAATTATGGATGAGATAAAGAGACAAAACAAATAACAGACTTTAATCATTCTTTCCTTGTCTAGAAAAAACCACCAAATGGACAAAAACATAAACATTCAGAAGACTTACAAGATTATTAAATCTATGGATAAACATGCATATCAAGTTCTGTATCTGGAAAACAGAACATCTTCTCAGATGTGCAGTGACCTTTAATGAAAATTAATTTTGGGGTCATAGGAAAACCATAATAAACTCCAAAATGTGTAAACAACACAAACATTCTCTGATAACAATAAATCTAGAATTAGTAACAAAATCAGAAAATAAGCCCTTCCATCTGAAAATTTTAAAATTTTCAATTACTAGTTCAAAGGAAAAAATACATTTCAGATTTTCTAGAAAATAACAAAAATGCTACATTTCAAAACATTTGGGATTCATCAAAACCAGTGTTCAATGAAATATTTGTAGCATCAAATATTTATATTAGTAATAGATGCACAAATCGATCCAGCCAGCTCAAAAATTAAAAAATAAAAAGGACAACTAATTAACCAAGAGAATCTGCTCATTTAGGAACACTTTTCTCTCTTCTGTCTCATTCCCCCTGCTTACGCTTCCTGGGAACACTTCTGATACAAACTACTACAATCTAAAAGAAATAAATTTTAAAAACAAGGGAGAACATAAGGAAGGAATTAACAAAAGTATATGCAGAGACAAAACATGACATACAAAAATAATGGAACATTGTAGTGGTAAAACAAAACTGAATACACCACTATGAACTCATAATTTTTAGAAAAAAAAAAATGTACATCTAGCTCCACCCATAAAATGTGCTAGAAGTATTGTTACCCGAGGGAAACAGAACACTCCCAGCATCCAGATTTTCTACTTCAATAGCCTTCTCCATAAGAAGAACTAAAGCTCCTTCAGAAAGGGTTGATACCAAATCTGGGTCTAGGGAAAGTACATGGTGAGAATGGAATAATTAATTTTGTTCAGAAAGCAAGGATTCAAAATTCATAGGGTCATGGCAAAAAGAGTTAAGAACAGGGTGGAAGACATCCAAACTAGGCAAAGATGTATCAATCTGAGCTTTAAAACAAGTAATAACTGTGGTAGATTGAAACACACTGACTCAATGAAAATTACTAAGCCCATAAAGATACTAACACAACGAAAGTCCTAAAATCCCATGTTGTCATTTGAAGTGCCTATTAAACCATTCCTTGAATTTGAAAATTGGTAAATACAGGGGAGAAACTAAGCATCAATCTTGGATTGTCTAATATGAAGTGATCAAACAGATGATTTGATGATTTGTTCACTATAAAGAAGACTAACAGTTAATAACATAGAAGGAATGAAAGAGTCACAAAATCTTAATAAAATGATTGACCCACAGAAGAATTCTCAAACATTTTGTATTTTGTTGCTGGGAAACTAGCCAATCACATACTACCAAAGTGACACCACACAGTTGGGATCATATTTCCATGTCTTTCAATCTTTTTTCCATTTTATGGAAATACAGCATACATGGGCAGCAAAATAAATGATTCAATGAGGAAGCAACAGAAAGCCTCACAGAGTAAGAAACTTGCCCAGGGTCATGAAAATGTCTGGGCCATGAAAGGGAAAATGGGAAAGGGAAACTGTTCTAAAGTAAAAGAGAATTAAAAGGCACAACAACCAGATGTCTCACACAGCCATGGATTCTATCCTAGTTTGCACAAATCAGCTTTAAAGACATTTTGGAAAAAATAAACCAATCTGAATTTGCATTGAGTTTAGATAACATTAAAATATATTGCCAGGGAAAAGGGAAGATTATTAACTGAACAAAATAGATTACAAAATAGCACATAGAAATAATCTCTTTTCAGTGAAAGGAATGTGTGTATACACATACATGCACATAAGATATTCAAATATATAATAAAAAGTCACTGTAATCTCTGGATGATAGAATATTATGCTTGTTTTCTTATTTTGCAACTCGGTATTTTCTAACTTTCTACAATGCATATAAGAGGTAACTTTCAGAAAAGTCAATATAGTTTTACAATGTTAATGTCCTATCAGAGTCTACTTAAGGATGTAAGCATCAAAATGCTTGAAAGTAACATCTGCTACAGACGATCTGCAGAAAATTCAACTATGGATATTTAAAATTAACATACTACAGAGGCTGTTCTGAGATGACTTATCACCTTTTAATCATTATTACCTAAAATGTCAGCTTTGTCATATCCTTTAACAACTCTCATCGCAAGGAATTAATGTGTCATACTTCACAAAAAAGGCAATGGGGGACTTCATTTCACTCCAAATTTCCTAGAGAAATTCTTGCCTCACCTGTTTCCTCTGATGGTCAGGGCTCAGGTCTTTTGCCCTTGAACTGGACTGCTAGGGGCTGAGCTTGGGTATATGAAGATTCTTCATCTAGTGTTTGAAGAGTCATTGTCTGCAAAAGCATCTTCTGTTCTAGAGAACAAGCTGAAACCTAGAGACAAGTGGCACTCATTAGGCCTGAATTTAACAGGAACTAAACCTCAGAGAGGAATTTCCAAGAAACATCCCTGGAGAGACTAGAAGAGAAACCAGGGCCTTAGGGTGCTAAAGGGTAGCCAGAAAGGTAAGTGATGCTTACCTTTTGATCAGAAAGTCTGATGAAATCCTGTCTCTATCACTTCATTTATTGGCTACATCTCCTCCGCTAAGTTACACAACCTCTCTGAACTTAGTTTCCATATGAGATACCACCTAGTTCTTTGTTGCTGCGAATGTTAAAATGACCAGTAGAGTACACAGCATGATACTTACAGAATGCCTTCAGCATCTTTACTCCATCCCTGAATCTCCTGTTTCCCACCCTTCCCCTCCTTACAGGACTGGCTTAGGAAGAAGCTCAGTTCCCTGCTAAATGCTAGGTTTTCCCACTGTTCTCAGAGCCTCCACACTTGAGAAAGTTTTGCTCCCAGGTCCCCACAACGACATCAGACTTGTCTCNTCCCACCCTTCCCCTCCTTACAGGACTGGCTTAGGAAGAAGCTCAGTTCCCTGCTAAATGCTAGGTTTTCCCACTGTTCTCAGAGCCTCCACACTTGAGAAAGTTTTGCTCCCAGGTCCCCACAACGACATCAGACTTGTCTCTTCCTATATGTACATTTCTCTTTCTTTCCAGATTCTTCAGCATGGTCATTGCCTCTTCCCCACTCTCTGGATGATGCTCCCGAACTGGGACCTGGAGTTCCTGGGGCAGGATGGACAGGAACTGCTCCAGCACTGGCAGGTCCAGGATCTCCTCCTTGGTGTGTGTCTCTGGTCTGAGCCACTGATGGCAGAGTTCCTGGAGCCGGCTCAGGGCCAGCCGGGGTCCAGGGGAATCCTGGCAGCAGAAGTGCCTAAACTGCTGCCTGAAGATCTCCCGGGCAGGACGCTGGTTCTCTGGAAGGCTGAGATCCTGATTCCTGGGGTGGTCTTCCTCCAGCTTCACTGTCACCATCATAGGGCCCTGCTGACCCCATGGGGCCTGGAACAGCTGACCAGCAGACACTCTTGTGTCTACAGCCATCATGCCTGGAGTTTCTGCTGAAGGCTTCTGAGGGCACCCTGGGGAATAAGANATACAAGTAACCCCTGCCTTTTGAAAATCTGCATTATACCACTTTGCCTTGTAATAAAGACCTACATTAATATCTGCTTTTGCTAAATAAAGCTGAAGAGGATTTTACCAAAAAAAAAAAAAAGGTGAAAAGTGAAAACAACGTTGAGCATTTGTGTTGTTGCCCAACCTTGTAGAAAGGCATCATGCACCTCAAGCAGCAAGAGTGATGCCACTGGCTCCTTCTCTGGGAACTGTACTCAGCGTCTCAGCATTAAGCCACTATAACTTTGAACTGTGTCTGTGCTTTACCTCAATTCTGTCCATCTGTTAGCAAGATGTGTCCTACGGTAACTCCTTCTGCTTTATGCCATTTCAGCTTGTGAAAAATTTCATAGCTCTCAGGTATTTCCTACTTGAGCCGTGAAACAAGGCAAAATAAAATACAAGTGGTATGATGGCAGTAAGAATGAACAACTAGCACCTCCAGAGTTTTTCTTGTGTGGCTCTTTATTTATATCATCCTCATAAAAATATGAATATAGTGAAATACCTCACTTTTATACACTTTCTATCTTATAAACTTTCCAGTTTCTCAAGTCCTCACAATAGTGGAAAGTATATTTCATTCAAAGTAGAAGACAATACCAATGTTTTTTAGACTGCTTGTTCCAAAGGTTGCAAAGATAAACTAAAGCATAGTGAGGACATAAACATCCAGATGATTATGTATGAGGGACAGGGATGGAGCTAAGCTTGAGATATCTACTGGTTTTTAGCATAAAGTCAGAAAGATGTAGGAAAAGCATTAAAGATACTCTGCTACCTGATATCTTTTCTATCCTAGTGCCAATATGGGATCAAGTCCAACTGTCATGCTGGATGGTCAAAGGTATTTCTGAGATTTTTTCCTAGAGGTAACTGAAGGAGTGGGTATCACTGGGATTCAGAAAGAAAGAGGGAGAAAAAAGAAGACATATCAATGAAGAGTAGAATTTGAGGGCACAGATATATATTTTAACTCCTTCCTAAACACTGCCTTTTTTTCTACATTGACAAAGTGAGCAGCAAGGCCTAAAACTTCATATGCTGCCTTGACATCTTTGAGCCTCATGCATGTATACTCAGTCGTGTCCAACTCTTTGTGACCCATGAACTGTAGCACACCAGGCTCCTCTGTCCATGGGATTTTCCAGGCAAGTATACCGGAGTGGGTTGCCATTTCCTCCTCCAGGAGATCTTTCAACACAAAGATCAAACTTTCATTTCCTGCATTGTCAGGTAGATTCTTTCCCACTGAGCCACCTAGCCCTCTTTGAGCCTCAGAGGGACCAAAAGCCTAACTATCAATTCCACCACTCTTGCTGTATATGCCTCCCACCCAGCAGGAAGTAACCCCATTTGGCTAGTTCCCCATCAGGTGGACTAGCTACACTCTACTTGGTCCTCAACCTACTGGGTTTCACCACCTTGCCTCCCCCTCCATGAAATTATTTAAACAAGCCAATCACATCTTCCCAAGGAAACCAGGCATCACCTCATCTTTATTACTACGAAGCCTGTATAGCAAAGCTCCTGTTTGTTTATTCTGCTCCCAAGTGGCCCTCCTGCCCTAGGTTGTGAGTACACATGACTAATAAACTCCTGTCAATCCCATCTGTCCAGAGCCAGGTGTCATGTGTTTGGCCATCCATAGAATCTTAGGGTGGGACTTCCTCTCTCACCAATAAGGTGAAGAGGAGGCAAAAAAAACAGCAAGCTATGTCACTGAGTAGTTGCTTTTAAACTTAACTTATCTAGTTAAATAAGTACCTAGCTTACCCCTCATTTAGGTAACTTTAAAAACAATGTCACTTTCCTCACTCATCCTGCTAAAGTTCTCCTTTGCACAGTATGCACACTTAACAGTCTCAGTGGTCCTCCATTCAAAATATGAGAGTCACTGTGTCATCAGGATATTCAGTGTATGTGATGATAGTGACTTCAAGGAACAAAAGTGCTGAAGGACCACAAAAGGAGAAGGATCAAAAGAATGGGAGAAAGAAATAGCAGCATCCATAAAAGACTCAGCCCAAAATCTGGTCTGCTCCAGTGACAAGCTACCAGCTTCTTTCAATCTGATGGATGATACCAAAATGTCTTCTAGTTTGATTACCTAGAATAACAATGATAATGGAGACACCACATTCCCAATTTCTTCAGTTTATTACAAAATGATTAGGTCTGTATTCAGCATAGCTTTCTAAAGTGTTCAGTAAGGCCTGATTGAAGGCTTTCTTACACTTAGGATATAGACACAGATTTCTGCCCTCTGTGGATCCTCTGATGATGAACAAGGCTTGACCTCTGAATGAAGGCTCGGCCACACTCCTCACACTGGTAGGGCTTCTCCCCAGTGTGGATCCTCAGGTGCTGAGTAAGACTGGTGTTCCCTTGGAAAGCTTTCCCACATTCCTTACACATGTAGGGTTTTTCTCCAGTATGACTTCTCTGATGTTCCATGAGTCCTGACCTCTGAGTGAAGGCCTTCTCACACTCATTACATTTGAAGGGTTTCTCTCCAGTGTGGATCCTCAGATGTCCAATAAGGTGTGAACTTTGACTAAAGCATGTTCCGCACTCTTTACACCCATAAGGTCTCTTTCCAGTATGGATCCTCTGATGAAGAACCAGGCCTGTGTTTTGACTGAAGGCTTTCCCACATTCATTATACTGATAGTGTTTTATTTTATTATGAATTTCCTGATGTGAAAGAAGGGCTGATTTATAACTGATGGCTTTTCCACATTGATTGCATTTATAAGGTTTCTCTCCAGTGTGAATTCTCCAGTGTCGAACAAGCCCTGAGCTCTGAGCGAAGGCCTTTCCACATTCCTTACATTTGTGTTGTTTTACTCTTGTGGGGTTGACCTTTTGGTGTTCTGATTTACCCCTATATTGAAAAGTTTCTCCACACTTTGGATCCTGGAAAATATCCAGTGAATTCCTTTCTGCAGAAATCTGCTTTGGGGCAAATTCACCAGTTGTATTCCTGGCCTCATAGGCTGAGAGAGCAAATTGATTATTTAAGAGTTGCATATCCCACATAAGGGTTTGGAAGTAAAGTTAGTAATAATAATTGACAACATTACTAAATGCTTATTAACATCAAGGATTGTGATAAATAATCAAGAACTATCATCCTAAGGGTTTGACAGTTACTGTACTTGTGAGTCTTAGAGAATAAAAATAAATAAATAAAAGGCTTTGGGGCCTCAGTCCAGATCTAAAAACTCAGAATGGCAGGAGTGAAATGTAAATTTCCCAAGAGTCTTCAAAGGGTCCCTAATGAACATACCCTCTTATATTTATCCCTTGTGTAGTCCATTCCCTTCCCACACAGGATCTAGGCTGGCCTGTGACTTGCTTTATCCAACAGAATATGGTGAAAGTGATGACATATCAGTTCAAGGACTAAGATTTTAAAAGATGCTTTTGAGATCCCTGAGTTACCATGTTAAGTCTAGTTACTCCACTAAAGAGATACATGGAGACTGAGAGAATGAGATAACCTCAGGCCCATCCATCTCATAATCTTGCGAAGCCCAGTTTCTAGCCAACTCCTGATAAGCTATGAGATGTGAGTGAAGTATCTCGAGCATCACAGTCCAGGCAAGTCCTCAACACCTACAGCTTCATTTGATATCACATACAGCAGCAGAACCACCCTCTCAATCCCAATCAATCCACAGAATTGTAACAGATAACATAATGGTTGTTTCTTTTAGCCACTAAGTTCTGGAGTGGTTTATTCCATGGAAATAGATAGCTAAAACACCAAGTGACCAGTCAGTTTGTGGTGATGCTCACAGTAACACAATAAGCTAGGTAATAGAAACTGAAACACAGAAATTAAATAACTGGTCTGTGATCACATAATTTGCCTGGCCTGGAGTTAATCTGAATCTAAAGACTGTGCTCTTTATTTTTATTACAAAAAGAATAGATACTTAAGGTAAAATTTTCAACGGTATAAAAAAGATAAAAGTAAAAAGCCCAAATCCCAATTCCTTCTCCATCACCTTGTGTCTTTTTACTTTCCCGAGGTAATCACTATAACTTTGTTGCCTATGTAATATATAGCCTATTTTAATCTAGTGACTGTTAATTTCTTACTGCATATATAGAAATATTTTCCTTCAATATTTTCACACAATGGCCAAAAGACTTTTACATAAAGACATCCACTGATCATTGTTTAAAATAACAAAAATACTGGAAAAAATCTAAATGTACATCAGTAGGAGACCATTAAATTAATTACAATACATGTATGCAACAGAAAACTAAACATTAAAAAGAATAAAATACCTCTACTGATAAGACTGGTGTGTGAAAGCTTGATAAAGGAGATGGGTGGGGGGCTGGGCTCTGGATTGGCTGGATTGTATATGAAAGGACCACAGTTGTTAATTCTTGGGAATGGGACTTTTATATTCATTTTATATCTTTCTACAGTACTTGACTTTTTAAAATATAAATGACCACTATTGTTCTATAATAGCTAATTAAAACATATAATACTAGGGCCCACTGTGGTAAATCTGTGGTAGATCTGGGCATCAGTATTTCTTAAACAGTTCCATAATGATTTGGCTTCACAGAATTGTAAACCACTATAACAGCCCAGTTAAAAAATACCACATAGCCCAATTCAAAGTGAAATCAACTCTAGATATGCTCACTTTGTAAATAACCTTTTGGTGTTAAATTTATTCTGCTATTTCTAGATACCACTTTTTTTTTCCCCCATCAGAAATACTACTTTTAGCAGATGCTATGCTCAGTGCTTCTAAAAGATCACAAAGATTCATGCTATAAAGCTCACCCTTCTCTTGCAGAGGAAAGTGCTCCCAAGGATCACACTTGAGCTGGAGGATCAGTGACTGATTTGTAAGGCCTGCAGTTCTCATTTCCTTTCAAAGCACTTCTTGTTTGTAACGTGCACTGGCTTGGACCTAAGGACATACCAGTACAGCTGGTTTTATGAAAGGACCAGAAAGATGGCAATAGCTAACTAAACCTCAGAATTTGATTAAAAATATAATTTCCTACAGGTATAGAAAGCAGAATAAAGAAACCAGTGTCAATCAGCAGAGTTTTAAAGGGAAAACAGGAAGATAATGCTTCAGCCCAGAAAATAATAGTCATCAGTCCCTCTCTTCTTGCTTACTCATGGCCCCTGTCTGCTGGTAGACCCCTGGTGAGCTCATAAATGAACAATGGATTACCCTTTTCCCACCTGTTGTCCTTTGCCTTCAAGTTCTGTCTCCAGCTTTTCTAGCACAGTCACCACTTCCTCTCCACTTCTTGGATGATACTCCCATACCCTGGCCTGAACCACCTCTGGCAGGATGCTCAGGAGCTGCTCCAACACCAGCAGCTCCAGGATCTGCTCCTTGCTGTGCCTCTCAGGCTGCAGCCATTTTTGGCAGAGCTCCCAGAGCCGTCTCAGCGCCTCTCGAGGTCCAGGGGCCTCTTGATAGTGGAACTGTCTGAAGCGCTGACGGAGAAGCTCCTCATAAGAGTACACATTCCCTAGTTGTCCAGGCTTCTGCTCCCAAGTATGGTTCTCCTCTTCCTCTACCTTCACTATTCTCAGACCCTCCTGTTCCTCTGGAGTGTGGACCACAGGAGTCAAGACTGGATCCTCTCTCAATTTGGTGGACATCTTAGACTGCAATGGCTCAGGATAGGATTCACCTGGTTTACACCCAGGAATCAGGAAGAACCTTAGAATCAGAGCACTCCTGTGGGAGAAGAACCCACTATTAAAACAGCAAAATAACCAGAGCAGTCAAGAACCTATGTTATTAGTAATGCAGACTCACTGCCAAGGTGATATTCCTGGGTAGTGGAATATTGTAAGACAATATTCCTGAGACCCACAAAAACAGATGACAATTATTGAGAAAGTGCACTTTGCTGCTGATATACAAAATAGGACATAAATATTAGTATCAGGACTTCTATTGTGGGAAATAAGGCCACAGTCTTAGAATTTAAAGACTTTTTAGTTTACATTATGACAGGAAGAAAAGCACATGAGCCAGAGGCTGTGGGATCACCATATTTGCCAAGTCTTTCTTCTATGCATATTCATAACCTACTATCCCTTCCTAGAACTGCTCAGCAGGAAGGGATGGATTTTGGGACACTCCTGTAGAGTCAAATACATGAGCAGAGTCAACGTTATTTTTCCGGTAAAACCTTTATTATCTTTAGAGGAATCAAGTTACTTATACAGGGGAGTAAAACACAAGTTCCATAAACTGGTTATAGTATTCGTTCAGGGAGTAAAGCAATAAGCACCTCTCCGTCGGATGAGACACCCCCAGCATCCATAGTGTATGAAATAAAAGAGAATAAGCAAGCAAAATGAGTCGTTTGTGCTATGCTATAGTTAAAAAAAAAAGAGAGAGAGAGAGACAAATCGTCACTGAAGCTCATTACCAAGCACCGTGTGCACTTGTTGGGGGGAGAACAGGACACCAACGCTGCAAAGAGCCCTCCCCGTCCCACTTCTGCCTCTAGGGACAACAGAGATTGGAAAGTCTGCAGCTTGGCTGGGGAGAAGTACGACCGCTCACCCGCAGCTCTGGGGATGGCTGGCGCTCCCCAGGACTAGCCCTGGCAAGCAGTTAAGAGAAAACTGTAATCACCGTCCCGCTGGACCAACCAGGAACCCAGAACCACAGAGCAAAAGGCGCCCGGGACCACGAGACCGCTTCTGGTGCCAGCCTAGGAATCCGGAGGCATAATCCTCTCTATGATCTTCTTAATCGCGGGTTTTGCTACCTTTTCCTGGTTCGGCCAGGGTGGGCGCAGCACTTCATTCTGGCAGTCTGGATTTTTACTCCCTTCTCTCTCCCACCGCCTCCTGAAGAAATCCGAGCCTATCCATAAAGGTTAAATCACCCACAACGTTGCTGCGAATTAGCTACGAGCCCTTTTTGTAGTGTATTTATTATTGATGAGTGAAAAGTTCTTCTTACGTTCTGGGTATGAGCTGTTATATGAACACCAGATACTGGCTCCCACTTCCGTTTTTATTCCCAGTTATGTCTTTTTGCTGAAAAATAACTTTAAAAAACGTGATAGTCTTTAAACAGTACTTTTAGATTTATAGAAAAAGCTTCCCATATGTCCCCTCCAAACCCTTTTCCTGGCTACACACAAACCCTATTATTAACATCTTGCATTAGTGAGGTATCTTTGTTACAGTTAGTGAGTCAATATTGATAAAGTATTATTAACTGAAGTCCATACTTAATATTAAGCTTAATATAAACTGTGTAGTCCATTCTATGGGTTTTGGAAAATATACAACATGCATCAACTGTTACAAGTATCACACTAAACAGTTTCATTGTCCTAAAATTTCCCTGTGCTCCACACATTCATCTTTCCCACACTCCAACCCCTACAGCCCCTGATCTTCCTACTGTCTCCATACTTTTGCCTATTCTACAATGTCATGTTTTAATAGTTGGAATCAGTTTGTAGCCTTTTCAGACTGGTCCCTTCACTTAGCAAAAAGTATATAACATTTTCCCATGAATTTTCTTTTTTCTGGCCACACCATGCAATATGTGGGATCTTAGTTCCCTGACCAGGGATCAAACTCAGGATTCTTGCACTGGGAACACGGAGTCTTTACCACTGAACTACCAGGGAAGAAAGTTTCTCTCCATGGATTTTCATGGCATGATAGTTTATTTCTTTTTACTGCTGAATATTCTATTATCTGGACGTACCAGTTTGTTACTTCACAAAACTACTAAAGGAAATCTTGCTTGCTTCCACGTTTTAACAATTATGAATAAAGTTTCTAAGAACACCCTTGTGCAATTTCTTTTGTGGACATGTTTTCAATTCATTGGGGTAAACACCAAGGAGTGAAAACCTCTGAGTAAGAGTATGTTTACTTTTGTAAGACACTGCTGAACTGTTTGCTGAAGTGACTGTACCATTTTGGATTCCTACCAGGAATGTATGAGAATTCGTTGCTCCATATCCTCATCAGCATTTGGAGTTGTCACTGTTTAGCACTTTAGCTCAGAGAAGGCCATGGCACCCCACTCTAGTACTCTTGCCTGGAAAATCCCATGGATGGAGGAGCCTGGTGGGCTGCAGTCCATGGGGTCGCAAAAAGTCGGATACGACTGAGACTTCACTTTCACTTTTCACTTTCATGCATTGGAGAAGGAAATGGCAACCCACTCCAGTGTGCTTGCCTGGAGAATGCCAGGGACAGGGAAGCCTAGTGCAACCCAGGGACTGAATCCCAGTTTCCCGCATTGTGGGTAGATTCTTTACCAGCTGAGCCACAAGGGACTGAAATTCAGGGTAAATTCTCCCAGGTGTTCTTAGGCCTTTTTATCTGAGTGTTATTCTCCCTGGTTTGAGGCAAAGTAAATTGTGTGTCCACAAAGGGGCTCCTCCCTCACTTGGGTAAATTATTCAGAAGCTTATGAACTTGTCCAATGTGGAGTCCCTGATGATGTTCCCACTTGATCTTCTGAACATCTCCTTGTGTATTACACTTCTGGAAAATTCTGCTTTGAAACAGACTCCTTGTTTAAGGCCAGGAGTTACCATTTGAAAGAACAGGTTGATCATGATATTAGCACTGTTTCCCCAGCGGCAGAAAAAGTGTCAAATGTGACATACATGAGAGTAGCCTAAAGAGAGAAGTTACAAAAAACAAAACTCTTTCTGTGCTTAAGTTCTAAGTAAGAACATACACTTGCTTTTCTTCTAATTGCAGCTTTTCAGTATTTTCTTCTTTCTGTTTCTTGGGTTTATTTTACTATGCTCTAAGATCTCAAAGGGATGTTTAGAGCAATTTTCTTTTTTTCAGCTTTGCTTTTATTCTAAATATAGCATCTAAACTTTTAAATGAAATAATTTAACCTAAGGAGCCTGAAAAAGTACCTGGAACAGATTAGATAAATGCAAACTACTCAGTATTAGTATTATCAGTAATGTAAAGCGGAAAGGAGGAACTGGTGCAGAGACTCATTTATTCAAGAGCTCTTGCGAACATAACAATACATTAAGTAGTACATTAAAAAAGAAGCCATCACATAACAAAGCATTTTACAATGTATTTGGAGAGATTATAAAAATCTCAAAGTTGTACGGGATATCAGAGAATACCTGGCCTCTCTCCTTATTTTTAAGGATGTAAAACTGAGACCCAGCCAGGTGGATTAGCCTAAGTAATCCTAAACGGATTACCTCTAAAAGTTCCTTAGAGGTAAAGACAGATTGAGACTGCTGCTGCTGGTAAGTCACTTCAGTCGTGTCCAACTCTGTGCAATNACTGGGAACACGGAGTCTTTACCACTGAACTACCAGGGAAGAAAGTTTCTCTCCATGGATTTTCATGGCATGATAGTTTATTTCTTTTTACTGCTGAATATTCTATTATCTGGACGTACCAGTTTGTTACTTCACAAAACTACTAAAGGAAATCTTGCTTGCTTCCACGTTTTAACAATTATGAATAAAGTTTCTAAGAACACCCTTGTGCAATTTCTTTTGTGGACATGTTTTCAATTCATTGGGGTAAACACCAAGGAGTGAAAACCTCTGAGTAAGAGTATGTTTACTTTTGTAAGACACTGCTGAACTGTTTGCTGAAGTGACTGTACCATTTTGGATTCCTACCAGGAATGTATGAGAATTCGTTGCTCCATATCCTCATCAGCATTTGGAGTTGTCACTGTTTAGCACTTTAGCTCAGAGAAGGCCATGGCACCCCACTCTAGTACTCTTGCCTGGAAAATCCCATGGATGGAGGAGCCTGGTGGGCTGCAGTCCATGGGGTCGCAAAAAGTCGGATACGACTGAGACTTCACTTTCACTTTTCACTTTCATGCATTGGAGAAGGAAATGGCAACCCACTCCAGTGTGCTTGCCTGGAGAATGCCAGGGACAGGGAAGCCTAGTGCAACCCAGGGACTGAATCCCAGTTTCCCGCATTGTGGGTAGATTCTTTACCAGCTGAGCCACAAGGGACTGAAATTCAGGGTAAATTCTCCCAGGTGTTCTTAGGCCTTTTTATCTGAGTGTTATTCTCCCTGGTTTGAGGCAAAGTAAATTGTGTGTCCACAAAGGGGCTCCTCCCTCACTTGGGTAAATTATTCAGAAGCTTATGAACTTGTCCAATGTGGAGTCCCTGATGATGTTCCCACTTGATCTTCTGAACATCTCCTTGTGTATTACACTTCTGGAAAATTCTGCTTTGAAACAGACTCCTTGTTTAAGGCCAGGAGTTACCATTTGAAAGAACAGGTTGATCATGATATTAGCACTGTTTCCCCAGCGGCAGAAAAAGTGTCAAATGTGACATACATGAGAGTAGCCTAAAGAGAGAAGTTACAAAAAACAAAACTCTTTCTGTGCTTAAGTTCTAAGTAAGAACATACACTTGCTTTTCTTCTAATTGCAGCTTTTCAGTATTTTCTTCTTTCTGTTTCTTGGGTTTATTTTACTATGCTCTAAGATCTCAAAGGGATGTTTAGAGCAATTTTCTTTTTTTCAGCTTTGCTTTTATTCTAAATATAGCATCTAAACTTTTAAATGAAATAATTTAACCTAAGGAGCCTGAAAAAGTACCTGGAACAGATTAGATAAATGCAAACTACTCAGTATTAGTATTATCAGTAATGTAAAGCGGAAAGGAGGAACTGGTGCAGAGACTCATTTATTCAAGAGCTCTTGCGAACATAACAATACATTAAGTAGTACATTAAAAAAGAAGCCATCACATAACAAAGCATTTTACAATGTATTTGGAGAGATTATAAAAATCTCAAAGTTGTACGGGATATCAGAGAATACCTGGCCTCTCTCCTTATTTTTAAGGATGTAAAACTGAGACCCAGCCAGGTGGATTAGCCTAAGTAATCCTAAACGGATTACCTCTAAAAGTTCCTTAGAGGTAAAGACAGATTGAGACTGCTGCTGCTGGTAAGTCACTTCAGTCGTGTCCAACTCTGTGCAATCCCATAGACTGCAGCCCACCAGGCTCCCCCATCCCTGGGATTCTCCAGGCAGGAACACTGGAGTGGGTTGCCATTTCCTTCTCCAATGAGTGAAAGCGAAAAGTGAAAGTGAAGTCGCTCAGTCGTGTCTGACTCCTAGCTACCCCATGGACTGCAGCTTATCAGGTTCCTCCGTCCATGGGGGGATTTTCCAGGCAAGAGTACTGGAGTGGGTTGCCACTGCCTTCTCCCAGATTGAGACTGAAGATGACTTAAAGACTTAACGTTTTTACCAGCACAGTGTGTTAGTCACTCAGTTGTGTTCGACTCTTTGCGACCTTGTGGACTGTAGCCTGCCAGGCTTCGCTGTCCATGGAATTCTCCTGGAAAGAATACTGGAGTGGTTTGCCATTTCCTTCTCCAAGGGACCTTCCCAACCTTTTAAGGCCCACTGTAGTACATAAACAACCTTCAGATTAAACTTTCATAGTGTAGCACAGTGGTTAAGAGAAAGGATTGTCAAGTTAAATTTTTGGTTTCAATTCCTTTCTCTACTATTTCTAGCTGCATGACCTTGGACAAATTACTTAATGTCTGTTTCTCAATTTCTTTAGCTGTAAAATGGGAGTATAGTTAAGTCCCCTACATACAAATGAGTTCCATTCTAAGAGCATGTTTGTAAGTCCTGTTTGTTCTTAAGTCCAACAAAGTTAGCCTAGGTATTCGACTAACAGTCAGCTATATAATACTGTACTGTAATAGGTTTATAATATCTTCCACACAAATAATACATAAAAAACAAACACACACAAAAAAACATTTTAATATTATAGTACAGTATCTTGAAAAGTACAGTACAGCAATAGTTATATCACTGCTGCTTTTATGCTTGCTTCTGGACATTTTGGGCTTGAAATAAAGATACTATACTACCGTACTCTATAAAGTACACAAAAGCATAACCACCTGTAGAGGATGCACATACATGACAATGTACATCAGACAGGTGAACTACCTTACATGACTGGGAGAAAGTCAGTTCTTAGGTAGGTTGATAAGAAGTCCAGGGTCCCTGAGGAGGAGGAGGAGAAAGGGGTCTGGAGCTCTTGAAGAGTCATGTTTCTCCTTCTTGAGAACCTTCTGACTAATCCTGTAATCTTAAAATGTAAATTGTGGGATTGAGTCTAGTAAGACTTTTCTATTATAAATTCTAATCCTATCATCTTAAAATGTAAGTTGTGGGAATGACCTTTACAATCTTGGAGACATTCTTTTGATTTACTGTAATAACAACTGAAAAAGTACATAGCTCCCTTGCTAAGACTAGTAAGGGGGTACTGTCTGCCTGCTTCTGATGTCTATGTCAGAGCTGTCTCTGTCCTTTTTCACTGTAATAAAACTTCTGCCACACAAGAGCCCTGAGTGGTCAAGCCTGGTCCCTGATCCTGAAACTAAATTTTCTTCTTTGGAGATCACGAATCCAACATCATTTATCGTAATCTATCAACTGGACATGTGCATGCATGTTCGAATCTTTGAAAGTTTGCAATGTGAAGGTTCNTAATGATTGATATTAAAAAAGGTATATAAAGTCTTAAGGAAAGATTAGGGGAGGATTCATTAAATTGGCTGTGTCCTAAAGAGGCCAGTCTCCGTTCAGTAGATTCGGCTGTGTCCTAAAGAGGCCAGTCTCCGGTCAGTTCAAGTGGATTCAATAAAATCGGCTGTGTCCTAAAGAGGCCAGTCTCTGTAGTTCTTGACAATTCGCCAACGCCGTTCATCCCGCCATCCCCTGGACCCCCGCGGAGGCTGGACCCCCCGCAATACATATATAAGGCACTCAGAGAAAGCCTGGGCACAGAAAGCATTGCATAAACATTGGCCAATATGGTAGATACACTATTTCAACAAGATAGATTATGTTACTTTCCTTAGTTATTCACTGTCCTCTATGTAAGCTTTACTTTTTTTGAACTATATGGATGGGGAAAAAAAGCTTGGTTAGCTGACTTGCTTTGCCTAACAAAACCTAAGGGGAATGACATATGCTCCTCCTGAGTAGATGCTTTAAAAGTCATCATGTGGTCCTACCTCTGTTTTTCTTTTGCCATAAGTGTAGCATATTCAAGGCAGAAATACTCTTCTGGCCTGGATCCTAGAGCAGTGAGAATGTGTTGCATTGTAACACAAGCAAAAATGAAACACAGTCAAGCCTTTAATTACTTTAATTACCTACATTAGCAAGAGGCCCAACAAGAAAAAAGTGCTGGCTCCTGCAGTGCTTTTTATTCTCATCCATGGAACAGTGGCAGGGAAGGGTCAGGTGAATCAGGACAGGTGTGGGGACTGTCTCACTGCCAAGACAGCACCAAAAAAAAGACTCCAATATTTCCAGATTCAAAGAGGATATGTTAGTTTCCACCAACAAACATCCCTTCCAATTTCAAATTTTAATGTTTCATCTATAAACTGGTAGCAACATCAAAATGTTTGCACATAAAAAAAGTGAAAATTATGTTGGAAATACTGAGGTTGCACTTACTAAACCACAATAAACTACATTATTTACCTTATGATTTGTAAAGCTGCATTCTTAGAATTGGGTATGATTTTAGAGACTGAGTCAATCATTATAATGGTGAAGTCTTTTTTCACTGACTTCTCATTTCTCTGATATTCCAAGAAAATGAAGTGTCAACTAAAGCATTAACTTTTGCCATATCTTTCTTCTGGTGACAACTTCTGACTTGGGGGGAAAAAAAAGGCCTTTGTAATGTCTTCACCATGTAAGTCATTGATCACACTTTCCTTTAGCGTGTATTTTCTGGTGTTTAGTAAGATTAGAGCTCCCACAGAATGTTTTCCCACACTCATCACACTCGTATGGTTTCTCCCCAGTATGGATTCTCTGGTGATGAATAAGCATTGAGATTTGGCTAAATGCTTTTCTGCATTCTCCACACTTATAGGGCTTTTCTCCAGAATGAATCCTCTGATAATTAATAAGGGCTGAGTTCACATAGAAGGCCTTCCCACACTCCTTACACTCATATGGCTTCTCTCCTGTGTGGATTCTCTGATGTTTGATGAGGTCTGAACTCACACTAAATGCTTTGCCACATTCATTACATTCATAGGGTTTTTCTCCATTGTGGATTCTCTGATGTATAATCAGGTGTGCCCTCACACTGAAAGCTTTCGTACACTCATTACAAGTATAGGGTTTTTCACCAGTGTGGATTCTTTCATGCACAGTGAGAGTTGAGCGTACACTGAAGGCTTTTCCACAGTGATCACACTCATAGGGTTTCTCTCCAGTGTGGATTCTCTGATGTCGAACAAGGCCTGAGCTCTGAGCAAACTTCATTCCACATTCACTGCATGTATACCGTCTTTCTTTTGGAGACCTCGCTTCATGACTTTCTAACTGGTCCTCATACCAGTTATAAGAAGCTTTTTCATTCTCAGGAATCTGTAAAGTATCCCCATTATATGTGTTGGGGACCTTCTGGTGTGGATCCATACTTACAAAAATCTTCCCTTCAGAATTAACACCTTGTTCATACCTTTGGCCTTGATTCCTGAAACAATAAATACACCTTTCAAATGCAATTTATTCCCTGCAGCTAAAGCAATATGACCTGGGTTTGAGCCCTGGGTGGGAAGATGCCCGGGAGAAGGGAATGGCTACCCACTCCAGTATTCTTGTCTGGAGAATTCCATGGACAGAGGAGCCTGGTTGACTACAGTTCACAGGTTTGGAAGAGTCAGATATGTCTGAGCAACTTAAAAAAATCAATATGATGTGACAAAGACTTAACTAGGACTCTCAAACATGTTCCACTAACCTAGGATACACCAATCAAATGTGGTCAAATCAAATGTTTTTATTCATTTGGTACTACCACAAAACTCCTGGAATGAACACCTGACTAATATACTATTTAAATATATACTTTAAAAAGGCAACTCAAACACAAAATCTGGGCTATAAGTGAGTATATAAAATAACATAGTTTCTACTTAAAAAGACTTTTTGTCACATTTAATTAAGTTTGGAAACAAGATAGGAGTTGAAGAGATTTGCAGATAGTAGAACAGATGAAGGAACACAGGAATAGAGAAGGAAAAAATTAGAAATTCAACTGATACTGAATTAATTGGGGAAAACAACAATGACACCATCATTGTTTTACCACTCACAAGTCCACACTATTTGTGTTGGAAAAGAGATACAGCGAAAATAAGCTCTGTCTACTGCTATCACTATTACTGCTGCAGCTGATGAGGCTACAGCAGACAGTATTTTAGCAACAGGGATGTTTTGTCTCCTCTGGAATTGTGACAGAATAGATCCTCCATCTCTCCAAAGAAGAGTCCATTCCATCTTTGTAATTTAGACCAACATGTGGATAATTTGTTGGATGGTTCCCACTCTCTTATACCCTGACAACAATACTTCATCGATTCTATATCCAAACTTAATAAAACTTTTGCTTCAAACTCAAATTCCACAAATTATCACCCTCTGCCTTTTTCCATTTTACAAGTTGTTTTATGTGTCAACAGTCATAAGTTGACAATGTGAACCCTTGATAAGAATGACATTTCACCTCTGTGGTCTTCCTCCCCCAAACCTCTAACCTCAGTATAGTAATGAGAAAAACATCAGTCAAATTTCAATTGATTAGCGTCCTACAAAAAACCTGACAAGTATGCCTCAAAAATGTCAACGTCATCAGAACCAAGAGAAGTGTGAGAAAGTGTCACAACCAAGAGGAACACATGGAGATATGACAATTAAATGTAACATGGTATGCTGGATGGGATCCTAGAATAAAAAGTGTGAATAAAGTATGGACTTTAATAATAATAATATACAATAGTAACTCAAGATTTGTGATAAATATGTTATATAAGGTAAGATGTTAACTACAGGGAAACTAAATGTGGGGGGATATAAGAACTCTCTGTACTACTTTCACAATTTTTCTGTAAATCTAAAATGACCAGATCTCAGAAACTACTCCAAAAGTTTTATTAAAAAATTTGTCTGTGTTTTTGAACAGGTAATATACAATTCAAAAGTCAAATGATCTAAAAAGATACAGAAAAAACTTGTTTCCACCTCGATTTCCCCTCAGTTTGCCACCTCCACAGATAGCCAATTTTATTAGTTTCCTGCATCTTTCTAATGTTTCTTTACACAAACATGTATATTTTAAGCCTCTAACTTCCTTAATTCAATTTCAAGACCTACAAATCAGTCACAAGTTTGTTGTCACATGGACACTACATTCCACATGGCTTAGGAACTGTGCCATCTATTTCTAAGTGATGCTGTTTTATCAAGTTTCTCTGAATAGTAAGTAGCTCTTTGGCAATAATGAAAAAGGCTCATGGTGCACAGTTCACATACAAATGAACCCTTGCCCGAAGTCTAGAAATGAGGTTACCTGGAGCATATAGTACAAGCTGCTTTGTCCTTAGCAAAACATGGAGAACTCCTAGTCCTACCCAAAGCCCCTTTGATCTGAGGCTTGCTCACACCTGAATTAGCCTTTCCTGTGGCTGCTTCAGTGTGCTGTCTTTTTTCCTCTGAACCCCAAATTGCTGACATTGACTTAAGGCAACTATAAAGGACAATAAATAGAATATTTTTCTGAATTATCTTAAGGCTATAAATATGTATAAAGTACCTCTCTGATGTTGTTATCAGTTACTTTAACATTTTTAATGTCAAAGAAAAGGTATCAAGAAAAAAGAGGGACATTTGCTCTCATCCTTTAAACAGAAGAAAGCGGCTGGAGGCGGAGGGGAAATGCAATGTAGATATCAAAAAAAAGGAACTTTCATGAATGTTCAGCTAAACTGAGTTTTTTCTTTGAGGCAAATGAAAATATTTCAAGAACATCCAAATAAAACTGTCGAGTGTCGGTGAGCTACTAAAGTTATCACAACAAAGCAGAGCTGGGGACACAGGGTCAAGAGAAAAGGTCCATTCTCCAACTCCCCTTTCTCGCACCCAAAAATAGGGTTTCGCCAGAAAAGCGAGGAGGGGCACTCCAGCGACTGTCAGTCCTCCGGGCCTCCGAGACGCTGCAGGGGAATTTCCAGTGCCAGTATGGCAACGACCCAGAGGACAGGGAGGAGGGAAAAAAACAGAAAAAAGGGACGAGGGAAAGGAAAAAGGAGTAAAAAAGAAGGGAGGTGTGTGGGAAGAAGAGGCAGAGAGAGGAGGGGCGGCAGACTGAGGGGCAGGTCTGAGACAACCAGGTGGAGAGCTTAGTAACCACCCACCTCGGGGGACCTTCGCCCAAGAGTTTATTCCACACCCAGGAGAAAGTCGAAGAAGTCTCACCCGGAAAACCGTGGTTTGACGAACCAAGGGGCCTTTGATGCCTGCAGTGGCCTCCAGAGGTCGACCTCTACAGAACCCCGCCCCAGACACCAACTTGTCTGCTCTAGGATCCTGGAGGCTTCTCTCTCAGTGGTTCGTGAGAGGAATTTCTGAAAGGAGCAAGAGAGGAAACCATTCTATTTATATAGAAAAAAAGCATTTAAGGCTTTTTAACTCTTTTAATCCTAGGTGGCACAGTGGTAAAGAAGAGACACAAGAGACTGGGTTCAATCCCTGGGTGGGTAAGCTCTTCTGGAGGAGGAAAGGGCAACCTGCTCCTGTATTCTTGCCTGGAGAATCCGATGGACAGAGGAGCCTGGCGGGCTACAATCCATGGGCTGGCAAAGAGTGGGACAAACCTGAGCTACTGAGCACACATAGACACAAACTTGCAGTGCAGACGTTACAGTCATCCTCTCATATATAGGAAATCTGAGAAACAGATACATTTTCTGAGGTTGGGCAACTAATAAGAGAGCAGAGATGAAATTTGAACCTAGATCTGTTTAGTCCCTACTCCTTTCACTTGCCACCCAGGGGAACCAGCGAATGGATCTTCAAGGCTTAGGTCTCAGAAAGTAATTCTTACACTGGTTTGTAAACACTATTCCAATAAAATATGAACTTTTTAATAAGTAGATTTTAAAGTTAATATAGAAAACTAAACAAGCAAGACTCTGCATGGAAAAGCTGAAGAAGAAGGGCAATGAAGGGGCAGTTGTAAGGCAAGTGCAGAGAAAAAATGAGCGAGCTGGGAAGTCAGGAAAGAAGAGGGAAATTTACTAGAGGGAAATGACAGAGTGACTGACCCTTAAAGAGAACCAGTGTCCTTCCTTTCTGATGGGGTCTTTCTTATACCCTGCCAATGAAAAATTCTCTGAAGGGATGGTTAATTTTTAGCCTGTAGTTGAGTCCTGTGGTCACATAGCCAGAGGTCTGGAATCTGGTGGTCTCATAGCTTTGAGAAGGTAGGCGCTAGTGAGAAATATGAATGTTGTTTGGGCAATTTGGTCAGTCTCAAGGATCACTGTGATTTTATTCTTTGTTTGCGAGGTCAACATAATGAGCCACCTTAATAATGAGACCCTATGTGGGCCCTCGGAGAAGGCAATGGCACCCCACTCCAGTACTCCTGCCTGGAAAATCCCATGGACGGAGGAGCCTGGTAGGCTACAGTCCATGGGGTCGCGAAGAGTCAGATACAACTGAGTGACTTCAATTTCACTTTTCACTTTCACTCATTGGAAAGGAAATGGCAACCCATTCCAGTGTTCTTGCCTGGAGAATCCCAGGGACGGGGGAGCCTGGTGGGCTGCAGTCTATGGGGTCGCACAGAGTTGGACATGACTGAAGTGACTTAGTAGCATGTGGGCCCTATCAGCAGTTGCTCTAAAGAATTTAAAACATGTATTACAAAGCCTCAGTAATTAAACTGTGTGGCACTGGTGAGCAAGATAGATGTAAGGGAGATCTTACATCCAGATCTTCAGAAAACTACAGAATGTCAAAGTTTAACACTTAATAATTCTCCAGTAGGGAGATTACTATAGGAAGAAGGGTCCCTATAATTAATATTTCAATGGTATATTCCTGGCTAGGATCTGGAGAGACAGTGGTTCTCCTGCTGCTGCCAGAGTTGACGTTTACTAATAGAACACTTCTTTACTGTGTGCAAGAACTGGGACCTAGAAAAAAAAACACGTGAAATTATGAGAGAATCACTGTATAACCAAATAAATCAGCAGAGTAGGGCAAGCTCCAGGAAAGTAAGGAGAGGAAGAAAGAAGTACAACAAATATCTAGATAGCACTTCTTATGTACTACGTAATGTTCATGCAATATAAAAGGCAGGTGCTTTTATCATTCTCATTTACAGATGAGGAAATGGAAGCATAGACAGTCCAACTTTAGACTTGCATGCCTAAAACGCAGGGAAAAATAAGAATCACTAACAGGCTAAAAGTTTTAAAATAACAATAATTACCTCTCCTTTGCTGCCCTATCTTCTAGGTTTATCCAACTCCCTCTTGAGGTTCTCCAACTTAGCCACCTTCCCAACCCTCTCCCACCACCCGCTTCCCACAATGTGGCTCCCATTCCCAGACCTGATATTACTCAGTAGAAGAGTCAGGAACTGGCCTCACTCATTGTCAAATGAGCTGCAGGTGCCAGCTCAGAGCAGAGTTTTCTAGTAACAGAATCTTTGGAACCAACAAAAGCAGCTCTTCTAAAAATTCAGACAGGCAGCTTTCTTGTAATTGGAGAGTCTGCAATTCAGTAAGATTCCTCGCGAGGGCCCCCCTTTTCTCCAATACTTCTGTAAAAGAAGCATGAATTTACTCAAAGAGAAAGCAGACTGCCATAGCTGTTACTCTAATTACTGAGGGTTATAGAAGGGGGGGGGGTGCGGTGAAAAGCCATGTCAAATAAGGGGCTAACTTGCAAAGGGCTATGTGATCACAGACTGGGATTAGCAGGCGCGGCTCTGTGCCACAGGAATCTCCTTGCCATCGCCTTGGGGGCACTACTGGGAGAGCAAATGAAGGGGTGTGTCAGGAGAGAACAGCACCGCCCTTGCTGGAAGGCGGGTCTGGCCAGGTGTGGACGGAAAAATTATTGCTAATGGGGAACGGCCATCATTTATTGTCAAGCTGAAATAAAGATGTATTCTGCATTCTAAGGGAAATATGGACATAGAATGTAGTTGTGGAAGAGGAAACTTCTCCTAAATTCAGATCTCCTAGTACTTATTTCCAATCATTTTGCTGTTTCTCTCTTTTGTTTGGGATGGCAAGCTGAGGGCTTTGGTGGGCATTGATTCCAAATGTATCAGGTGTACACGTTGTTAATGTGATTCAATAAAACTCTGAAGACCTCAGGAAAGTTTGGGGTTATAATCCCAAGAGTAGTTCCAAATGTGTACTCCAGCAGCAGTAAATCGTTAAGAAAAACCCTTCCCCGGGAGGTTGCATCTGGGGTTATTGCTCACCGTCCCGCCTCTCGAGGTTCATGCCCAAGATCCATCCCGGCCCGCCCAGGGAGAGGGAATACAAGGGATTGCACCTGAGCCGTGGCCACCACAATACCGTCCAAGAGCAAAGGACCCTACGAGGCCAGAGAAGCAACCAGCTCCGAGAATTTCTCGTGGGCGGAAGTCTCTCATTACTTCCGGGGCGGGGTCTCGCTTGCATCCTGACTGGCAGTCGTGGGTTCGGGGGCTGGCTGCAGGTTTCGTTCCTGCTTATTTTTGTGAGAACCTCTGACCCGAGTTTTCCCAAGATTCGCAATCCCTGCCTCACCCGTCACAAAGGTGAATTTTTACTTCCTGATTTTACCCAGGGTAGGACCAGCCTTGAATACTGGAATTTAAAGACTGTAGCCGGGAATGGACATCTCCAGTGTTGCTGCTGCTAAGTCGCTTCAGTCATGTCCAACTCTGGGCGACCCCATAGATGGCAGCCCACCAGGCTCCCCCTGGGATTCTCCAGGCAAGAACACTGGAGTGGGTTGCCATTTCCTCCTCCAATGCATGAAAGTGAAAAGTGAAATTGAAGCCGCTCAGTCGTGCCCGACTGTAGCGATACAGGATTCCTAAAACCGACACACTGGACGGCAGCAGCTCCGGTTTTCATTGTTAGTGTTCTGAATGCCAATGCTGCACATCCTATGCGCTTCCTTCAAGATTACGGACCGACCTGAGAGACCAAGACCTTCAAAAAGGAGCTTCAATAATGCAAAATCCCTTGGACTACTCAGGCGTTCATTAAAGAACTCAAGACACCAGTGTACTGGTTTGGACATACAAGCTGATAAAAGTAATAATTCCTAAAATTAAACACTACAAGAGGCGGCACTAAGTATGAATACATTCTATGGCACTGTATGAATCAAGAACATAAAACAAGGGTCATAACTAGTCAAAGAAGCAAAGCCTCCGGAAGCCTGGATTCTGCTTCCACCTGTACCATTAACTTAATGGATCACCTCATGCAAGCCACATGACCTCTTAGGACCTTCCCTTACAGAATAATGGACTGGAAAATGATTTCAAGTCGCTTCCAAACCTAGCATTCTACAGACTAATTACACACATCAGAGCACAGTTATTTCTTTGATGTATTACATACTTATTTTTCTGAGATTGATCCTTTTAAAATCTGTCAAAAGTACCACTGAGTTGCAGAGACTAGTTTTTAAAAAGTTGTCTTTTACACTACTTAATTTCTTAGTTGTATTTCTGACTAGCCATATTTCCCCCTACAAGTATCTTCTTAAGCAGGATTAAGAGAGTATGTTAAAAACTTTATGTGGGTCTGCTTGGGGTTTTCTTAGGAAGTTAGCAGTCATTTCTGTCTAGTGGCTGCCCAAGGGGTGGTTAATGTCCCCAAAGCTAAATCTTTGATTTGTAGGCTCCTTGCTAAAGAGGCCCCAGTGTTTTATCTTTCATTTTATGGGAAAAAAACAAGATACAGAAGGCTAAAACTAGACTTGTACTCCTATAACATCTTCCACTTTGGAAGGCAGATCTGATGTTGAGAGCAACCTTAAAACATACATGTATGTTGCTGTGAACTCCAAACATTAAGGCTTTCATAATATTAGAGACTATAAAATATATAAACAGATTCTCATAAAGCTTGGCATAGCTGATTTTTCTAATAGTAAAAAAAATCTAGTATTTTATCTCTCTTCTTTTTGCTATATACCTTAAATATACCTAGACCAGGGTTTCTCAGGCACTATCAAACATATGGAAGTTTGGGAATGTTTTCTTTTGAGGGGGCTGTTCTATGCACGCAGAATGTTTAGCAACACCCTCTATCCATTAGATGCCAGTGGTATCCCAGCCATCCCTTGATAGTACAACCAATGTCTGTCTCCAGACATTGCTAAATTTCTCCAGTTAGGAACCAATGGTCTACTTGACACACAAAAAGCCTATTTTCAAGCACTTTTGCAATGATAAGCAGTAATTTTTAGAGTTTCCTATTTTCCTTCTTAACCAACAAACAAATCTGAACAAATGACGTTTCACATTTCAACTTTTCACATATACCCTAGTGTTAAATTTTTTTGTCTTCCACCTTGAACGCAGTTATTCATGTATAATGGAAATGGGTCTGTGTAGAAAATGAAGAGACATATATCCTTGAAAGCAGTGTAAATATTTCTTTAGATAGAACATCATAAATAATGCACACAATAATTTGACAAGCATTTATTAAATGCCTACTATGTGCTCAGCACTGTACTAGGCACTAAGGGGTGCAGAGATACAAATGTAAAAGTTATTATTCCTGCCCTCAAGGAGCTTACAATTTAACTTTGGAAATAAATACAAACATGAAACTACAATACAGAGTGCTAGAAAACAATTACAAAACAACATATTAGTAAGTGCATGGACCACACTACAAACTTAAAAGGATCAGTGCTGAGGCAGCACAGAGTAAGGGAGGTCTCAGTGAGGTGAAATCATCAGGGAGAGCTCACTCAGAAGATAAAACGGAAGCTAGGCTTTGAAGGGAGTAATGAACATGAGCTGGGCCAAAGAGAAATCTAAGCAAAAGGAACAGCATGAAAAAGGCACAGAGGCAAGGGCTTTATAACAGACATCAGTGGAAGGTCACAGAAGTCAATGATGAATCAAGGTGAATATGCTAGAGAGAAATGAGGCTGAGGCAGATTAAACATGAGGACAAGGTAATAGAGGACAAGGTCCTATCACTGCTCTGATAGGAATTACCTGATGTGAAAATTATCTTGGTTATCTTGTGAAATGAGACATCAGAAAAATGGAGTTTGAGGAGGACAATCTTGGAAGCAAACAAGGTGGGGATCTTGGGAGCAAGGAAACTGAAAAGCAAGAATTACAATAACCTGGGCCTCAGATGATATGGATCTGCAGAGAAGAAAATGAAGAAATGGCAGAAACATGGGAAGGAAAAAAAAAATCCAGCCTCAAGGAGAAAACGAAGAATTGGAACAACTTAACAAGATATTGGACATGAACAGTGAAAACCAGAAAAAGACTAAAAGACCACTCCAACATTGGGATAAGAAATAGGAAGGGTAGTGAGTCTGTTAAGGATAAAGATGTTAACCAAAGATGCCTATTTAAAAGGAAAATGTTGTTTTGGGACACAGTAATGAGTCTTGTCTCCAAATACCAAGTTATATAAGGACCGGTGGAAAAGTTCACAAGTTAAGAGACAATCCATAGGGTAGAAAATATTAAGTTACTTAAATATAGAAGTATAAATAATCCAAATGGATAAAGAGGAGTATAGAAAAAGTAGTGAATAAAATTAAGACAAGGATATTTTTTTCAATGGAGAGGAGGAAAAAAAAAGATGCACAGAGAAAAGCTAAAAGTGAAGAAAATCGACCAATTCTCAAAGAATTCCAGAGATGCAAGGTCAATTCAAAAATTATGAAATATAAGAAGGACAAGAACTGAGGCTTTCCTGGCAATCCAATGGTTAAGAGTCTGTATCCACTCTGCATCACAGGGGGCACAGGTTCAACCACTGGTCAGGGCACTAAGGTCCCACCTGTTACCTGGGTTGGCCAAAAAAAAAAAAAGGATAAGAGCTAAGAAAAGGCATTAATATTTATCCACTGGTGATTCTGAGGACATTTCAGTGGAGAGAGTACAAAAGCCAAAAACGAGTTTTAAGAATGCATTAATGAGGAAATGGGGTTTAATAACAGATGACATATTTGAAAAACCATGAATGATAGAATAAGAAGAAAACGGTAGTTGGAAATGAGCACTAAAATGGAAGCTTTTACACATCTTATGCTGTAGATGAACTTACTGTTGTCATCCTAAATGTCCATTTGCCTGGCGTAAGACATGGATATTTCATTTTCCCCCATAATGCCACTTTCCCTGGGGCAGTTTAGAGAGAAGTGTATTTGAGTTATGTTACTGCTTTTCCTCCCAAGTTTTAAACATGTTTTACTTGTAGAATTTAGCTTTCTAATACTACAAAGCACCAAAACTATCAACATTTAAAGATGATATAATAATAAACCAAAATGACATTTTCAACCAATTTCCCAGTAATTGTAATGGATTTGCACTATACTGCATATTTCCTTCCCCAGTAACTTTTCAGCTAAGCCTCAGTTTCCTCATCTATAAAATCGAGGGTATCATAAGATATCAAAATATCTATCATATGCACGAGAAATACATAACTTAGGGTTTGGCACATAGTAAGTGCTCAATAAAAACTAACTGTTCTATATGGGAATCAGCCACGACCACCTTACTCAATGCAGAAAATCTTTGAAACCTAAGATGTCTCTCCTAGGACCATGTTGGATGGCAACTGTTACGGAAGAACCACTTTATTATGCCAGGTCTTAAAAAGTTGAGGATGGGAGAAGAAAGTACTGGTGAACAGTTAATTTCAGATTACAAGTATAAAAATAGAATCTGCAGGATAAAGGAATTTAGTGCTGTCACTCATAGTTAGGAGCTCAAAGAAAGGTCATACAGACTGACCAATGCTAAGAGTGAAAACTGTAGACCAAGAAAGGACTTCTACTTATGCCCACAAAGAAACAACAGCCCTTTTCTGCTATCTTAAACTATTTGGCTACATCTATAGGTGTGCTGAATCAGCCTTGACATATATTGTTCAGTCAAGTCATAGTCTTTTCTCACATGCATTCCAGTATAATACTCATCTTTCTGGTCATATTTTCTTTTCTCTAAATTTCTGCCAGATGCTCAGTAATTCTAAGAGTTAAGTAATCTGGCTATACATTACTTTGAGTAATGTAAAGAGATGTTCGCTGGTACATCTACAGTCATTTCAATACCACGGTGCTCTGCGAACAGCTTTCACTGGAAGACTACTGTTCCTCTGAACTATTTGGGAGGGTGTGTGCATACATGCACATGCATACACACACTCTCCCTCTGACAACGTACCCATCCTATATAATATTTGTACACAGGTAACATTAGCCTCAGGCAGAATTAGTATTTTACAGAAAGTAAGGCACAACTGAAGCAGAGAGCAAAGATCTAGAGACAACTAGATTTGTTTCTGGTTTCTTATAATTTCAAGTACAAAGGAGTTAGGAATAGTAATCTACAGGCTAAAAAGAGGGAGAAACAGAGGGAGAAGAGAAGAAAATAAAAGATAGTGAAAAGCATTGTTTTGAAAAAGTTAACCAAGGAAACCAGGATGACAAATGACAAATGGATATCAATGGCTCAATGAAATAGGTGTAGGTAACTCTAATCTGATTAGTAATCAATATGGGCCATAGTGGGGTACAGAAAGGATGTTACAGGGAAGGAATTTATGATCCAAAAGGCAGACCTCTATGATGTATTATTTTATGACTGACTTTTAAAAACATTAATCATAAAACATTATTAGTAAGTGCAGTCCTTGTTCAGGATAGTCACAGTGTGAAAATGTATAATTTCTCTTGGAACTTTCATTACAGTGTATGTCATATTCTTCTGAAAAAGATTTATGGAATCAACTCCCATTCTGAAGGTGATTTTGGAAATAGCTAAGTTACTCAATTCCAAATATGGTGAATAAGTGCATAACCAGATGGTAAAAGAAGATGAAATTCAAAGAGTAATAGAGTGTTTTTCTTGAATGGTGTATTAAATGGGAATCTTGAGAGTGTTCCAAATATCTAGAGGAGTGGCAGTACTTAGGATAACAGTACTACTAGAATAGCTAGAACTGCCCAATTTAAAAAGACAACCCAAGTTTGGATTCTTCTGTAAGTTCTTGGTGGTAGCTTTAAACTAGCCTCACTACTTTATACATTACTGAAAGCTTCAAAGATGAATTATAGTGCCTTGGTATACTGAAAGCTTCGAAGATGAATTATAGTGCCTGGTGATTATGAGTTTAATATTGTGTCTTTGCTGGATTATAGAGGGAATGCACCAGAATTCAGAAGAGGAATTGTTAGGTGAAGTACTCAACCGATGAACACTGTAGATACGTAAAGCTAATGGCAACAAACAGATAAAGAGTGAGTGAGGTGCTGAAGCCATCTAAGGAGGTGGGTTCAAGGTAAAGCAAGAGTGGCAGACCATCTAGTCAGGGGGTTTGTGCAGACTGACAGGAACCTGAGAGAGCAGTACTGTGATGGACCAAAAGAGATGAGTGTACATTCTTTGCAGGACTTTTATGTGTTCAAGCACCTCTGTCTTTTGTCCCCATGTGATGCCTTATTGAGGATAGTATAAATACCTATTTGTACCACAGTGTACAGTGGGAAGGTGGAAAGGAGAGTCAAATTACCAAAAGGTATAGTCATCCAAGCTCAAGAGCAGCCGAGTTGCTGCTGCTGAGTCTCCACTCACCTCTTTCTCTGCATCATTCCCACAACCATCACTAATGCGTCCACTTCCTTTGCTGACACAGGTACGGGGGCTGGGGGTGGTGAAGGATACGTATGGAAGCTCAGTGACTCAGGGGAGTCAGTGAAGGTGATATATGAAGAAAAATGCTGGAGTGCTGTTAAAAATATAGCATTCTGAGTTTGCATGGGAATATGGATTTCCACTAGCAGGAGCATTAGAATAAAATAAAATGTACACTTAAGCATAAATACATTAAGTGTTTATAAAAATTTCCCTAGAACTAGGAGCTCAGAAAGTTAAATATAAGTGTTAAGTCTCATACAGAGGCTGCTTCAAACTCTAAAACAGCTTCTTAGATCAGATTAGGAACACAAAATGCACCTTTAGGGGAATAAAGGGGAGATAAGGATCACAGGAGATTGGAAGAAACAGAGGAACTAGGAGTAGCTACTTTCAAACCTACAGCTACTCACCAAAAAGACAAAGTTAAGTGCCTCAAGCCACACAAGCAATTTTCTCTAATGCTATTTTAAGGTTCTAAAGGATCAGACTATCAGGAGCTCCATTCTATCAGACACCTCCTAAGATAATTAATTTGTATCAAGGCACTGGACCCAAACTACTGAAGAGCTATTCTAACTTTGCCACCCCTATCAATCTGACCCTAGATAAGGTTGTAATGATTTTGAACTTTCTGCCATTTTTTTTTTACAGTGAAAGACCTCTCACCAGCACGTTTCCTCTAATGTTGAATTAATGCCAAATCTACAACTGAAGTTTATCCCTAAACTCCTGTGGATTCAGATTTTTCTCCACTGTGGATTCTTTGATGTCGAATGAGACTTGACCTCTGAATAAAGGCTTTCCCACACTCATTACATTGATAGGGTTTCTCCCCTGTGTGAATTCTCAGATGCTGAATGAGGCCAGTGTTCCCATTGAAAGCTTTCCCACATTCTTTACATTTATAGGGTCTTTCTCCAGTGTGGATTCTTTGATGTTCAATAAGGCCTGACTTTTGACTGAAGGCCCTCCCACACTCATTGCATTTGTAGGGTTTCTCCCCAGTGTGGCTTCTCTGATGGCCAATAAGATGTGAGCTCCTCCTGAAAGTTTTCCCACACTCATCACACTCATAAGGCTTCTCCCCAGTGTGGATTCTCTGATGTCCAATGAGGTGTGAGCTATGACTGAAAGCTTTCCCACACTCATTACATTCATAGGGTCTCTCCCCACTGTGGATTCTCTGGTGCAGAATAAGGCCTGCACTCTGACTGAAAGCTTTCCCACACTGATTGCACTGATATGGCTTCTCCCCAGTATGGATTCTCTGGTGCAAGATCAGGCCTGTGTTTTGACTGAAGGCTTTACCACACTCCTTACAGTGGTAGCGTTTTACTTTGTTGTGGATATCCTGGTGGGAAAGAAGGGCTGACCTGTAACTGAAGGCTTTACCACACACATTACACTGATAGGGTTTCTCCCCAGTGTGGATTCTCCAGTGACGAACAAGGCCTGAACTCTGAGCAAAGCTCTTCCCACATTCATCACATTTATGTCGTCTCTCTTGGGTGAGATTTCCCCGCTGCCTCTCTAATGAGCCCAGAAGGTCTCGGGCTTCTCCAGGCTCAAGACCCCCGATAACATCCCCGTTGCATTTGGCAGCTGTCTCTCCATGTGGCTGGATTCCAGTAGATATTACCTGTTTTGAAGTTAATTCCCTGTTCTCATTCCTGGTCTCACCACCTGGAATAAAAATGTAATTAACATCAAGTGAATGTCACTTCCTAGTCTTTATGTCAGGAAAAAGAAATCAAATAGAGGAAAGAAAAATACACATGGAGGTTAAGAGTAAATGGAAAGCTTCCATCTGTCTCCAAAATGCCTTCGTTAATATGGGGAGAAAGGAGCAGGGACAAACTGAAGTACCACATACACCAACTAGGGAATAACTGTCATCAAGAAATAGGGTTGTTGGAAGGAGGACTAAAGTAGAGAAGGGATCCCCTGAGGAGAAGCAGAAATTGGGGAGTGAGAAGGAATATGGAACTACAAAAAGATCTAATGAGTGGAGTAGGAATGAAAAAAGCCCCAATCATTAGAAGGGAGGAGCATAATGGGTCTAAGTATGAGAGATCTACATGAATGCAGAGAGCACCAAAAGATTTCAGTATTCAACTGGCAAAGAGACCAATACCCAGTCTACGGCCATACAACCCTGAATGCGCCTGCTCTTGTCTGATCTTGGAGGCTAAGCAGGGTTGGGCCTGGTTAGTACTTGGACAGGAGACAAATACTCAGTTACAAACTATAAGATAAGTCCTAGATTAGAGAGTAAAAAAGTTTCCTTTTATTTTTTAAAATTAATTTTTTTGGGTTTTTTTTTTACTGAAGTACAGGAAATTCATAATATTGTTTGCTTCGGGTGTATGGTAAAGTGATTAATTTACACATATATGTGTATATATATATACTCTTAAAAATTATTTTTCATTATAGCTTATTTTAAGATACTGAATATAAAAAAATAAGATGCTGAACATAGTTTCTGAATATTGTTGTTTACCTCTGGTATATATGGTAGTGTGTATCTTAAACCCATATATCCCATATTCCTAATTTATCCCTCCTCCCACCTTCCTCTCAGTAACCATAAGTTTGTTTCTGTTTTGTAAATAAGTTCATTTGTACTATTTTTTAAATTTCACTATTTTTAGATTCTCTGACTTACTTCACTGTGATGATCTCTAAGTTCATCCAAGTTGCTGTAAATGGTATTATTTCATTCTTTTTACAGCTGAGTAATATTCCACTACAGGCACACACACACACACCCACCTACCCAACCTCCACATCTTCATTCATCTGCTGATGGACACTTAGGCTGCTTCTATGTCTTGGCTATTGTAAATAATGCTGCACTGAACATGGTAGTGCATTTCTTTTTAAATTAAAGCATCTGTCTTCTCTGGATATATATCCAGGAGTGGGACTGCTGGATCATATGGTAACTCTATTTTTAGTTTTTTAATGAACCCCATACTATTTTCCATAGTGGACACAAAAGTTTCCTTTCAGAATTCCAGAAGTCTCAATATTTTCTCTCTCTGTTGGATCCTGAGTTTAAACTCAACTATGTCTTTCAGAAAGCTCAAAGCTACTGTACACATAAACAAAAGATCTTTAACAATAACAACCAGAGCTCTCCTTACCCAGGGAGAACATGTTTCTATAATTCTCTGGCCTATTATCTCTACTCAGATCCTTCTGGGATGAATCAAGAAGCCATTCCTCTCGAATTAGGGACACAGCCATGTCTTCGATCTTCTCTAAAGTCTGAAACAAAACAAGATGCTCATTTGAGAACTGGGACTGTTCCACAGCTTAAAACCAGAATACCAGAGAGACCCATCAGGGGTGGAGAGGATCATGACATGAGAAAGTACCATGTAAAGGGATCTGCGAGGCTAGCTGGGAAGAGCAGGAAAATGCATCAGATTTACTGGGGGTTGGGGGGATGGTGGGGACAATCAAGGATCAATCTGTCTCTATGCATTAGAATGTGGAGCAAGTTCTTAAGTGAGTACTGCTACAGACAGTCTAGACATGGGGTAGATGCCACAAACACTCTTGAGTAGAGCTATGAGGTCTCAGTGAGAAGAAGCACAACTCACCTGGAACCCTGCTGTAAGCAGTGTAGCTGTCATCTCCTGGTCTCGAGGACTTCCTTTCTGGGAAGGGGTAGGACTCTGTGAAACTGATATGGCTGAGAGGAGAAAGGAGCTATGAATGAGACCAGCCTTATCCTATGGTTATAGGAACCAGCACTAACACATTCTAAAATTTTGTATATTTCAGCAGATATGCATGCCAGAGAATTTGCACATGAAATTCTGTTAGTCTTGGACTATGCGTCCATACCTATGGTTGCCCACAAAACACCTGTACTTTGATGGTCCACTCACCTTGAAGCTGCATGTCAAAAATAGAATGTTTGCTGGTTTCCTAACAGGAATTGCTTTACAATTTCTTCTCTACCATCAAAGCTGTAGTCCATTCTTGTGCTTGTACACAGTATTTCTTTAGGTCCTAATCTTTTGTCAAAGTGAATATGGGAACCAATCTATCTCTACTAACTCTATCACTTTTTTGAAATGTCTACTATGACTGCCAGTATCTGCTTTCTATAGATATCAGACAGGGTAATAAAAAAATCAAAATGGACTACTATGTCTTGCACAACAGGTATTACAATTGTTTTAGAAACATTAAAAATCTAGTAATTTAAAACAAACTATGAAACCACATAAATAGAAAAAGAAACATAGTGCAAGTATGATATGAGACTAGAACATCTTGTTCTGTAAAAAAGTAAGAAAATTCACAAAAATGATGGAGAAAAGTCAATAGGACACAGGAGTCAGATGGAAGAGGCCTCCCATGGCCAACTCTGAGACAATTTAAGCATCAAAATAAAGAAAATGACAGAAAGAAAAAAAAAGAATTTATAAGTACATATTGATAAATAAAAAAATGAACAAAATAAAATGGGGGAAGGAGGGAACACTCTCCATTACAATAAACAAATAAATGTAAAAACATTGTACATGAGGTAGTGACCAAAACCATCCCAAAGAAAAAGAAATGCAAGAAGGCAAAATGGTTGTCTGAGGAGGCTTTACAAATAGCTGAGAAAAGAACAGAAGTGAAAAACAAGGGAGAAAGGGAAAGATATACCCAACAGAATGCAGAGTTCTAGAGTATACCAAGGAGAGGTAAGAAGGCCTTCTTCGATGAACAATGCAAAGAAGTAGAGGAAACAACAGAACGGGAGACTAGAGATTCCTTTAAGAAAACTGGCAATATCAAGGGAACATTTCATGCAAGGATGGACATGATAAAGGACAGAAACTAATAGAGGCAGAAGAGATTAAGAGAAAGGAAGAATGCACAGAACTATACAAAAAAGATCTTAATGACCCAGATAACCATGGTTGTGTGGTCATTTATCTAGACCTGACAACCTGGAGTGTGAAGTCAAGTGGGCCTTAGGTAGCATTACTACAAACAAAGCTAGTGGAGGTGATGGAATTCTAGCTGAGCTATTTAAAATCCTAAAAGATGATGCTATTAAAGTGTTACACTCATTATGTCAGAAAATTTGGAAAACTCAGCAGTGGCCACAGGATTGGAAAAGGTCAGTTTTCATTCCAACCCCAAAGAAGAGCAATGCCAGAGAATGTTCAAATTATTGGACAATTGTGCTTATTTCGCATGCTAGTAAGTAATGCTCAAAATCCTTCAAACTAGGCTTCAGCAGTTTGTGAACTGAGAACTTATAGATATATAAGTAGGATTTAGAAAAGGCAGAGGAACCAGAGATCAAACTGCCAACATTTACTGGATCATACAGAAAGCACAGGAATTCCAGAAAATTACCTATTTCTGCTTCCTTGACTATGCAAAAGCCTTGGACTGTGTGTATCCAGCAAACTGTGGAAAATTCTTAAGGACATGGGAATACCAGACTATCTTACCTGTCTTTTCAGAAACCTGTATATGGGTCAAGAAGCAACAGTTATAATCTTACATGGAACAACTGACTGGTTCAAAATTGGGAAAGGAGTATAACAAGGCTGTATATTGTCACTGTTTATTTAACTTATATGCAGAGCACATCACGTGAAATGCCAGGCTGGATGAATCACAAGTGGGAATCAGGATTGCTGGGAGAAATATCAACAACCTCAGATATGCAGACAATACCACCCTTATGGCAGAAAATGAAGAGGAACTAAAAAGCCTCTTGATGAGAGTGAGAGGAGAGTGAAAAAGCTGGCTTGAAACTCAACACTCAAAAAACTAAGATCATGGCATCCTTCATGGCAAATGGAAGGGAAAAAAGTAGAAGCAGTGACAGATTTTCTTTTCTTGGGCTCCAAAAATCACTGTAGATGGTGACCGCAGCCATGAAATTAAAAGACGCTTGCTCCTTGGAAGGAAAGCTATGACAAACCTAAACAACATATTAAAAAGCAAAGACCACTTTACCAACAATGGTCTGTCTAGTCAAAGCTGTGGTTTTTCCAGTAGTAATGTATGGATGTGACAGTTGGACCATAAAGAAGGCTGAGCACCAAAGAATTGATGACTTCAAATTATGGTGCTGGAGAAGACTCTTGAAAAGTCCCCTGGACTGCATGGAGATCAAACCAGTGAATTCTAAAGGAAATCAACCCTGAACATTCATTGGAAGGACTGTTGCTCAAGCTAAAACTCCAATACTTTGGTCACCTGATGTGAAGAGCCAACTCACTGGAAAAGACCCTGATGCTGGGAAAAGACTGAAGGCAAAAGGAGGAGAGGGAGCAATAGAGGATGAGAGGGTTAGATGGCATCACTGACTCAATGGAGATAAATCTGAGCAAATTCCAGGAGACACTGAAGGACAGGGAAGCCTGGCATGCTGAAGTCTATGGGGTCACACAGAGCTGACATGACTTAGCGACTGAACAACAACGACAGAAAATAATCATTTTAGCAATCACTGATTCAATGAAGGAGCATCAACAAATACTAAAACTAGTGTTTCAACCGTTTGATGAAGACCAGGGTATTTACTGATACACAGACTCAAGAGTATATCCCCAGAAATTACTTATTAATTACAAAGGGAAAAATAGTAACAAAAACCTAGCAAGAACAACCTTAAGTAAGTCACTGAAAAAAAAACACTACCAACAATAGATAAATTCCTGTCATATTCCTGAGAAGGATACAAAATCACTTGTGAGGTGTTCCTGCCAAATAGACACAATTTGAATCTAAATATGAGAAGACATCACACAAACTCAAATTGTTGTCATTCTACAAAATAACTGACTTGTACTTTTCACAAATTCAAGATTATGGAAGGCAAAGAAAGACTGAGGAACTATTCCAAGTAAAAGGAGAGTAAAGAGACAGGACAACTAATTGCAAAGCATGATCCTGGACTAGACTCTGGAAAAACTTTGGGACAGCTGGCAAAATATGAATATTTTCTGTGATCAATTCATTGTGGTATCTATGAAAATGCTCATTTAAGAAAATACATACTGAAATACAAATAAAATGGCATGTGATACCAACAAAATCTAAAAATGCCTATGCCTATGCAGTAAATACACTGTGGTAACAGAAACATATGAAGCTATAAAATCCCCAAATTCTTTCATTTTTTCTTGAATTTACCACTGGGACTGACAGTCAGTATTTGAAGCCTAGATGAAATTTAAATCAGATCTTATGACCAGTCTGTAAACAGCAGATTCTAGTTCTTGGTTCAAGGAACTAGACAGGTATGCTGAATGTACTTTCTTTGCTTTTCACTTCCTCACTCCTCAGCAGTGAAATCTGGCTCCTCACCTCTATCGTGTGGCCCTTGGAACACTGCAGATTTGTGCTGCGTTGCCACAGGTTGGAGGTGAGTATCTGGAGGCTCCGGTGCAGATTCTGAATGCATAACCTCCTCCCAGAGTACCCTATGTCCATGTGCACGAGCTGGGACCTGGAGACAAGACAGTTGCATTACAAGGAATCCCTCTGAGAAATGAAGTGAACAATGTAAGAAAAAGCACATCTAAAGGAATACATATGGGGGAAGGAAAAAGCAGAATCTTAATTACTTCCAAGGGGCAGTAAGGAACATAAACATGCTGATTCACACAAAAAGGCATCATTTATGCTTAGCACTGAAGAAAAAGATTTCTGCTGATGCCCTCCTTGATGCACAAAATGCTGATACTTTGTACTCTCAAGAAAGGGGAAAATGATAAACAGCAACTTAAAGCAGTACTCTTCAACGGAAAACATTTTTGATAAGAAACTAGGAAATCTGAGTTCTGGCCTCAGATCTATCTTTAGTTATTTGGTTGCCCCTGGAAATTAAGTTCTCTATGCATCAATTTCCCATCTGGCAAACAGAACAATAATACAACTGCAGGGATGTTATGAGGATTAAAAAAAATGGATTTATATCCTTTACAAGAATAAAAAGAACTCCACCACATTATCACTATTTTCATTCTCCTATAACAAAACTCATGCTCAGCATTTATTCTCCCACTTTACATCAATGTCCCTCCACCCAGCTCCCTGGACTCTCACAGTCACAGCATGCCCACCTCCTTCTACGTACCGGCCGTCCCAATATATCAATTTGCCTTTCCAAATCCTCCAGTAGGGTCACCACTTCCTCTCCATTCTCTAGCTGATGTTCCTTCACCAGAGTCTGGAGCTCCTCGGGCAGGATGGTCAAGAACTGCTCCAGCACCAGCAGCTCCAGGATCTGCTCCTTGGTGTTCAAATCTGGCCTCAGCCACTGATGGCAAAGCGCGCGGAGTTGGATCAGAGCTTCTCGGGGTCCTAGTGTCTCTTGGTAGCATAACTTCCTAAAGCGTAGGCGGAACAGCTCTTGGCCAGGAGGGTTATTTTCATGTAGACTTGACTCCTGGTCCCAGCCATGATCTTCCTCTACCTTGACAATTACAAGGTCCTCTTCAGGAACCTGGTCTGGTGGGGATGGGGCTAAAGACTTTCTTGATTCTGCTGCCATTTAGGGCCAGAAAAGCTCAGGAGACTCGTTTCTACTATGTTTCTTTATCTTCTTAAGAGAAGAACCTTCTGAGAGCCTCTTCTTTAAGGGTACTTCTTTGGGGACAGAAAATGACAAATAGTGTAAAGGCAAGCCAAAAGTCACAATAATTTACTGAGATATAGTTAACAAGTTCCCTACCATGACATGGATGTCATTTAAGTGATCCTCTCCAGAAATAACTCCTTGCTTTCTTAGCCTTCTGCCATGCCAATTCCATCTGGGAATTCTTTCTGCTTTCTCTCCTGGGGACGTGGAACATGGCTAAACAAAGTCAGGAAACCATGTAGACTGGGGTCTAATTGGAATTCCATATTTAATCTCATCTGACACTCAGTGCTGCTGATTTGATTCCTTTTAGCATTTGCTATACCAGCTATACCGTTTTGAAACACTGAAGCTCTTAACCTGCCCCTCACTCTCAACAAGAGACAAATTTCCACATAATAGAGCTAAAGGTATTGTCAAGAAAGGTCCTAACACTTTTCTCTTCTCCACTTAACATTCCTTACCCTACATGTGCTCCATGACCCCCACCCCACTCCCAACCCCCTCGTCTCCACACTAACTTCTACTATGGACTTTATTTCAAGCTCTGTAAAGTCTTCTCTAGGGCACAGGTCCTGCACCTCTAAGGAACCTGGATGCCCTATCAACACTTGCAACCCCCAAACCTAGTCCCACAAACTAATGACACAGAATGTTTTAGAAATAAAATCATACAATATGCAACCTTTTGAGTCTGGCATATCTTCTAGCATATTGTACTTGAGTCATCAATGTTAGTATATGTATCAGTTTACTCCTTATATAGCACGGCACGGCAAGCATTCACCAGTGGACTTCCTATGACGATTTGCTTCAGTCGTGTCTGACTCTTTGCAACCCCAAGGACCACAGCCCGCCAAGCTCCTCTGTCCATGGGATTCTCCAGGCAAGAATACTGGAGTGGATTGCCGTGCCCTCCCCTGGAGGATCTTCCCAACCCAGGGATAGAATCTGTGTCTCTTACGTCTCCTGCATTGGCAAGCAAGTTCTTTACCACTGCCACCTAGCAAGCCCTCTTATTCCTTATATGGATAAATGTTTATCCTTTCTCTAGTTTAGACTATCTCAGTTGCTTCCAGTTTTTGATGATTACCAATGAGGCCACTATAAGTATCTGCATATGAATTTTTGTGTGAACATTTCTCCTGGGTAAATATCCTGCTGGGTCATAAGGTAAGTATATGGATAACTTTATAAGAGACTGTCAGACTGTTCCCAAAATGGCTATAATACTTTGCATTCCACTAGCAATATGTGAGAACTGCAACTGTTCTACATTCTGACCAGCATTTGAAACACACACATACACATATAGATATACACATACACATAGATTTTGGTATTCTAAAAGACATAGAGGTATTTCATAAGGTTTTAATTTGCATTTCTCTACTGACTAATAATGCTGAGCATCCTTTCCTGTGCTTATTTGCGATTCATATAATTGGTCCTTCAAATCCATGGGTTCCACATCCCTGGATTCAATCAATCATGGATCAAAGATATTTGGGGGAAAAAAATTCCAGAAAGCTCCAAAGGGCAAAACATTAATTTGCCACATATCACCAACTATTTACAAAGCATTTGTATTTTATTAGGGATTATAAGTAATCTAGAGATGATTTAAAGTATAGAGGAGGATGTGCATACGTTATATGCAAAGACTATTATATTTTACATAAGACTTGAACATCAACAAATTTTAGTATCCAAGAGGGTTCTGGACCCAATCCCCCATGGATACCAAGAGACAATTGCATCTTCTTTGATGTTTTCCTATATTTAGAATTCAATTTTTAAAAATAACAGACATTTGAGAATTCTTTACATATTTTGGATACAAATCCTTTACGAAATATGACTTGCAAATATCTCCTCCTTTCCATTCTTTTAACAGCGCCTTTTTAAGAACAGACATTCATAATTTTTGAAATTTAATTTGTCAACTTTTAGGGATTGTACTATAGTTGTCATATCTAAAAAGTTTTTGCTTAAACCAAGGACACAAAGATTATAGTTTAAATTTTTACGTTTAGGTTTATGATTGCTTTTAAGTTAGTTTTTGTTCAGAGTTTGAAGTATGGATGGAGGTTCATACAGATATCAAATTGTTGCAGCACTATTTGCAGAAAAAATTAAACTTTACGTATTGAATTGTCTTTGTATCTTTGTCAAAAATCAATGGACTGTATGCGTGGATCTCCTTCTGGAATCTATTTTGTTCCACTGACGTATATGTTATTCCTTTCGCCAATAGGAACTATCTTGACAGTTGTGGCTTTTTAAATCTTGAAATAAATTACTAAGAGTCCTGTAACTTTGTTGTTCATTTTCAGAATTATTTTAGTTTTTCTAGTTCTGTTGCCTTTTGATATAAATTTTATAACTGTCTTCTAAAAAAAAACCACAAAACTCCTGGAATAGGATTTGTGTTGATTCTATAGTTCAGTTGAGAGACAAGTAACATCTAAACAGTATTGTTTCCCATCTCATAAACATGGTATGTCTATTTATTTTAGTTTTCTAATTTCTTTCATTAGTACTCAAACTACCTGTTCTCAAAGGACTGGATAAAATGCTTTCTTCTTTAAAATCCTTTCTTAATGATTCCAATTGGAAGTGATTTCCCTCTTAGTCTACATTATCTGTTACACATGTATCACTTCAATGTTATTTTTGCCATAATTGTATATTATTAGTCGCAAAGGAGTTTTGACTTTCTAACTTAATTCTATATTTCTTATGAGTAGAGATCTTTATCTTTTATCTCATTGATAGAATGGAAGAAGATTAGAGGGCTATCATTTATAATACTCAACATAGACTGTATTTGTTGAGTAGTTAAGTTTTACATATAAGGCCCGAGTCTTTAGATTTATTCAATTACAGGGGCCTATTTCTTTGTGGGATATACATCTACGGCTTTCACCTTTGGCATCTGCATCACTCTTGCCTGCAGTAGCAGTGGTAAGTGATCTTTCTGCCCTTAGTTATGCTTTTCTTCATGCTCCATAAAGGGGCTTATTGTGGGCTGAATTGTGTCCCTGCAAAAAAAAAATATGTTGAGGTACTAACCCTTGGTACTTGTGAATGTGACCTTATTTGGAAATAGAGTCTTTGCAGTTTTAATCAAATTAAGATGAGGTTATATTAGAGTGAAAGTCAAAGTGAAGTCGCTCAGTCTACTCTTTGCGACCCCATCGACTGTAGCCTACCAGGCTCTTCCATCCATAGGATTTTCCAGGCAAGAGTACTGGAGTGGACTGCCATTTCCTTCTCCAAGGGATTTTCCCGACCCAGGGATCGAACCCGGGTCTCTAGCATTGTAGGCAGACACTGGAATAGGGCAGGCCTTTAAGCCAATATGATTACTATATTTATAATAAGAGAAGAGACATGGAGATTGACACATACAAAGAGAAGGCCATGTGAAGACAGAAGACAGTCATGTAACTAGGCAGAGATGAAGTTATGCAGTTTCAAGTCAAGGAATGCCAAGGACTGTCAATAACAATCAGAAGTTAGGAGAGTATGAGCTTGCTATCACATTGACCTTGGACTTTTGGCCATCATAACTATGGGAGAATAAATTTCTGTGGAAGCCATCCAGTTTGTGGTACTATGTTATGGCAGCCCTATGAAACTAAATACACTGCTAGAGAGACTGTTTTAACACATACATAATACAACTCACCTCCTTAAAATCTTTCAATAAGGAATTTAACTCTTCAGCATGGAATGCAAGGCCCTTTATGATATGTAAAACTGTCTTGCTTTATCTGCTATAAACTTTCCTTTACAGGGCTTCTTAAGTGGCTCAGAGGGTAAAAGAATCTGCCTACAGTGTGGGAGACCTGGGTTTGATCCCTGGGCCAGGAAGATCCCCTGGAGAAGGAATTGGCAACCCATTCTAGTACTCTTGCCTGGAAAATCCATGGACAGAGGAGCCTGGTAGGCTATAGTCCATGGGGTGGCAAAGAGTCAGATACAACTGAGCTACTTCACTTGCACTTTCTTTTCTTTCTCCTGCACTTTCCAAATGTGGCTTTCTCCTATCTTCATTCTGCTGTAGAGCTCTTTAGCTCAGTGGTTCTCAATTCCCATATCCCAGATATTTAGCAATGTCTGGAAACATTTGGGAAGGGATGCTAGTAAGTAGAGGCCAGTGATGTGATTAAACATCCTACAATGCATAACATAATTCTCCACAGAAAGAATGATCTGGTTAAAAGTATCAGTGTTATGGCTGATAAACCCTAGTGTTGCAGAAATCACTGAACTCTAATTTAAAGGTCTCAGACCTTTTAAATCAGGTCTTCCCTGTTGCTCCCACTCCTTAGCTGCCAACATCCCTCACCCTGGAAGATTAAGGTGCTCATTTTTGCCAAGTTATTTTTTGCAAGGTCTAGGCACAGGATTTATTACATTGTATAGAGTATGCGGGAGAAGGCAATGGCACCCCACCCCAGTACTCTTGCCTGGAAAATCCCATGGACAGAGAAGCCTGGTAGGCTGCAGTCCATGGGGTCGCTAAGAGTCAGACACGACTGAGTGACTTCACTTTCATTCACTTTTCACTTTCATGCATTGGAGAAGGAAATGGCAATCCACTCCAGTGTTCTTGCCTGGAGAATTTCATTGATGGGGGAGCCTGGTGGGCTGACGTCTATGGGGTCGCACAGAGTCGGATACGACTGAAGTGACTTAGCATAGCATAGAGTATGTACTGTGAATGTCTGCCCATGGTCATGGTTTTTGTGACAGTGATCTTTTTCTTTGTATCTCTTTGTAACTTATTACATATTTGTAGGCCAGAAAGATCACAATGGCAACATCGTGGACAAGGGCCTGGAGAAAATGTAACTGAAGGCAGCACTGTAGAGAATAGAGAATAACTAAAGGAGGCATATCCAAAAGCAATTGGCAAGAAATTGTAACATCAAGATAAAACCATAGACCTGTAGTCCATCAAGGGAAAGAAGAGATTGGCACTTAGAAATCAGATTACATATTGTTACTGACATGAGTCTTCAAGTCAGTGTCTCTATCTTTCAGGAGTCTGAGGCCAAGAGAGTAGGGTAGGGTAGGCTCAAAGCCTCTCAAACTAATGAAACACAGCACTTTTTTCCATAAAAAAGCCCATACACACAAAATTTTACATTTTCAGTGTTCATACATCAAATATCCTCCAAAGAACTCCAAGAAGGTTAAGAATCCCTACTTACAGAGTGTGGACAGAAAAGGAAGATAATTTGAAAAATTATCTTTAAAATCAAGACAGACTGGTAACAACAGTTTGGTGAGTAAAGTACAGATGGAGAAACCAGGGAGCAAGAGATAAGATTAAATATGGTGATTAACAACAAAGGGTTTAATTCATAGATAATAACTTTACAGAGAAGTGGGGGAATTTCCTGGTATAGAGATTTGAGGAAAGAGTAGAAATCGCTCAGTCTCAGCAAAAGGCTGAGATTTTGTGGAGTGTATGAGATAAGGGGTAAAGACAGACACTTCTGTTCTGAACACACAGGACCAACATCCATGGTTTTTAAAATAAGTCATTTAAAAAGTAAATAAAAAGTTAATAAATTCATTACTATGGGACATGAATTCTAACCTCTAATTGTTTTGAATGCATAGTTATAGTTTTACCATGTTTTCTTATGAATTTCCTAAAGTCAAGGTTCATCTTTAACTACTGAACTACTGGCCACCTTCTACCTTATAACCAATACTCGTCAATATTAGCTATAAAAAGTTTCAATGTTAAGTGTGCATCAATGGTGATGATAACCCTGTATACGAGACAGCAAAAGAGACACAGATGCATGGAATGGACTTTTGGACTTTGAGGGAGAGGGAGGGGGGGGAAGGTTTGGGAGAATGGCACTGAAACATGTGTGCTGTCCTGTGGGAAACGAATCATCGGTCTATATTCGGTTCAGGATACAGGATGCTTGGGACTGGTGCACGGGGATGATCCAGAGAGTTGATGTGGAGTGGGAGGTGGGGAGGGGTTCAAGATTGGGAACTCATGTACACCTGAGATGAAAAAAAAAAAAACTAAAATTAAAATTTAAAAAAAAAAAAAAGAAAGTTTAAAAAAAAAAAAGTACATTCCTGGGGCGGGGGGAAGTGTGCATCATTCAAGAACTTTACACTGTTGATTTTAAAATAGTAGTATAGTACTAAACGATATTTTAAAAAGTCTCAACAGTGAAACTGATGGGAGTCATCTATTAGGTTTGTTCATATTTCAAACCACATCAACCAACAAATCTTGTCCATTATCCATTTGATTATTCTTTTTAGTAGCTAATTTTCCTGTTTTGGTCTCATCCCTCTTCAATCAGACAGTTTTTAAAAGTTACAGACTATAACCAAGTACAAGAATATGTACTACAAAATTAGTCCACTATAAATATAACACCTTCCTCTCCAACAGTTTTGTGTATATACCTCTGTATTTAAATTAAGTTGGTAAGCACCGTGTGGACAAAGACTGCTTCTTACATCCTCTTTTAAGAATACTTCATCAACTTTATTGATTTAGGAACTTAAGTCTAATTTGGGATGTTTGGGAGCTGAAAATAAAACCAAGCAAAGCTATTTTCCAGGCTTTAAAAATCAAGGTGAAGCAAACACTGTGTTTTATAGGTATCTCAACTTGTTTAAATTGAATTCACACTTAACTCCAGCAGAATTCAAAATATGCATGCATTTGCTAAAACTGATTACTGCATAAGTATACTTAACTAATCAAACAACAGAAATATGTATTTTTTAGAGGTGGTAGTGACAAAAGTTATTCATGAGTCACCTGAACATCGGAAATGAGGCCCCTCCTAAAGAGTTTTCAGGCATCTACTTCAACTAGCTTTAATAAACAAAGTATTCTGAATAAGGTTGAATTTTATATTACCGCGAAGTCGTCAAAACTGTTTCGTTGTACATTATCCAGTCAACACACTTGTCATTTTCTGAATACACTACAGAGAGCAAAACAAACTAAGCAGGAAAAACAGGTTTCCAAGGACAACTGGGAGTTTATATGTATATATATTTTAATGACAATTGTGACGGAAATGCAAAATTGTTAAAAAAAAAACAATTCAAATAGTGGACAGTGGTCAAGAGAAGATAACAAAGGGCCGGTTTTCTATTTTAAGACAAATAAGATTGACTGCAAATAACACCACAAACGATTAACGATGAAGAAAGCATTATCTTCACTGAAGGTTCCTTAGCAAAAAGTTTGGGCACGCGGACTCGGCCTGCGCTGGCAACCAAAGCGACCCTTAACCGACCGAATCACCCCGGGGCGCAGACCTCGGCTCAGAGCCCCTCTCCAGACCCCTGAGGCTTGTCCTCAGCTGCGGCCTGGTCTGGCCACAAAGCGTTCCTGTTTCCTCCGGCCCAAGGCCGGACTGTACTCACCGTGAGTTCCAGGGGCGGCCCGCGCTGGGGAAGGGATGCTACAAACGGTGGACAGACCCACAGGAACGGCTGCAAGAAGAGAGGTGCGAAAGCAGCAGCTGGCCCAGGACCCTCCAGCTCCTAACTTCTAAACGCGAGGAGGCACACCGCCGGCCAACATGCATCTTGCCCCAAGCCACTTCCGGGAGCTCTCTAGGAATCCTGGAGGTCTGAAAGCTCTATGGTCGGACCAATGAGCCAACTGGGCCACCACGCCCCTTCAAAACCGAACGCTAGGCCTCGCTGTCCAATTTCGTCTACGCGTCGCAGGGTCGCACGCGGCTGTAAGGCGCCGGGAAAGTTGTGAGAAATAACGGACTATGGTGTCACTTCCGCCTCGCGCACTTGGCCCAACGACCCCACTCCTCACGCTCGCTGGGACTTAAAGGTCCCCCAGAAGCTGATCTGAGGGCTTGCGGAGGCCAGGGCTGGCTGGGAGCAGGCGGTAGCTGGGGTAGCGGGGGAGGATGCACGTTAAGGAGCCTTATGATGCTAACTAATTAGACTTGCGTTTGGCCGGGTTAGATATCCCTGCACTTTATTGTTCTCTCTCCATAAACATATCCAACCCTCCCACGTAGACTGCAAAATTCCAGTTTATCATGGTTCATAGAAAATATTCTTTCGAGCCATTACATATGTTCCACCCTTTCCTATTTTAATGAACTGCAGTCTCTTACAAAACCTACTTTGCAGTTTAGCTTTTTTAGTACTGGGTTAAATTTAGGATTAACTTTAGGGGATTTCCCTGGTGGCTCAGACGGTAAAAGCATCTGCCTACAATGCAGGAGACCTGGGTTCAATCCCTGGGTTGGGAAGATTCCCTGGAGAAGGATATGGCAACCGATTCCAGTATTCTTGCCTGGAAAATTCCATGGACGGAGGAGCCTGGCAGGCTATAACCCATGGGGTCGCAAAGAGTCGGACACGACTGAGCGACTTCACTTAAGTTTAGGATTATGACGTAATCTATGACATAAACTTAAGTTGTAGACCCTATTTCCAGTACCATAAACTTAGAAAAACCCAAATTCAAATCCATGTTCTTTCCTTGTACAGCCTTACAATTTTAACTTTATAGACTACATAGGATTTTGGGGCGGTGGTTGTGGATGCTGGCCTTAAAAATCAAAAGCCAATTATTTTAACAGCAAAATGGGTTTGTGCAGGAAAAGCAGAGAATTGCTATTTGGGTCACGCAAGGCGTGGTGTTTCAGAAGCAAGATCAAGAAACAAAGGGAAGATCAACTTTATTAGTTTGGGGGAGAGCTGTCTTGAATAAAAGTTCGCTGGAGAAGAAGGAGGTTATGGCCGTTTCTTAATAGCTGCAAGCAGTGGTCAATGCATTGCCGCTGGGGCAGGGAGGGCTCTTCTTAAAAGCAGGTGAGGAAATTCCCTTGTGAAAAATGTCCTCTCGTATCAGAAGAAAACTTATATTCTTATCATGAATAAGAAGTTGTGACAGACAGGCTTTTATACAAAGAATTCCATATAAGCGGAAATGGACCTTGTTAAAATAATTTTTATTTTCCTTATTCTTACTGATTATGCAGGCTGTAATACTAGTACATGCGTGAGAGCTCTCCTTCAGGGCTTCCTGATTCCATTTTAAAGGAGGTTTTCCTTCATTTATTTTCACAAGAAAAATGTCTTACTTTTATTGCTGTTTTGGTCCCCCATTTTTATTCTTTTAACATTTTTCCTAACTATCCATTTATGCTGGATTTTCAGGTGCCCCTCCAATCTTCATCTTAATTTTCCCTCCTTATCTGATCCTGCTGATAGCCACCACCACCATTGTTTCTATCCAGTCCCCAACCTTAACTTAAAAATATCTTGTCTGTCCTCAAGACTAAGCCTTAGTAGTTTTGATTTGCTTGTAAGAGTTTTGTCAGCTAATCATCACAATAAAACAAATAACAATAAACACAGAAGTTACAGTGTTTCAACTCTTTCAAAACACTTTTGTTATTTCATAGTTTTTGCTTCTCACCAGAAATGAAAACTGAAAATAATTGTCAACAGACTAGAACTATGCTCTGTTTCATTTTTACATTAAAAAACAATTTTTTAAAATAAAAGTTGTACACATAGGTACTAGAAATAGTGTTGTAATCTAAGCAAAGATTTCTCATGAGGCACCAATAATAACAGATAAAATTGCTAAATTTGACTTCATAAAAATTTAAATTTTCTGCTCAGCAAAAAGCACCATTTAGAAATGAAAAATGGAATGGAAAATATTTAGGATAGAAATATTCCAATTAGAATAGAAAATATTTTTTCAATACATATTTCTGACAACTTGTATTTAGAATATATAAAGAACTCTTACAGCTTAATCATAAGAAAACAAACATAAATAGGCAAAAGTTATGGACATACACTTTACCAAAGAAGATATATGAATTAACAATAAGTTCATGAAAAGGTACTCAAAATCATTATTCCTCAAGGGAATATAAAATTAAGACCACCACACATCCATTAGAATGGCTAAAATGAAAATGACTGACAATACTGAGTGCTAGAAATGATATAAGATAGCAAGGAAATCTAACCAGTCCATCCTAAAGGAAATCAGTCCTGAATATTCATTGGAAGGACTGATGCTGAAGCTGAAACTCCAATACTTTGGCCACCTGATGTGAAGAACTGACTCACTGGAAAAGACACTGAAGAAAGATTGAAGGTAGGAGAAGGGGACAACAGAGGATGAGATGGTTGGACTGCATCACCGACCCAGTGGACATGAGTTTGAGTAAATTCCAGGAGTTGGTGATGGACAGGGAGGCCTGGCATGCTGCAGTCCATGCGGTCGCAAAGAGTCAGACACGACTGAGCAACTGAACTGTAAGGCTCAGAGGACCACGCTCTGAAAGGAACACTCAGGGACAACCTCTAGTGGACTGACAAATTTTTATTATCCAGCTTTGCAGATATACGGTCTCAGGGAGCAGAGCAGAAAACAGACTTGCACGTAGCCTTTCTCGAAAAAACATCAAAGCATTCAAGCATAAAATACAGTTCCCACCACCCAAGCCATAACATAGCTTTGGCAAAACTCTAAAGGGAGTCTTATCATGAAACAACAGTCCTTGCTCCCAGAAACAGGTGGTCAGAAGGAAGCCATTGAACGCCTCAAGGCCAGGTGTATGACTCTTTGTCATCCGTTCCCAGCCTTGGGCATTCGGGTGAATGCTCATAACCCTTTGTTATGCTCGTCCCAGCTTCCAACCTTCGTCATGAGTGGAGCAAATACATTTTCAGTATTTGCTTAAAGCCTTCCAGCTCCTCCACATTTCCTCCCTTTTACTTTAAGAGCAAGGACTGCTGCAGCCATGGTTACTCCTGCTTTTTGGGTGGCGGTGGCTCCAGCACATAAAAACGTCCGGAATCCTATAAGAACAGTAACAAACAATAAACAGATCAGCGCATAAGAAGCCATCGTATGGGGTACCCAATTTTTTGGCTTTAGAAAGGAAGTACTAGCGGATAGTGTATTATAGAAGTCAGTGTTATATAACATAGGGAGAATGCTGCTGAAGGTAGACGTGATTTGTTGCTTCAGTTTCTCTATATCTAGACTAGTGTTTGATTTCGAACCTAAAAGATGTAACTTTATTTGTTCCCAAGGATATTCAGTGGCATTGTATGGCATATTAGTCAACAGAAAGTAGTGAAATTCCACTGACACCTCAACTTCAATTGTACCTGTAAAGCATGCAGATCATCCCCCACATACATAAGGGCAGCTTGTAGGTCATCTAAACGTGTTTGTATTTGTTGATCTATCTGAGCTTGTCAGACCCAGAGATCATGAGAATCCTTTTTCCAAGCAGTAATGAAATCATGATTTTGAATAGAATTATACAATGCCATTCCAGAAACTGTACCAACCAACAGTTACAACTGAAATAATACCCACTATGGCAGCTATAATCCAGCCAATAAAGCGTTTGCTTCTTTTTAGGGATTCTCTCAGAATAAAAGACAACAACATGGAATCTGACCAGGGTTCAGAAATCTTAATTGGAACCCACAAATCAGTCCTTTGCTGGACTAAAAAAACACCATCTTTCGTAAGATTAATTGGCACACTATGATTTAAACAAATATACAAGCGACACTCAGTGCAGGACAGAATCGAACCATTACTCCTAAATTGTCCAATAGCAAAAAGATAGGGCGCATTTACACAAGCATGAACATAACCGGTATAATTATAGTCAATAGTATAATTTTGTGGGATGGAAACATGTGCATAAGCATATGAGATGCTAAACTGGGACAAGCAAACAGGAATTTTCCAAAGATGCCAGTGTTCAGGCCCTAGGATGGGACTGATTATCCAGTGTCTGGGAGGTGAAAGACCTCCATCGTACCCGTTCAAAAGTTCATCGCGTTGATGCCAGTGTTGTTAAAATGTGGTGCTGAAACATTATACCATTGGCAGGTGTTACTATTTTCTTGTGATTCTGAGCAATTGACAAAGAGTCCATTAGGCCCCCAATCAACAAAAGTCATATTGGCATGAACAGAGACTTTTCTAAACCTTCCTCTACAGGTGGACCAGTCCATTCCCGGCACAGATGATTTTTTCTTCCAAGATACTTTGTCTCAAGGAGGCTCAGAAGGCATCTGTTGTAATTTCCGTTTTAGTGCTGTGACCGGTCGGGGGGTGTGGAGTAAGGTCTGTCCATCTTCTGACTCTTCTGAGTGGGACCTACTCTTCGGTTCCATCATCTAAAATGACAAGACAATATCCCTTGCCTAGAAACTTAAGTGTTCCTGGCCGCCATTGATCAAGACATTTAACCCAAACAGCAGTTTGTTCAGGCATACGCTAGGGTGAATCAGAAAAATGTCACTCTGCTCATGTTTCCTGACTGTGTAGAGGCAAATTAAAATAATTGATTGTTAAAAGGGCTATAGGCAAGATGGCTTTAGGTCCCTAGGGGTCCCTTAGCCTATTCCCCCTGTTTTGTTTATTAAGAACGAGCTTGAGTTTACGGTGGGCCCATTCAATGATGGCTTGGCCTTGAGGGTTGTACGGGATGCCAGTAAGATGGAAAATACCCCACTGATGCATGAAATCATGAAAAACATTGTCTGTAAAAGCAGGACCATTGTCCATTTTGATGGAGGCAGGGGTCCCCATCACTGAAAAACATTGTAGAAGAGCCGTGATGGCAGCTTTAGTAGTCTTGACGGTGGAAGGAACTGTTTAAATGAAGCCCGAAAAGNAATACCCCACTGATGCATGAAATCATGAAAAACATTGTCTGTAAAAGCAGGACCATTGTCCATTTTGATGGAGGCAGGGGTCCCCATCACTGAAAAACATTGTAGAAGAGCCGTGATGGCAGCTTTAGTAGTCTTGACGGTGGAAGGAACTGTCTAAATGAAGCCCGAAAAGGTATCTATGACTACAAATAACAATTTAAAAGGGGGCAGTTTGTAATGTGTAAAATCAGCTTGCCATAATTTGCTTGTAAGCCTCTAGGATTAGTCCCTTGGGGACTAGTGGTCAAATGAAAGGGGGTACATGTGGCACAGTCCCGAACAACTTTTTTAGCCGTTTGTAACGGTATCTTACATTGAACATATAGTCTATTAGTGTTAGTATGGAAGAGCTGATGTTCTTTTTTGGGGGAAGAAAATACAGGGCCAATGAGGCGATCAGCCTCATTGCCTAAACTGAGGGGTCCTGGTAAATGGGAATGACCACGAATATGAGTAATGAAGAAGGGATGGAGTCTAGCTCTTATTTTTTGCTGAATCAATAAGAACAAATGTATAAGATCACTTTCATTGGATATAAAATGAGCTGTTACAAAGGATGGGAAAAGATGTGCCACGTAGCGAAAATCAGTTAAAACATCTAATGGGGTTTTTATTAGAGTAAGTAAACAGTATAATGTGAATAATTCTGTTTTTTGAGCGTATTGATAAGGACTTTTAATTTTCTTTTGCAGGTTGGGACCTATTATGGCTGCCCATCTTGCCTTATTTCCATCTATAAAATAATTAGGTGCATTCATGAGAGCGTGTTCAGAAACAATATTGATGATAAAGGAAGTATTTTGTAAGAAATTTCATAATTTTCCTTTAGGTGGGTTGGCCAATAATTCCCCTGAATAATCAGCAAGGGCTATTTGAATGGTAGTGAACACCTGGAGAGCATTATCAATTTCTGTTTTTGCCAAAGGTAGGTAAATCTGCGTAGAGTCATATCCAGCTATAGCGTACAAGCAAGAGCATGTAAGAAAAATGATTTTCCCTATTAAGTCTATATAGGAAACAATGCGTTTAGTCTGTTTGGAATGGAGATATACCCATTTAATAGGGTGATTATCCTGCACTATAATGGCAGTAGGAGATATCTTAGTACCAAAGACATATATCTGAAAAGAGGAATTGTAATTAATATGGTAAACAAACGCTTGCTGAATTCTCTGTTCTACCGATTGTAATTCTTTCTCAGCCTCAGGGGTAAGTTGTCGGGGACTATTCAAATCAGAGGAACGTTCTAATAATTTGAATAAGTTTTGTAAAGCATATGTGGGAATTCCCAAGGTAGGTCATAGCCAATTAATATCCCCAAGAAGTTTCTGGAAATTATTAAGTGTTTGTAAATTGCCCCTTCTGATAGAAAGTTTCTGTGGCTTTACAGTGGAGCGGTCCATAAGATATCCAAGATATTTAAAAGAGGAATGGTGTTGTAATTTATCTTTTGCTATTAGCAGTCCATGATTAAATTAGTTATGACCTCATTACCTAATAAACTTAATTGAGATTCTGAGGGAGAAGCCAATAAAATGTCATCCGTGTCATGAATGAGATATGCCTCAGGGAACTGGTGTCTGATGGGCTGCAAAATTTTATCAACAAAGAATTGACAGACTGTAGGGGAGTTCATCATACCTTGGGGCAGGACCTTTCATTGATATCGCTGAACAGGAGATTGATTACTAATAGAAGGTATTGAGAAGACAAAGCGGTGCCTGTCATCTGGATGTAAAGGTACAGTGAAAAAGCAATCTTTTAAATCAATAATCATAATAACCCAGTCCTTAGGGACCATAGCAGGGCTTGGGAGTCCTGGCTGTAATGCTCCCATAGGAATCATTATAGTGTTAATATTCCTTAAATCTGTTAGCATTCTCCATTTACCTGATTTCTTTTTAATGATAAAAACTGGTGAATTCCATGGTGATTGAGTAGTTTCTATTCTATTTTGTTGTAGTAGTTCAGCCACCAAAGTATGCAAAGCGGACAGTTTCTTTTTTGATAGGGGCCACTGAGCTGTCTAGATAGGTTTATCAGACTTCCATTCTAACTTCAGTGGCTTTATCTCAGTGACCCCTAAGAAAAAGGTTCATTCAATTGTATAGTCGCCTGAGCTTGTAGAAAGTCTCTTCCTCACAAATTTAATGGTAATGGGGCAATGTACGGTTTAATGTAAGTGACTAATTGTAAGCCCAGGGCTTGTAAGTAAGATGAACTAACATAAGTTTGAGCTGCATCTGTAGTTCCTACTCCCACCAACTGGTGTGAGGCTAAAATTGCAGGCCAATCCGAAGGCCATTCCTCTGTTCTCATGATGGAGACATCTGCCCCAGTGTCTAACATTCCTTCAAAAGTTCTTCCTCTGATTTTTAATTTGAATATGGGCCTACTGATTTCTTTTATAACAGTAGAAAGGGTTGCAGTAACGTTGGTACTCCCAAAGCCACCTGTTCTGGTGTCTGCTTTTCTATTAAGTGGGGGCACATGAAGTAATAGCAATAGCTGAGCAAATCTGTCACCCTTTTGTAAATACAAATTGCAAGTCACATGTTACATTACTGCAATTTCACCCATGTAATCTTCATCAATGATCCTAGTATGTACAACTATCCCGCGCATGGTGCTGCTGCTTTGGTATGGGGCCAAAATATCCAGTTAAGATTTTCATAGGATTATTTACGATTAACAATTCCATATCTCAGGGAGCAGGAATGTCTACACATGTACTATGTCTGGTAGCCGCTGTTAATTCAGTAATATTTGGTTGTCCTCCTTGTTTAATAAGGCTAGAGGAGAGCCCTAGTTCTAGTTTCCCGAAGGTGTCTGGATGGGTAAAGCATTACCTTGTTTATCAAATTTAGAGCGGCATTCACTTAGCCAATGATTCCCCTTTTTACATCTTGGGCAGAGCCTGGGGGGGCTTAGTTTTAATAGTCCCTCCTTTGTCAGGAGAAGGACCTGTTTGCCGAGGCAAGAGACACTGCTTCCGCATGTGTCCCGGCTTGCCTCAGTTAAAACATTTAACTTTAGACTTTTGGGAAGCATTTAAGGTTTCTGAAGTGGCTATTTTAGCTTTATGTTAAATCGTCCCCACATTCCTGCAGGCTTTCAAGTATTCCATAATTCCTCCTTGCTCCCTAATAGGTCTGATAATAGCCTGACAATCTTCATTAGCATTATCAAAAGCCAGTTGTTTCAAAATGATTTCTCTCAAAGATGCATCCTTAAGACTGTGATCAATGGCTTCCTTCAATTTACCAATAAATTGAGCATATTCTTCAGTTGGTCCCTGCAATATTTTTACAAAAGATCCATCAGAGGTGGAACTGTCGATTTTAGCCCATGCTCTGATAGCTACTTCCTTGATCCAGTATAACATGGGCGGCTGCACAAACTGTAATTGCGCAGCAGTTTCAGCCATAGCTCCGGTGCCGGTGAGAATTTCAAAATTTAGTCCAGCAGGGTTTCCCCTGCTTTGCTGTTCTTGCAAGATTAATTTGGCTTCATCCATGACCCACATTTGCCATTGTAATAGCTGTTGTGGAGTCATAATCATTTTAGCAACTGTAAAAAAAATCTGCATGAAGCCACTGATCCGCCCAGCCCCTAAGAAATTCCATACAGTAGGGTGAGGTAGGTCCATACAACATATATGCCTTTTTGAATTGTGTGAGCAAACCGAAATCAGGTGATTGCCACTGATTAGGTCCAGGTTGAGGATTATTAAATTGGTCCGGAAAAGCCTAAGCACAAAGAGGCATGTCCCGAGGAGGAATGCTAGGAAATGGGGAAGCAGTAGCAGCAGCGGACAGCGTTGCAGCCGGCGGAAAGGCCAGTGTTAGAGGCTTGTTAATATGAGCTCGTGAAAAGCAAGGTAAAGGCGGATCAGGGACCTCTGGCAAAATTGATTGTTTAACTGCTTTTAGCACCTGTGACTCTTTTTGTCTGTAATCAGCCTTAGCATTACATTTTTCTGATTTAAAACCTCTGATAGATCTTTCTCTTTTAATTCATATTTATGCAGGGATCGAACAGTTTCAACCTCTAAATCTCCTCCTGAGCCATCTAATTGTTTCATAACGGCGCATAAAAGAGACCAAGTTACCCACGATTGTGGGGGAATTTTTACCCCGTCTATAAGCTTTTAAAACATTATTCTTTACTCTGGTCCAAGTTTGTAAATCCAAGGTTCCTTCCTCCGGAAACCATGGATTATATTCAACTACTTACTGTCTGGTAACAGGTAGTTACTGCTCTTCAGGTAGATTAACCCCGTATTGTTTCAAGAAATGATGTATGAGATGAATGAAAGGAATCTTACTTGTCTGATGTCCCATCCTGCTTACCTCGCTTCTGCAGGAGTGTGGTCTTTGTTCAAAACCAGTCTGCTGCATTGAGCTCCACGGTGGGCGCCAGTTGTAAGGCTCGGAGGACCTTGCTCTGAAAGGAACATTCAGGGTCAGCCTCTAGTAGACTGACAAATTTTTATTGTCCAGCTTTGCAGATATATGGTCTCAGGGAGCAGAGCAGAAAGCAGACTTGCACGTAGCCTTTCTCAATAAAACATCAAAGCATTCAAGTATAAAATACAGTTCCCACCACCCAAGCCATAACATAGCTTCGGCAAAACTCTAAAGGAAGCCTTATCATGAAACAACAGTCCTTGCTCCCAGAAACAGGTGGTCAGAAGGAAGCGGCTGAACGCCTCAAAGCCGGGCGTATGATCCTTTGTCATCCATTCCCAGACTTGGGCACTCGGTAAATGCTCATAACCCTTTGTTATGCTTGTCCCAGCTTCCAACCTTCATCATGAGTGGAGCAAATACATTTTCAGTATTTGCTTAAAGCCTTCCAGCTCCTCCACACTGAACTGAACTGAAGTGAGGATATGAATCAACTGAACTCTTATACACTGCTAGTGAGAGTGTAAAATTGTACACCTAGTTTGAAAATAGCAACTTTTAATAAAGTTAAATAATGCCTACATTATGGCCCAGTAATTTCACCCCTAGGTATTTTTACCTAAGACATAAAACCATAAAATCCATAGCAGCTTTATTCATAATTCATAATTATTCATAATAGGCCCAAATTAGTTCATCAAAAGGAGAATAGAAAATCAAATACTGTTATGATCATACAACAGAAACTAAACTGATCATACAGTCAGAAACTAAAAACAGCTACCAATAGCTAAGGCTTTCCTGGTGGCTCAGATGGTAAAGACTCTGCCTGCAATGTGGGAGACCTGGGTTCAGTCCCTGGGTTGGGAAGATCCCTTGGAGGAGGGCATAGCAACCCACTCCATTGTTCTTGTCTGGACAATCTCCATGGACAGAGGAGCCTGGTGGGCTATAGCCCATGGGGTCACAAAGACTCAGACACAACTCAGCAACTAAGTACAACACTGACAGAAGAACAGCATAGATAAAAATAAAAATTATGTTGGTTTATTTCTTTTTCTGGAGCAATGGCCCCAAACCGTTAGAAAAACAGACAAAGGCAGATAGATCTTCCATTAGTCCAACACTCCTAAAGGAACCCTCCTATCCTTCCTTTTGAGCCCTCTTGGCTTCCCTATTTTATACTTCCAGTCTCCTCCTTTTGGTTATATGCAAAGTAGGGCTTGCACCCACCACCAATAAATGAAAGGGAATGCAAATGGGCATATACTCAAGGCTGAGTGACAATTATGTTATATGACAGCAAGTTGTGTTATGTCTTCCCATAATTCTATCTGTTATAATTAGATGCAGAATATTCATGAATACTTAATGGACTCCTAATGGCCTAAGGTTTCTCAAGAGGCAGGTCAGGTGGTCTGGTATTCCCATCTCTTTCAGAATTTTCCACAGTTTGTTGTGATCCACACAGTCAAAGGCTTTGGCACAGTTAATAAAGCAGAAATAGATATTTTTCTGGAACTCTCTTACTTTTGCCATGATCCAGAGGATGTTGGCAATTTGATCTCTGGTTCCTCTGCCTTTTCTAAAACCAGCTTGAACATCTCAAAGTTCATGGTTCACGTATTGCTGAAGCCTGGCTTGGAGAATTTTGAGCATTACTTTACTAGCATATGAGATGACTGCAATTGTGCAGTAGTTTGAGCATTCTTTGGCATTTCCTTCCTTTGGAATTGGAATGAAAACTGACCTTTTCCAGTCCTCTGGCCACTGCTGAGTTTTCCAAATTTGCTGACATATTGAGTGTAGCACTTTCACAGCATCATCTTTCAGGATTTGAAATAGCTCAACTGGAATTCCATCACCTCCACCAGCTTTGTTCATAGAGATAGTTTCTAAGGCCCACTTGACTTCACATTCCAGGATGTCTGGCTCTAGGTGAGTGATCACACCATCGTGATTATCTTGGTCGTGACAGTTAGAACTGGACATGGAACAACAGACTGGTTCCAAATANATGTGAGAGTTGGACTGTGAAGAAAGCTGAGCGCTGAAGAATTGATGCTTTTGAACTGTGGTGTTGGAGAAGACTCTTGAGAGTCCCTTGGACTGCAAGGAGATCCAACCAGTCCATTCTAAAGGAGATCAGTCCTGGGTGTTCACTGGAAGGAATGATGTTAAAGCTGAAACTCCAGTACTTTGGCCACCTCATGCGAGGTGACTCATTGGAGAAGACTCTGATGCTGGGAGGGACTAGGGGCAGGAGGAGAAGGGGGCAACAGAGGATGAGATGGCTGGATGGCATCACTGACTCGATGGATGTGAGTCTGAGTGAACTCTGGGAGTTGGTAATGGACAGGGAGGCCTGGCGTGCTGCGATTCATGGGGTCGCAAAGAGTTGGACATGACTGAGCGACTGAACTGTACTGAATGGCCTAAGGTTACTTGGGGAAGTCTCTGAGCATTTTGTATCCACTGTGTGCCTAGGACCCATATGTAGGAGTTGAAATGTCTCTGTGGTTATTTTGTAGGATATCTGTGAGCTCTCCTGGGTGTGTCTGGAATGGAGTTTAGAGATCAGATTGCATCCCTTTCAGCCAGGCTCCCTCTCCAGTTACTCATGTCTAACTTCCTACCTATCACGTTGAATAAACGTAGCCTTGTGTGAGCATTTGTTTAAATAAAATTAATATCAAGATTAATATCTATGGTGACAGAAGATAAAACAATGTTTACTATGGGTTGGAGTTGTAGTTACATGGTTGCACATATTATAAAAATTCATCGAGTTGCACCTCTGATTTGTGCATTTTACTAATAAAAAGACATTTTTATAAAGTAAATAAAATTAATAGTACCCTTTTGTTATCAATATCTATTCCCCAGAGGCAACCACTTTAACTCTTTCTGTTTACTTTTCTATTAACCTCCATATTTAAAAATAACATGTTAACACTACCATTTCTTGAAGTATTAAAGTACAGATATATTACCTATTTGTCAGGAAGCATTTAACAGGAGGCTTCCTGTGTGCTGGTTTGGATCTGTCAGGAATTCTCTGTTTCTTATTAATTCCTGAATACTCAGGAATTAAGGGGAGAGTCAAGTCTCTCCTGGGGGCTGAGGGATCCAGGCATTTCCTTCGTTAGTTTTAATATATGGTGATAAGCACCCTCTTCGTTCTTGTGAACCATAAGGTAGAAGTGATTGTTTACAACTCTCTCTCTTTAATATGGATCGCCTATGTTTTGTAAGTCTGGAATTTTAACCTTTATCTTTGCTGAGAAAAACTACCTTGTAAGACAGTATATATGCTTGTTAGGTAGGTAGAACAGGGAAAAGGAGTCCAAAATGGCGGTGGCTACAAGACAAGGAAGGGAAAAGCCCGCGAAAATGAACAAAAGAAGGTCTGAGGACTGGAGTGAGGACCTAGGTAAAATAAACAACACTCCAGGCTGGCCTAATTTACATAGGGCAGGCCCAGGGAGAGATAAACATATAAATAGAAGAGCAAAAGCTAGCTCTCCCCACCCCTCCACCCTGCCCGCTGGGGCGCTCTTGTCCTCGTGTCTTTAGGTCGACGTGCCCTCAGGCCTTGAAGATGGATTTTCCTGCCATCTTCTAAATAAAATAGAGCTGTAACACTGAGCTGTAACACTGATTTGTCTAAGAGCTATAACATGGTCCATTCAAGACCTGAGAGCTATAACACAGTCTATCCAAGACCTGAAAGCTGTGACACACCGAGGGGGCTTTAATGTCCTTCACTCCAAATCTTTGTTTCAATGAGACAAAGAATTGAGGAATATAGACTTTCGTGACATACCCACACTATGTTGATTAAAACATCTTTGCTCCATCAGAGCTCTGGTCCCCTTGTCTTTCTCTCTCTCTCCCTCTCTTTTTCAGGCTGATCCCCTGGAGCCCAAAGGCTCTCTGAGTTCACTTTCCCGCTCGGGCTTTAAGACCCTCTCGAGAAGGCGCTCTGCACCTTCACCTCATCCAGACAGCTTCTGAGGCCTTCGTGAACAGAGCAAGCCCCATGCGGGGGCTTTATTGGCTGTCTGTGTAAACCAATGAATATTAGCCTCTTTCTCTCTCCTTTACTTTCTTATTGTTCGACTCTGGACCACCAGGTTCTGGTCCTTTAAAGGAACTCAACACCTATTGACTTCTTACTATGAAAAATAAACTTTTAACCCTTTTAAATCACTACTAGAATTAGCCACACTAGGGTTTAGAACATATTTTAAACTTCCTGAGTCACTAGGTCCAACAGCAATGAAAGACCCACCAGAACACAAAAAAATGTTGACTCTGGTCACTCATACTTTCCCTGTTTGTATAAGCAGATGACATGTTTCTAGTAAGACTCCAAACATTTTCCACACCTAGGGTCTCAAGGTGTTTCTGCATTTTCCATAGTTGCTCTACATTTTAGTTTCAGGAGTATCACTTCATATAGTGTGTATGGAATAGCATATTCTCAAATATTTTGGTCTCATGACTCCTTTTATATTCTTAAAAACTAGTGAGGACTCCAAAGAGTTTGTTTACATGGGTCACATAAAACAAGATTTGCTGTGTTGGAAATTAAAGATGAGGAATTAAAGTTTTTCTTTAAAATAACAGTAAGGTACCCATTACATGTTAGGTAACATATTTTATGTTACTTTAATATTTTATGAAGTTTATCTGTGTTTTCAAAAAAAGTAAAAAAGGTGGAATAATTTCACATTTCTGCAAATCTCTTTAATGTCTGACTTAATAGAAGGTGGCTTGATGCTCCTATCTGCTACTTCACTCAATATCACACTTTTGCTCATACTGAACCTTCTGTTAGAAGTACACTTCCTACTACTCTGCACTTAACCTAAACTGTCCATCCTTCAAGGTCTGGCTCAGATTTCACTTTAATCAGAAAGCCTTCTCTCTTATCCAAAAATGAGGTGTGTAAAAAAGCGAAAATGAGAGAGAGGACGGTATAGAAGAACATGACTTATTTCAAGTTCATGTTGTGACCTACTTCCTTTCCCTCCCAAGAGCGCACTTAAATGACGGAGTTCTCGTATCCCTCAAACGGTTCTCCGCTTCCCTCATCGGGGGTCCTGAGCTCCTTTCCCAGGCGCCAACCTCAGTGCTTCTGGATCCAGGAAAGACCGGCCCCTTTCCTCGCGCTCTCGCGCGTCCGGGCCACTTCCGTTAGCTAACGGTTCCAGAGCTTTCAGGCCGGCCTCTGCGGCTGGGTAAACGGTGCTGTGAGCGCCAGGGGCTGGAAAGCGCCGGGAGACAGGGCTGGCGGGTGAGTGCCCAAGTGAGGGCGATGCGGATGGTGTTCTCCATCCGGTGGGACGGTCTGGGCTGGGATTGGGTTAGGTATTTAAGGAGCAGTTCAGAATTAGGGTAATTGTTAGCATTACGGGAAAACAAATACACAACAGCAACAGTTGCTGCAGTGAATTCATGAAGATAAAATACCACTCAACTAATGTAAGCAGCTTTGAGGGGAAGAAATGCTGAACATGATGCATTTTGATGACCAAAAAGACTTAACAGCACCACTGGCCTAGCCTAATACTAACAATATTTACTATGTGCAGGCACTGTTCTAAACCCAAGACATTTGGTCCCTTGTGTAATTCTTACTTTTTGAGGTAGACACCATGTTACCACTGTTTTACAGATGGGGGAATATGAGGCACAGAAAATGGATATGCCAAAGTCATATAATTAGAAACAGGAAAAGCAAGGATTCATACCCAGGCAGTCTTCTCTTAACCTCTGCTCAACTGCCTTTCATTGATAACCTGATTTTATCAGTTTAGAAAATGTGCAATCCAGAAGAAAGTCTGTATTGAGACATGTTATAGCAGTGTTCTGAAACAGGTTTGTTGGCAATTTCTGTCTAGACAAAGAGCTTGACAAAGGGTGCCTTCCACAGAGAGTTTTAAGGAGAAAAGTATACAGATTTTCATTTCACAAATTAATTAGGCCCCCACACAATTTCAGAGTCCTTTTTCCTGTTCCATTTTTCTCTAGATTCTTCTCTGTCCTTATTTTTTTCTCCTAAGTTAAATCATTTGAAATTGCTGATATTTGACCATACAAAAATGGAATTTCAAATGTTTAACCCAGTATTTAAACATCTTTTTGTGTGAGAATTTAGCGGGTCTATACCATTCTTTTCTTTTAGCAAATTGTTCTGGCTTTATCTCCAAAATATACCTGGAATCTGTTTACTTCTATTCATGTCCATTTTGGTCAGTGCCACTGCCTTCTGTTATCTGGGTGACTGCAGTAGGCTCTTGACTGGTTTTCTTACTTCTGCTCTTTTCTCACTCTTGGTTCCCTAAGGGGCCAGAAGGGTTTTTTAAAAAGATAAATCAGATCAAGTCCCTTCCATTGGTGCCCCATGCTTAGAATACATATCCCCTGCTTACCTCTTTAGCCTAACTTTATACCACATTTCTTTTAAGCCAGTGCTTTAGACCCAATGAGTTTCTTTCATTTCCTGTAAACGCATCAGATTCATTCTTACCATACAGGCTGTATTAGTTATTCCCTTTGCTTGGCATGGTCTTCTGCAGAACTTCCCAAGGCTGGACATTTGTATGTCAGTTAAAATGTCAGCTCTCCAGAAAAGCCTTTTCTGATTACTTGTAGTAGTCAGTCACTCTGTTTCAATTCATTGTTTATATTCCACATACCATTAATCCTCTTTGATATGTCTTGTCTCCCTTTACTGTAGTGTAGGCTTATGTAAGTAGAGAGCTTATCTTGCTATAGCCCTAATACCTAGAAGAGAGGGTTGGAACACAGCATGCACTAAGCAAATATTTATTGGATTAATGAATAAAAAGAAATAGGTATAAAGTCTTTGGCACAGCAGAACTTAGCTATACAGAATTGAGGTGGTTTGGAACATAGCGAATGGGACCTGCCCTGAGAATGAGATCTTGATCACTGTTGTCCAATAAATAGGAATGTAATGTGATCCACCTATATAACTTTAAGTTTTCTAGTAGCCACATTAAAAATGTTAAAAGATAGATGAAATTAATTTTAATATATTTAAACCAGTATATCCAAAATATTGTTTTAAAATCTAAACTTATAAATGAAAGTTAATACCTTTTTTCATACTAAGTCTTTGAAAGTCAGTGTTTACACTTATTACACATCTCCATTGTTATTAAATTTTCATTGGAAGTACTTGATCTATATTGAGATTACATAAAATTCAATGGAAAAAATAGTTTCCTATACACAAATTAAACATACTTAAAGGTTTTCCGATAACTGAATTAAGTATCAGTTTTTAAGTTTAAATTAAAGTGAAAAAAAATTTAGTTCCTCAGTTGCATAGCCATCTTTCAAGTGCTAAATAGCCACATGTACTTAGTGGCCAATGTATTGCATAGCACAGATAGTTAAAGGATAAGATGTCTGCTCATCGTTGGGTCAAAAGGGGCAAAGGAGAGGGTAGTATCAGAAGTATGGCAGAGGGAAGAAGGTCCAGAAAAATGCAATTGTAGGCTCTTTATACAGGTCATATTTGAGGACAGATTCCTCTGGTGCTCAAAACTAAGTGAGGTATGGCTTCCTAAAGTAGACTACTTTAGCATGTGTGCTGCATAGATTTTAGGTATTTTAGGAATCATTTTGTGGGGTAGTAAAATGGTCTAGCAGTGCTGGTCATATATATTTCTAAGTTGAATCTTATATGATGTGGAACAGTCATGGAAATCAGATTATTTTCCTACACAGCAGTGATTCTTCACTAGGCTGGTGGGGTAGGGGAAGATTTTGCCTTTCAGGGAATATTTGCATCTCTTAAGAAATTTTTGCTTGTCACAAGTTAGGGCTGATGGTGGCCTCTAGGGGTAGAGGCCAGGGAAACTGCTAAACATCCCACAGTGCAGAGGCAAATTCACAAGGAATCGTGTGGGTGAAAATGTCAGTAAAACCAAGGTTGAGAAACTGTGCTCTAGAGGATTTGAGTAAGAAAGACAGAGAGATCTATTCTTTTAGAACCTTAATCTCTCTTGTGATATTACTAAGGGGAGAACAGGTTGTTTTGAAGCATTTCAAAGTTTCTAGTAGGTTTTCATTGTTGATGGACTTTTTGGTTAGACTATAAATAATTTCATGCTCAGGATGAGACTACAGACTCAATAAAGATAACATAAATAACATGTGCATGTTTGACTCAATGACCTTGGGATAAGCTGATCTGTTCACCTTTGCATGGCTTGTGACATGTGACCCACTGTTTCAAATATAATTGATGTCAATATTAGAATTGTCACCCTTTTCTCTTCCCCATCACCATCTCTTATCTTTGTTCCTTTCCCTATACCCTTATTCCTTTTTTAATCACTCTTTTCATTCCATCCCTTTCTGTTCTGTCTTGTTTCCTCTCTCTTCACCAATGTCTGTGCATACCTCTGACATCCCCTCCTCTCCAACTGTCAGCCATTTCTTCCCTTCATAGCTATTGGTTCCCCATTCAGAATCACCAGTTTAACTACCATCCCACCTGTGTCTGAAAGAACTGTCCCCATACTCCCTTTAGGTGCCTCTTAACTGTCACTGTTCTATTAGTTCATGAAAACTACAAGTTCTTGCCTCCCTCCAAAAATGATGGGAGAAGTGATACATGTTTCACAATTTGAGAAACTGCCTTCCATGTTTAGGGTTCTTTTAGAACAGGTGCCAGCATTCCAGGATGGCTCTCTACTAGAACCCAGTGATTCTGGATTACAGTGTCTAACATATAACATCTTCATTTCCAGAAACTGTGCCTCTGATTGGACTCAGAGCTCTTCTTTCCAACTGGTTGCATCCTCATCAACTTTTTGTGGGTTTCTACAGACTTACTAGGGCATTGACTAATCCTTCATGGTACTAACAACTACTTAGATCTCCTTTAACATCATGCCTCCTTTGCCTTATGGCAGCAGTTATCCCAGGTCCCACTGGACTTTTCTTTTATTGCCACTATCACTCCAGGCTGTCTCTGCCCTGAAATCTTTCTGTACCTCCCTAACTCTTATCCTTGCCCTCTGGTCAAGATCAGATGGTAGACACTGTAGTAACAATCTGGAATTGGAATAAGCATCAGACTTAAAAAGGGTTGCATAGTCTCAATGTTTCAAACTCTTTTCACGTTAAGACTTCGAGGGTGTACAACTCTGAGACTAATTTAGAAATAAAAGGAAATTTTACTCAGGTAGATTCTTTGGTGTCAGAGAAATTTTTAATGATAATTGAAGCTTTGCCTACATTTAGGATATTCAAGGTCTCCAAGGTAGATTTCTCTGATAACTAATTTGGCCTGAGTGGCTAAAGAACTTTTGTTACTTATACCATATTAGTAGAGCTTATCTGCTGTATGAATTCTCTGATGTCTAATAAGGGCTGAACTTACACGGAAGGGCCTCCCAAACTCATCACATTCATAGGGTGTTTCACCTGTGTGGATTCTCTGATGCTGAATGAGACCTGTGCGCCCACTGAAATCTTTCCCACATTCTTTACATTTATAAGGTTTTACCCCAGTGTGTACTCTATGATGTCCAATGAGATGTGAGCGTTGAATGAAAGATTTTCCACATTCATCACATTTATAGGGCTTTTCTCCAGTGTGCGTTCTCCTGTGTTTACTAAGGTCTGAGCTATGACTGAAACTTTTTCCATAGTCATCACATTTATAGTATCTTCTTCTCCTCTGTTGCCACTCGAAAATGCCCTCACTTTCAAAAGCATCTTTGGATTCAAGATACTGAAGAATATCTTTGTTCAGTCTGTCATTTATCTTCCCAAAGAATTCCATGTCTTTGGATTTATCTTCCTTCTGGGACAACTCTTCAGTTTTAGTCTTGGTTTCATCACCTGTAACAAATGTATAGTATACAAATAGGTCCTATTCTAGGTTTGAGAAGCAAGAAACCCATGGAATAAAGAACATGCAAATGTTAAAAATTATGTTATAAAAATGAAAAATCACATACAATGCACAAATTAGATAACTGGCACCATCAAAACATATATTGGCAATATAGGGAAGAAATTTACAAAGAGGCCACTAAGAAAGACATCAGAATTATTATTTGGGAATAAACTAGGAGAAGAAAAAGCAAAAATGTGGACAAGCCAATCATGTGCAAATGCAGAGTGGTAAATGGGAACTCCAGATATACCAAAGATAATTAAGAAGGATAAACAGAGAGATTAGAAAACAAAAAAGGCAAGGGAAGTATTTTGGGGAGAAATTTAAAGGGTCTGAAACATAGGTAGTAAGTGGGAGTAAAACCAAGTAAAAGTGATTGGAAAGGGTAATGAGATGAGGGATATGAGAGGAATGTACTGAGTAGGAACCATCGAGGGAGAGAAGTGTATATAAATAATAGCTAAAAGTGGAGAGAAAACATGCAGGTCAGGATAAATAGAGGAAGGAAGATAAGCAGAAAGTGACAGTAGATGGTCTGGCATGTGTTCTGGGTTGAATCCTTTCTTCTGAAACTGATGTCCTCGCTATCATCTCCTCCTGTCCAAATCCTAGCTTGGTAGTTCTCAAACTTTATTGTGCACCAGAAGCATCTGGATGGCTTAACAAAACAGATTGCTGGACTCCCTACCACCAGGGCTTCTGATTTAATAAGGCTGGAGTGCAGCCCAAGAATTTGCAGTTCTTGGTATGATAGATTCTGCTGGTCTACACTTTGAGACCACACTTTGAGAGTCACTGACCTACCTATTATTCAAGGTCCATCCCAAATGCTGTCTCCTCCAGGAAGTCTTCCCTAACCTCCTAAATTGGATGTGCTCTTTTCCCTCTTCCTGATCCCATATCCTCAACCCCAAGCTTAGCACAGAACTTGACACACAGCAAGTACTCAATAAATTTTATAAGGAAGTAGGTGTTTTAATGATTTGGAAGGCGTAATCCTATGTGATCTAATGTTAGATGTCATCTGTTTGGTTACACTGAAACCTCCATCTCAACAGGTCTAGGAATCCCAACTGTGCAACAATCATTTAATCACATGGTTTTCAGTGGTCCACTCGGCATGACGGGAGAAACAGCAAGAGCTACCAGAACATTTCAGTGCCTGGGCTGGGTATGGAAAACACTGGCTCTGGACTGAGTGAACTTCACTTTTCACTGTCATCACAATGTCCTCTTGTTACCAAATCTTCCTCAAATTTTACCTTCCTCTTTACAATGCATATTTTTAATCAGGCAATAGATTAAAAAAAAAGTTTGGTTATTTGCTCTAAAATGATATTGTTTTGGAATCTAAATACCATTTTATCTCTGGCTAGAATAAAAAGGACTGGATTAGAGCCAGAAGGTCAAGATTTCAGTCCTGGCTCCACTGAGAACTGTTTAAATGTTGGCAGATCATAACCATTTGGTTCCATATCACCTCTGTACCTTCCTTCTTACCTATTGTTTGATCAGATGAGGAAATGTATGATAAAGCAAGTGGAAAATTATAATGTGTGGCAGAAGTATTGCTAAGTTAGTATTAATAGGTTAATGATCATTAAGCAAATTATGGAAGTTAGAGATACCACCATTCCATTAAGAAAGTGTTTTCAAACATCAACACCTTGGCTCAGCTCTTTCTTTTACATACTGGAGGCACTGACAGTTGGTTTTTGGTGGCTTACTGATGAAGATGAGTTGTTTTTTTTTTTTTTTCTAAAGAGCACAAAAAGTTGGCACTTGTGGTCAGTTACTACCTTCAGAGGAATCTACCAGTCTTTAGGATGAATCTTTCTCCCATGACTTCAAGAAAAGTCTGGAGAAAATCCCTCACCAGGACCTCAAAAGAATTACAAAAAAATATATAGGGTTAGCAATTCAAATTATAACCCTCTCCATTATATCTGCAATTGAACAATGTAAAGAAAATTGTATGGAAACTGTCAAATGTGAACTTTTCTCATCTCAGGGACCTGCAGTTTACTTGGCTAGTTGGAGTTTCAAGGTTCTGTTGATGTATCTTTTCCAATTGCCAGCTAATCCCAGGCTAATATGATATTAGGAGATCCTGTTTCAGAGACAAGATTAGGATTATTTCGTCTTTGCATCTTCTGCTAGGGCTATTCTTCCAATTTTATTTTGGCACATCCATGAATTGCCTTATCATTCCAGATAAGCCCAGTCCTGCTGGTCACTGGGATGAGGATATGACCATAGAAACCATCTGAATACCCTATGTACAACTTGCTTGACAGTCTAGAGGGAAAGGACAAGGTTAAATGCTGAGTGAAGCGAAACAGAAACAAAGTTAGCGAGACTATCACTTAATGCTACCAGAGAGTCAGTGTTGTGGGTTAACAGCATATCCAAAAAGTTTCCTTTGAAATACCTGACAATGTGTTAGAAAGAACTGCAAGACACTCAGTTCTCCAAGTTCTCTCATAAAGATAATTCTGTATTAAATAACCTCAATTATAATTCCAAGTTATGTTTACAGAGATGAGTTTCATTACCCTAGCCAACAGATAATATTCATAATCTTGCTGATATGGATAGAATGAAATTTTTAAAACAAGATCCTTCATAAAAAGGTCTATTTAATAATAAATTTATTTTAAAAGACACTGGCTTTATTGGGTTATTACCATGATGGTTTTAAAATATTGTTCTGGACTAGTAGGCAGGAGCCCCAGCTCTCCCTCTAACTCCTATGGAAACTTGGAAAAGTCACAGCCACTGTGGGTGTATCTGTTAAACTGTAAAATGAGGATTTGGACCAGATATTATATTATTTTAATAAAGTTGAGAGGCATTTCTTCAATGTATTTCTTGTGATTTCTACAGGGTTGTGTGTGTGTGTATGTGTAGTTGTTTTGTTTTTTCCTTGTCTGTTTCTTGGTAGGGAACCTGGTTGGGGGGTATATAGATTAAAAAAGTTGCCAGGGTGGTACTTTAGAAAAAAGTCATATTCACACTGTTCAATGCAGACAAAATACACTTCCGTAAGAATCCACAGGCCTCATAGGATAGCTAGATTTCATGAGGTATCTTTCAGTAGATTAGAATTAGAAAATACAATTCATATTTTAACTGCATAGTATTCCCTTGAAATGTTATTTTGGTAGCAGCACATATGTAAACCTTTACAATTTTCGGTATAGGAAGTGTATATTTTTCTGGACTTACACTAATGAGAAGCAGAGTGAAACTGTCCAGAAGTATTTGTATAAAAACATAAAGAAAGACCATCTAGAATTTAAAGTTTTATACAGACAAGCCATTAATCATCATCATAATAACCTCTGTTATACACAATAGAATTTAGCATGTTGACATGTTAATTATTATTGTGCACTATTTTATAAGTGCATGTACTGTCGTCTCCCAAAGGTGAGGAGAGAAACTTATTATATAGCTTCTTGCAGAACATAAGTGAAGATTCCACACAGTTAAGCTTACTAAAGCTTATTAAAATGGTCTGTATCTTTCAGCTTCTACCTCCTGAAACTCCTGCCCATAAGACTCATTAAAAAATAGCACCTAAGTCTAATGATAAGGTCAAGGGAGGAAGGGAGATAAAATCTTCCACAGTGAAGTGAAGGACAAGCAGAAAAACTTAAAAAAGGAAGAAAATGAAGAAGCTCATCTAAGGAACCAGCTCTTCCTTCATATACACAAACGCCTACACCTTACCATTCCTTTGGGCCTCCCCAGATTTCTGCTCCTGCCAGGTCTTCTTGGGATGAAGCTGGACAGTCAATGACTCATGTGGCGTTCTCAAGGGGGCCAACTTGTCCAAAAGTGCATCCTGTCTTTTGAAATTGCCCGGAACCTGGGAAAAATGAAGTATGTTTGGTGTGTAGGGTAGATTTTGTGAAAGAACGGAAAGAACTTTGGAGCAAGATCAGAAGAAGCATGTGCCAGGAACCAGGGCCACAGAAAAGAGGACAAATTATCATTTAACTGCAAATGGCAATAATAACTAAAAACGAAGAGACAGAGGCTAATCTACACTTCAGGAGACTGAAGAGTAAAATACAGTGTCTCTAAGAGTGATTTGCAGAGGCCCAGAATCATAGTCTTGGGACTTGAGATACTTTAAATATCTTTGAACTCAACTTCCACCAAATGGGGGCATTTCTTCTATAACTAGGAGAAGGAAATGGTAATCCACTCCAGTACTCTTGCCTGGAAAATCCCATGAATGGAGGAGCCTGGTAGGCTACAGTCCATGGGGTCGCGAAGAATCAGACATGGCTTCACTTTCATTTTTCACTCTCATGCATTGGAGAAGGAAATGGCAACCCACTCCAGTGTTCTTGCCTGGAGAATCCCAGGGAAAGGGGAGCCTGGTGAGCTGCTGTCTATGGGGGTGCACAGGATCGGACACGACTGAAGCAACTTAACAGCAGCAGCAGCTTCTATAACTGTGTGGTCCAATATGATAGCCACTAGTCACGTGGTTACTGAGCACCTGAAATATAGGTAATACAAATTGAGATATGTAAAATACATACCAAATTTTGAAAACTGAAAAAAAAAGAATGTAAAATACCTCATGTTTAATATTGATTGCATGATTACAAATTTTGGGTAAATATAATTTCACAAATGTGGCTACTAAAACTTTAAATTACATATATGGCTCACATTATAATTACCATATATTAAATGTATATTTAATTATAGGTATTAAATGTGAATGGGTCACAATTAGACAGTGCTGTTCTACAATATTCTTATCTTCTTGAAACCCTCCTTGAAGGGGAGTTTTTTATTACAAGGTACCCTATTTTATGTATGTGCTGTGCTTAGTCGCTCAGTTGTGTCCCACTCTGCTACCCTGTGGACTGTAGGCCACCAGGCATCTCTGTCCATGGGGATTCTCCAGGCAAGAATACTGGAGTAGGTTGCCATGCCATCCTTCAGGGAATCTTCCCAACTCAGGGACTGAACCCAAGTCTCCTGCATTGTAGGCGGATTCTTTACCATCTGAGCCAACAGGGAAGCATTTTGTGTATGGGTAACCATGAATGTTAGAAAATTCTTTGTTTTCCTCTGACACCTATTTGCCTTCCTATAGCTTCTCACTGATCCTAGCCTTCCAAACTGACATAGAATCGGTCTAGTGTCTCTTTTTACTCAGTCACACTTCAGTTATTTGACACGGGCAGTGTCAGTCCCTAAGCCTTCTTCTTCTCTAGGGTAACATATTAAAATATTTTCAGGTATTCTTGCATATACCTGTTGCTTTGGCTGGGTGCATATACCCTGAAAACTCACAGCCAAATGATCACTGCCTTCCCACCTGCTTTCGAGGTTCATCAAGCTTTCTCTCCAGATCCTCCAGCACAGTCACTGCCTCCTCTCCAGTCTCTGGATGGTGTGCCTGCATCCATGCTTGCAGGTCCCTGGGGAGAATGCTCAGGAATTGTTCAAGCACCAGCAGGTCTAAAATCTGCTCTTTTGTGTGGCATTCTGGCCTCAGCCACTGGTGGCAAAGGTCCCAGAGTTGGGTAAGAGCTTCACAGGGTCCAGGTGCGTCCTGATAGCAGAGCTTCCTGAAGTGCTGCCTGAAGAGTTCCCTTCTGTGGGGACTGGACTTCTGTGAGATGGAGTCCTGTTCCCTGTAATGGTCTTCTGCTTCAACTATTAGAAGTCCTTTTTATTCTTCAAGTTCCAGAAATGTGGTCATTCTGGGCTGTTTTTCGGGAGATTAATCCTCTATTTGGAACCGAGTCAAGGGCAACCTCTCAGAATCTTGTCTCAGAGAAAAATCTATTGCCGTAGAGAAATGACAAAAACTGCTGTGAACACAAACACTAATAAAAGGAAGCTACCAGAACTGAGTAAACAATCTGTTGCTCAGTCATGCCCGACTCTTTTTGGCTCCATGGACTGTAGCCCACCAGGCTCTTCTGTCCATGAGATTCTCCAGGCAAGAATACTGGAGTGGGTTGNCTGCTGTGAACACAAACACTAATAAAAGGAAGCTACCAGAACTGAGTAAACAATCTGTTGCTCAGTCATGCCCGACTCTTTTTGGCTCCATGGACTGTAGCCCACCAGGCTCTTCTGTCCATGAGATTCTCCAGGCAAGAATACTGGAGTGGGTTGCCATTCCCTTCTCCAGGTGATCTTCCCCACCAAGGGATTGAACCTGGGTCTCCTGCATTGCAGGCAAATTCTTTATCGTCTGAGCCACCAGAGAAGCCCAAACAGTCTGATATGAGGCTGTAAATAAGAACACTGAAGCAGGAACATGAATTTGAATCTGGGCTCAAGCAAGTTACTAGATACTCTTCTGTAAAAATTCTCAGGTTTCTCATAGGGTTGATGTGTAAATAAGTAGGCAAAGCCCTTGGCCTGGCAGCAACCATTGAGTAAACGCTGAGTATTACCAACTTTGTTAAGAGGCTCCAATTGGAGCAATTGGAGTTGCTCCAATTCAGGAAGAGGGTTATGAGTACCCTTGCAGAGCAACTCACAATCAGTGTTCCCTTTTAGCGCCGTCCTCCGGGCATGTCGGCCCTAGTCTTCCCTCGTAGCTGTTTGGAGGGGCAGCCTAGAAGGGGGAGGTGTGGGGAGGGGATTGCTGCTTACAACTGTGCCCTGTCCCCTCCTCCACTTAGGAGACAGGAGAGACCTCACGCCTGGAGGAACAGGTACCACAGCTAGCGTCCTTTGGGGCGGCCCGAACAAAGACTGACCAATCGACGCTCCGGGGCTTTCAGCCAGGCACTTCCGGGCCGCTCTAGGAAGCCTCGCCTCGGTGGAGGGGTCAGTTTAGCTCGCGGAGGACGCCGCTTGAGAACATTTGACTTATGGGACTTAAGCGCTCGCTGACGTTTTCTTTGCTTTAAAAAAAAAAAAAGTTCCCTCTCAAATTTTTTGACTCAATTATTAAACAATATGAATATGTAATGCATTCACAGGGTTCAATATTTATAAAAAAGTATATATATATGTAATAACTGAATCACTGCTATACACCTAAAACTAATACATTGTAAATCTCACACACACACTCACACACACACACACACACACACACACACACACACACACACACGGTAGCAGTTCTGCAACTTCTTTTTTCCTTCTACTAATTGATTCTGGAATTTGTACATAAAAGACATTTTGTTTTAAAAAAACATCACATAGGGTTCAACTATGCCATAATTTATTAATAATAACCCTGTTGGTGGTTATGTAGTTTTCTTTTTCAATAAATTTCTCTGCACATAACTTCTTGTGTAAAGGGTATATCCATAGTATATATTTCTAGAGCTAAGGATTTACTAGAATGCAGAGTTGAAGCATTTGTATTTTTGTTACTGCCGAATTACTAATCTTGGAACCCACTTGTGATGTTAACCTATACTTGTCAACATAATGTTACAAAATATTTTGATCTTTACCAATATGATAGGTAAGAAAGCTTAGGTGTTTTTTTTTTTTTTTCCCCTTCTTCAACTTTCATAATATTGTTTATTTACCTACCATGCCAGGCAATGTTCTACAAGCAGGAACTGTAGTTTAAAGCAGAACAATGCTTTTGTCTTCATGGAATTTATAATTCAGGGGTAGTGGGGTGTGTGTGGCAGAAAGGATGGGGAGTGAGGCAGGCAATAAACAAGAAAAATATGTTGTTAGGGGGGTAGATGTTAGTACTCCGGAGAAAATAAAGAAAATATGGAGTTTGGGATGAGAATGTAGTAGTAATGCAATTCTAATAGGGTGATCACCAAGGACCTCACTAGTACACTGACTTCTGAGCAAAGACTTAGGAAGATGAGTAAATGAGCCATCGGGGCAAAGATGTTTCTGGAAGAGGGTTAGAAAATGCAAAGGCTGAGAGTGAACTGTGTTTGAAATAATCTAAGAAAAGGAAGGAGATTTCTGTGTCTGGAGCTGAAGGAGCAAAAGGGTATTGGGAGTACAGAGAGAGAAATGTGATTGTCAGTGAGTGTAAGGATATTACTTTGTACTCCAAAAGGAGAAGCCATTCAGAATTTCTGAGTAGAAGAGTAGCATGATCAGATTTAGGCATTAAAAAGATTTCTCTGCCTGCTGTGTTAAAGATGAACTTTTAAGTGTGAAACTATTGCTACCTTGGGGTGGGGAAGGCCTTTTTAGTGTGGCATAAAAACCCTAAAGACATAACTGAAAAGTCACGAAGAGAAAGATAAATGGAACTGGTGATGTAAAAATTTAGAACTTTTGAATGGGGGGAAAAAAAGCCCTTAAATATAAGCTCAGTGTGTGCATGCACACACACACACACACACACACACACACACACACACACACATATAATATGCCACACATCTCAAAGACACAGGGCTGATTTTCCTAATAAGCAAAGATCTCTGAAACAGAACACGAACAAGCAAATAGAAAAATTGGCAAAGGACGTAAGTCAGCATTTTTAGAACAGTTTTTGATAAACGACTGTTAAAAGGTATTCAAAATTGATAAAGAATTTACATTAAAACAATGAGATTTCTAAAATCCTGAAGATTATGAAAGACAAAGATTGAGAATATTCAATATTGAAAAGTATGTGGAAATAGAGGTACTGTTAGTTGTATATTTTTGGAAGGCAAGAGCTGTTAAAATTAGTGTCCATACCTCTTGATCCAGCAACTTAGCTTTGAATTATCCATATAAAAGTTTTACAAATGTTTGAACATGTACACAAACATTTTTTATATTGGAAAAGCCAAACATCTAACATTTGGGAATTTAAATTTCTACATGCCCAATCATTTTTAAAAGTAAAAGCTATAAGATGCTAAAGGCATATGAGTAAACAAACAGTATATGATATGATCATTTTTGTAAAATAATCATCTTAAATGTATTCTCAATGATTATCACTTGGGATAAACTTAAAGAGAACCCATACTTTTTTTTATACACTATATTTTTTTAAATAAAAGCCTAATACTGGTGTAAACAGAAAAATATAATTTTTTAAAACCTTATTTTTCACAACTTGCAAATAATTTTCCTGTTTGCAATATCTCTTTTCTCTCTCTGAAATTCTTTGCCTGAAAAGTTATCCTGTAAAAGAATGTAACTCCTTTAAGATGAAAATCAGATCCAACTTCCTTGTGCTTCTGAAGGGTAAATAGAAGTAATCAAGTAAACCTAGGTGGAACATTTAGAAAGGGTGTAGAAATGAATTATCAAGTAAGCTTTATATAATTTAGACAAAGGATAACCCCTGCTCTGCATAATATGTCTTGCATAGTCAATTGAGCAAGTAGAAAACCTAGAAAATGCTTAAGTATTTTTGTTTCCCCTTCAGTGCATGACGGACAATTAGCATGTCTCTCCTTCCTTATTTAATGTTTGTTGTATCAAATTCTCTTACCAGGTTTTCAAACACAAACCTCATTACAGGCCATGAACTTCGTGAGTAGCTCTGAGTACTCTTCAGCTACCCCCGGCTTCAGTCACTTGTCAGCTTCAGAGAATCAACTCAACAGTCCCTTGGAGCACTGGCTGTGGTTGAGTGGTTGAACACCAGACCAAATGAGGCTTCCAACCATTGTCACCGATATCCTGTTAAAATCCTTTGTCTGCTGTTGGCTTAGGTATGTCCTTCCTCTACTGTGATAAAGCCTCTCTGACCTCTTTACCAAGATATACGCAGATAGTTTGTGTCTGACAAGTAAAGCCTTCCCTCTTCTGTCTCTAGTTTATCTCCTAGAAAAACTAACAAACAAAGCAAAATAAAAACCCAGAAAAATAGTTGACAACTTAATAATAGCAAGTGAGGAAATAAGTATGCTACTGAAAATCTTAAAAATCTTAATGAAAAATCATTAGTTCCAAAATTAAATGATAAATCAATACTAAATAACTGGGGGGAGGAAAAAAAAAAAAAACCCAAACACAAAACACAAAATCATCTCCAGGAAGGCTCAGATATTCTGTAGTACTTTAATTTTTTAAAAGTTTACATGTATAGATGAATTCTAATTTTTCCATTTGGAATATAAAAGAAATAGAAACAAAAAGAATCTATTTTCATCACCTATATGCAGTTACTGTTGACATTTTATTTACTTCCAATTTTTGCTATTTTAAATGTTTAAAATAGTTGTGATCTTATTCTATAAATATTTTAGTAGGCTGCTTTAACTGTAATATAATAAAACTTTTCATTTTAAAAATTATATGTAGACATTGAGATATAATAGTGTTTATAGAAGAGATGGAAAGTTTACATGAGATATATAATAAGGTGCCTGGTATAGTGTCTGGGACACTGGCGTTCAACAAATGGTAGCTACTACTGTTACAGTTTGCAAAGGGCTTTTCCTTTTGCAGATATTAATTCATAATGGGTATTACTATTATCGCTCAACGTGCTTTTTCCTCTTTAATGGATAGGCAAGCCTGGAGGCAGTAGGAGTGGTAAGTGGCAAGATCCTGGATATTGTCTGAAAATAGAGCCAAGATAACGATTTGTGGTTGGTTAGGTGAGCGAGAGGGGCTCCCCTGGTGGCTTAGAGCGAAAGAATCAGCCTGCCAATGCTGGAGATGCAGGTTTGATCCCTGAATTGGGAAGATCCCCTGGAGAAAGAAATGGCAACCCACTCCAGAATTACTGCCTGGAAAAACCCCACAGACAAGAGGAGCCTGGCAGGCTACAGTCCATGGGGTCCCAAAGAGTTGGATACGACTTAAGTGACTGAACAACAATGCATCCCAGAGAGGCCAAGAATATATTATTGCTCTTCAAGAGAATCCTTCTGCTTTGTTGGTTTTGCTAAGAAGGTAGAGTCCAGGCTGGGGCTTAGAGTGTGGTACAGAAGAGAGAAGTGTTCTGTGTCGCAAATCTCAGAGACCCACACAGGGCCAGGATCCTGAGTGATTCGTAAAGACATTAGTGAATATAGGTTTGGTTCTTTCATACAAGAGATTTGGCCTACATGGCATGGAAATAAAGGATTGATTATTACTCTGAAGTCACTGGGAGATCCATGATCAAAGCAAGTACACCAGCCTCTGCAAATCCTCAATCTCCCCTTCATGTTTCTTTACAGATTGCCTTTTCACTTCTGTTTTCATTGCTTCCATTTCCTGTTTGAAATTTGTTTTCCTAATGTCTCTGACCTTTCCCCCTTTCCCCTAACTTACCTTTGCTGCTTTCCTTCTCTCAGTTTATCCTCATCTTTTTCTTTCTTAACTGCTTTTTCTTTTCACCCCTCCCCGCTTGCCTATTCAGACCTTAACCCACTGCTTTCCCATAGCTGCTTCTATTACTGAATGCTTCACAATTCAACAGTTCTCTTCTCCAAATTATCTCTATTTTTGGACCTGCGTTTTTCAATTTTTCACTTAAATGTTGATTCTCGTCATATGTGTTTTTGTTTTTCATCTCACCTGATTAACTGGTCTCTAAGAATTTGGTTTGTTGTTTTTGTTGTTCAGTCGCTCAGTTGTGCCTGACTCTGTGACCCCATGGGCTGCAGCACACAAGGCCTTCCTGTCTTTCACCATCTCCTGGAGCTTGCTCAAACTCATGTCCATTGAGTTGATGAAGACATCCAATCATCTCATCCTCTGTCATCCCCTTCTCCTCCTGCCTTCAATCTTTCCCAGCATCAGGGTCTTTTCTAGTGAGTCAGCTCTTTGCATCAGGTGGCCAAAGTATTGGAGGTTCAGTATCAGTCCTTCCAGTGAATATTCAGGGGTGATTCCCTTTAGGATTGACTGGTTCAATCTCCTTACAGTCCAACGGACTCTTACAAGAGTCTTCTCCAACACCACAGTTCAAAAGCATCATCAATTCTTCAGCACTCAGGCTTCTTTATGGTCCAACTCTCACATCCATACATGACTACTGGAAAAACCATAGACTAGACGGACCTTTGTCAGCAAAGTAATGTCTATGCTTTTCAATATGCTGTCTAGGTTTGTCAGAGCTTTTTCTTTAGAAGCTATTATTATTGACTTTCAATAGATTACCTATAAATTCTATCTAAAGAAAATTTTAAAGTGGCTTTCCTCTACCTTCAGGTGCTCAAGTTACATTTTAAAATTTATTATTTAATCTAAATCTTCAAACTGTTGTTAGCAGAAAATCTTCAGAGAAATCTTATTTGGGAGGCCAATATATAAAACTAATTAAAGTGAAGCTGTTTTGGTGGTAAGGGACCTAGAGCCTTGAAGCCTCCTTGAGAAATCCTTAAGGCAGTGGTAGGGGTCACACAAGCAAAATGAACGAAGGGAGGTATATAAGACAGTAGGAAGCTGTGCGGCAGTGGGGACCATGTCTCGCTGGATAATAGTCAGCTTTAGTCAATTGTTCCCACATGGGAATGTGGTGTCTGGTGTTGCCACATCATGCATTTTTGTAAGAGAATCTGGAAAGTCAGATTTTATGTAAAATCTCTTTAAGTAGTGGCAATAATTTTATATTACCAAGAGATAATCATACTTTGTGAGAAAAATGCATGCGCAGGCTAAATAAAACCCACTGGCCTGTTTGCTCTAAGATGCAAAAGGTCACTGGGAAATTGCAAGATAAATCTTACTCCACCACCCCTAAACTATCCTACCCATGCAAGTCATAGTTCATTCCAATATTATTATTGGAATATTATTCCAATGGCTTTTGTAGTACACAATATTTTTAGTGTATATAATTCATAGGCTAATATATTTTATCAAGCTAAGCAAAAACTCATAGTTTTTTTTTTTTAAGTGTAGATCAGATGTTAATTCTAAATTCACACTTTAGCCAAAAAAAAGGGGAAAGAATGGAAAGGGAAGGAGAAAAGAAACAGTAGTAATCTCTAATCTCGTTATATGTCTAAAAGAACATTTAGATTGCTGGAGCCACTTGCTTCAGAGAAGAAAAGTTTTGGAATAATGAAATGAACCCTTCCAATGTCCTAGTTCATCACATGATGTGCTCAGGGGCAGAACATCAGTGTTTTGTTTGATAAACTGTCAGGTGCTTATTTACCTCAGCTTCTATAAGTATTTCTGAGTGACTGCTGAAATTGCAATAGTGACCACAGAGTTCCCTACATCTAGCTGTGCTTTTTTGATGTCCCACAGGAATGAGCGTAGATGGAAAATTCTACATAACTCTGGACATTACCAGGGCTTCTCTTCAGTGTGGATTTGCTGATGTACAATGAGGTGTGAGCTCTGCCGGAAAGCTTTTCCACACACATGGCATTCAAATGGCTTCTCTCCAGTGTGGATTCTTCGGTGTCCCAGAAGATGCGAGCTATAGCCGAAAGCTTTCCCACACACATCACACTCATAGGGCCTCTCTCCACTGTGCATTCTCTGGTGTCCAACAAGAGCTGAACTATGACTGAAAGCCTTTCCACACTCATCACATTCATATGGTTTCTCCCCACTGTGGCTTCTCTGGTGATGGAAGAGGCCTGAGCTCTGGCTGAAGCTTTTCCCACACTCACTACACTGGTATGGCTTCTCTCCAGTATGAACCCTCTGATGTTGTATCAGGTGTGAGCTCAGACAGAAAGCTTTCCCACAGTCATTGCACTGGTAAGGTTTCTCTCCTGTGTGGGTCCTCTGGTGTCGAATAAGGCCCGAGTTGTAATGAAAAGCTTTCCCACAGTAATTACACTGGTATGGTTTCTCTTCTGTGTGGGTCCTCTGGTGTCGAATAAGGCCTGCGCTATAATGAAAAGCTTTCCCACACTCATTACATTGGAAAGGTTTTTCTCCAGAGTGGATCCTTTGATGCTGAACAAGATGTGCCCTGTAATAAAAGCCTTTCTCACACTCATCACACTGATGTGGTTTTAACTGGCTATGTATTCTCTGATGGTCAGTAAGCTCTGAGCTCTGAATGAAGGTTTTGCCACATACATTACACGAATAGGATCTCTCTCCAGGGTGGATTCTTTTATGTCTAATGAGACTTGACTTTAGAGTGAATCTTTTTCCACATTCATCACAGTTGTATCTCTTCTCATTTGAAGTGTTTCTCTGATATCTTTCCATCCATCCTTTATGTTCTTGGGTTTCTCCACATTCAAAATCCTCTCCATTGATTTGGTCTGATAACTTCTCTTGGGATCCCATATCTACAGTAAGTTCCTGCTTTTCATCCAGTTCTTCTTTCTTTATTTTTATCACATCATCTGAAGTAAAAAACACAGTATTCAAATGTCACTGAAATATATAGGAAATAAAATGAAACATTTATTAGACATACACAGCTTCAATATACTAAGAAAATGACTTTACAACATTTGAAGAGGAAATTGGGAAATGGCAAAGGAAGAGAAGATTAGCAGCCACTGGACGGGGAGGGAGTGATTCAAGAAAAGAGTGGAGAAAAATCAGGGAGGATGAAGAGGGAATCCAATGAATAATCACTGTAAACAAGAGAAGATCTCAGATAAGAGTGGGTTCATCAGGGAGACCACAAGTTGAGTAGAGATGGATGAAAGAGCAGAAACTGTGGGAGTAACAAAACAAGACAGGAAGCCAGCAGTGGCAGGTATCAAGATGGAACCATGAAACAACTTTGTGCAGAGTGTTCTGAGGAATAATGGGAAGACCTTTAGGAATATTAAAACATGAGGGATCAGCCAAAGAGAAGTATCACATATCCAAACATGCAGAACAAGGAGATTAGACTTTAAACACACAGGACAAAAGAGACAGAAATTGCTTTAGCTCCCAGAGACATTATTACTCTTCTTACAAAGAACACTGGGAATCTGTCAAACCTGAAACTACACTCCGTGGGTTATTTGAGACTGAGATTCTCAAGAAAACAGCACTAACACAGAGGTTCTTTAGCAGACCCTAGCCTCCCATCTAACCTTATCCAAGGAAAGCATGATCGCATAATTCCTTTGCCTGTCTTTCCTACAGAAGTTCCTCTGAGTAGAGTTCCAACAACCCCCACTCTTTCAGGATGAGATGTGGCCACTTTCTCAATGATCAATAGTTTCTGAAAAAAAAAGTGAGAGATTATCCTATTCAAGCCATGTTCTCCCTGCAGTAATCAGATTTTTAGGGCCCAGAGTAAAGGGCAGAATTTATAACCATGTAGAAATAATGCAGGGAAAAGTGGTTTGCTCTGTGTGACAAAAGACGCTAAATGGAGGAAAAGACAGCTTGGAAAAGACAGTCACATTGGCCATCTTTCAAACCCACCAATTTCCTTCCCACTTGGTTTTGCACATGCCCTTCTGGTCTACAACGCTTTCCACCTCTACTATTCACTTGGTTGATTCTTATTCCACTTTTAGGATTAGTTAGCATGTTATTCAGAGAAGGCAATGGCAACCTACTCCAGTACTCATGCCTGGAAAATCCCATGGGCAGAGGAGCCTGGTGCGCTGCAGTCCACGGGTTCACGAAGAGTCGGACATGACTGAGCAACTTCACTTTGACTTTTCACTTTCATGCATTGGAGAAGGAAATGGCAACCCACTCCAGTATTCTTGCCTGGAGAATCCCAGGATGGCGGACCCTGGTGGGTTGTCGTCTATGGGGTCGCACAGAGTCGGACATGACTGAAGTGACTTAGCAACAGCAGGAGCACGTTATCTTCTTAAAGAGGCCTCTGACATACCTCTCTCCCCATACACAATCTATCACAGCATATTTATTTGTGTGGTTATTTGTTTAATGCCTCTGTCATCAGATTGTTGTAAGCTCCATGAAAACAGATCATGTCCACTCTGTTTATTATACCCAGTGCCTTGAACAGTGCCTGGAATATAACAGGTACTTAATATACATCTGCTGAATAATGAACAATTCTAAGGTCTTCAGGGGAGCTATATGACCTATGTGTCAACACTAACCACAATCCTGTTGGTGTTGAGGGTCATGAAGCTGGATTTCCATGGTGTGAGGCTGGAGATATGTTGCTTTCTTAGCTGGATCCAGAGGTACTGATGTCTCAGAAAGCACTTCCTGTGTCCAAGCGTGGGTTGAAATCTGAGGATAAACAAGCTCATTTAGGCAACTGAAGGGCCCACAAGTAAATGATCCCCAGAGATCCCACAAAGGACCAGCCTGCCCACTTCCCAACTCTGTCTCCACTGAGCATAGGGCCCTTTCCTATCTGCTGGCCTGATTAATTTAACTTCCTCTCCAGATCTTCCAGCATAGCCACTGCCTCCTCCCCATTCTCTGGATTGCTTTTGTATCCAGACCTGCAGTTCCTCAGGCAGTATGGTTGAGCTGCACCAGCACCACCAAGTCCAACGTCTGCTCCTTGGTGGGTATCTCAGGCCTTAAACTGCTCATAGTAGAATACCCAGAGCTGACACAAGACTGCAAAGTGCCATGGAGTCTCTTGGTAGCAGAACTATGGGAAGTGGTGGTGGAATAACTCCTGGTTGTTTTGGCTGCTCTCTTTTGGGCCAGATCTCTTATTCCAAGCATGCCCTTTTTTATTAGTTACTTCAAAGAGCCCTTATTGACTCTTTAAGAACCTTTAGAAGGAAAACAGTGGCCATTGTTGCTCCAATGGGCCAAGAGGAGGATTGCTGCTATAAGTGTTATCCTTTAGGGCACACTCCTAGAGTTACAGAAACCACACTTAAAAAGATAGGAAGGCTGATTCAACATTTGAGTTCACACACTAAGTTCAATCTTTCTGTTCTAGAAGAAAAAGGAAGCTCAACCCTAAATTAAAGAGAATTCAATAAAGAAAATGTAAAAAATAGAAGTTTAAGGCAACTCATACCTTTTTCTAAATAGGAGAAAGAATATTTGTCAAAAGACAACATTTTTTACAATACTGGGAATATTGTTGGATGCCTTATTCCTCCAAATAACAGCCAAACAATTAGTTGATATGGCCAAGCTAAGTTTATTCTTATGAGAGATGGAGAGCATGTTGATAGTCTTGCTAGTACCTCCTAGGGGAGAAGGCAAAGTCAGAATATTTATGAGGTTTGGGGGGCAGATCTTTCAAGGCAGGATAAGAATTGGGCAAGTTTAGTGATATAGTAGTACAGGTGAAGATTTTCACTTGAAGGTTTTGAAAAGTCTAAATCCTATCTATTGAAAGTTGAAGTGTTTGATATTCATAAAAATGGATTGAGGGCCAAGATGTTAAAACATATAATTATCAGCAACTTTTATCTTTTAGGGCAAGTAAAGTTATGTTGAAAAAGAAACAGAATAGTGAAGTCACACTATTAGGGAAGACACTAATAGGGAAGACAGTTGAATACTAAAATTATGTTAGTGTAGGTAGCAGGCTGTGTGGGTGTAGATGCTTCCAGTTTTCCATGTAATAGGAGACTTAAGCAGGGCCTATGGGTTTAGCAATGCCAAAGAATGCTCAAACTACCGCACAATTGTACTCATCTCACACGCTAGTAAAGTAATGCTCANCATCAAAGGCATTCTTATGGGCAGAAAACTCATACTGATAGCTTTTGGATGGCTTGAATTCCTTCTGTCACTTTTGCTTACTAACACATTGACCAATAGAGATCAGCTTGAAAAAGCAGTATAGCGGGAACTTCTAATGTAAAAACTCCAAGTAAAGGCATCAAAACACAACCTCTGGCGACAGGTCAGCTTTCGATGTTGTTCAGGCTTACAGTACTGAATCTGAGATGCTATAACTAGCACATATGCCAAAGACAGCAATTAGTCATATCATGTGCCAACTCTGATCTGTCCATAACAGCTTTCTAGAGCACTCTGCTAAAAGAAGTCCAGAAGCCCAGTCTGGGCTGAGTGAGAAAGAATTCAGTGATTGACTAGTAATGTCTGCCATGGGCCAGACAGCATAGTAGTTACCAGCATGGGTATTGTAGTCAGACAGAAGTTCAAGTTCTGTCTCTGCCACTTATTTGCAGGGTGACCTTGGGCAAGTTGCCTGATCACTTTCAGGCTTGTTTCTCGTCAGTAAAATGCAGATAGATTATGGTACCTGCTTCACAGGATTATTTGAGGCTTGGTTGAGTAATTCATGTCAAATGCTTAGCAACGTATCTGGCACAGATTACTAAATAAATATTAGCTGTTAGTAGCCTAAATATTATAGGCAAAGGATGGGGTGAAGCAACTTGTGCTTGGCATATCTGCCTTTCCGGGTTCAGGCTTATATGAGCGCTCCTAAGACACCTTTTAAAGGCATTTGCAGAAGTTGTTGGAACTTCTTTGTTCTTGGGATACTAGCAAGAGGATTTCAGTTGATGTTGGTATAGATATGATAGGTACATTTTTTTTTTCCTCCCTAAGTATTAAGTGGGGGCTTCCCTGGTGGCTCAGATGGTAAAGAATCTGTCCACAATGCAGGAGACCTGGGTTCGATCCCTGGGTCAGGAAGATCCCCTGGAGAAAGGAATGCCTACCAACTCTAGTATTCTTGCCTGGGAAACCCCATGGACAGAGGAGCCTGTCAGGCTGCTGTCCATAGGGTCACAAAGAGCCAGACACGCCTGAGCAACTAGTGCTTTGAGATTATCTAGTAGCACAGACCCTTATTGTAGGTATCTACAAATCTGATCTGACCTTCTAATTGGATTCTAACTGTTTGTAGGACAAAACAAAATACCAGCATGGCTTAGAAAGACTTACATCTGCCTGATTTTCCAGCCCCTGCTTCTCTCCTGTACATCTCCTGAGCTCCAGCTGTGGCTCCAGCTGAGCCACTGGTTTCCCAAATCTGTTGTATTAGATGATCACAGCTGTGATTTTCAGCAGCACCTAGTCCAACTTCAGAAGGAGGCTGTAATGTTTTACTATTAATCAGCATTATCTGACAGCCAGCTTATATTGACCGTGAACGTCTCCCTTTGCTTATTTCTTTTGGTTAGTTTTATTTTAGTAAAGAGAATCCCTTATTCAAAGAAGATGTATTATGTCACAAAATCAAGCAAGTGTTATTTATTGATTGATAGTGACTTCTTGAATTTTTAATTCCTTTATTTTTGGCTGCATGGGTCTTAGTGGCAGCATGCAGACTCTTCACTGCTGCACGTGGGATCTTTCCTTGCAGCATGAAGGCTGTTCATTGGGGCACATGGGCTCCAGAGTGTGCACACTCAGTAGTTGTGGCGTGCTGGCTTAGTTGCCCCATCGCATGTGGGATCTTAATTCCCTGACCAGGGATCGAATTCACATTCCCTACGTTGGAGGCGGATTCTTAACCACTGGACCACCAAGGAAGTCCCTGATGCTGACTTCTTGAGGTCTAAATGCTCTTCCAGCCTTTTCCCCAAGCCAGGTTGATTGTTGCAGGAATGCCTGGCTCAGAGCAGCACTTCTCAGGAGCACCCACTCTCACTCCAGCTGGGCTTTGGGTCACCAAATCCATGTTTGCAGTGAACCTGGGATGCCTGAAGTTAAGATGCATCCTCATGTCTGGTGCTCTCTAAGGCATCATCAGGCTGACCCCCCGGGAGTCCCCTGCAGGTCTGCACATGATGCTGGTCTGGCGGTGGCTTTCGAGGAAGCTTCATAAGCTTGAGAAGTAGGGTGTCATTCATGTTAGTGCAGTTAGAATGGCTCTGGGGGCTGCTAACCAGAAGGGGAAAAGTGCCAGATTTCATATCTCTACTGAGTTAGAATTTAGTCATCCAGCTACTCTGTTCTCTGGTAATCTCCTTGTGGAATTTAAACTCCATGGAACAAGGTCTGTGCTATTGCACTGTAGCTCACAGAGGGGTTCTGCAGTGTCACCAAAGAAAGAAGAGAGACTGTGGCCCAGACAAGAAGGAGCACATGGGGTGGGAGTGGGGGACAGCTCCTAGGACAGAACAAGCCAGGTCCAGCTAAATAAAAGTCTCCAAGAGTCTTAAACTGTCCAACGGTCAGCTGAGAACAAAAGTAGCGAAACAAAATTGGGTCAAACTTCAAGGTTAACCAGGTGAAAAGAAAGCACACGCATAAGACAATCTTTTAAGTCAACTGGCAAGTTTTACAGGAACTAGGTAGTGGTTGGGAAACATTATACCAAGGCCAAGAGTGGGGCTAAAGTCAGGCACCCTGGTGGGTTACTGAGGAGGCCACCTCTCTGGCCTCATGGGAGACCAAGAGCTGAAGGGTGGTGGCAACTGTGCAATTGGCTTCACAATCCAAATTGTTTTCTAAAATATCCCTGTTTCCTTCCAATGTTGTGTGAAATTACACCTAGATGTGGCAACAAACACCAAGATTGCAGTACTAGAGCGACCTCAGAGGTCCTAACTGTGACCTTCTCTACTTTTGGACAGCGTAAGCTAGAGAAGCTGNACCCGGAAACAAGGAAAGAGCAAAGTGATTTGTCCAAGTTTGCACAGCCAGGGACAGGATGCGCACCACGCATGCGTGACCCAGACCTGTCCTGGGATCCCTACAACGTGGCCACAGTGAGGGCTGCAAAGCCAGAGATCACCGCTGCTCAAGTTAAAATGACAGTTTTCAGGCCTAATGTGTGACATTTAAAAATGAAACTGTTACAGGGCTCTTTCAGCTGTATGCAGTGTAATGTTGGTTAGGAGCTGTTCAGTACTATAATAGGCGCCAGGAGTACAGGGAAAGTATAGGAAGGAGATGGTTCTTGGCCTAAGAAGCTTACAGTCCAGCTGGGGACAGGGACTAGCGAGTGCTTAGGAACTTCTGATATGGAGTTGGGCAAGTTGTATTGGAATCCTGAGTTCTCCGGATTATTAGCTAAACTTTAATAAACCCATTTCCTCTAGTAGTTCGCAGGACTACTGTTGTCAGGTTGGTTTTTTTTTTCTTGTACGGACTAAATAGTTCAAAGCAACAGGCAAGTTACAGCTCAGTTCAGCTCAAGCAGATAGATGTTTTATTAGAGACAAACTGAAAACACAGGAGCACGTCGCCTCCACATACTCCTTACGTACTAGCTGTTCAGTCATGTCTGACTCTTTGCGACCCCATGGACTGTACCTGCCAGGCTCCTCTGTCTATGGAATTCTCCAGGCAAGAATAATGGAGCGAGTTGCCACTCCCTTCTCCAAGAGATCTCCCAGATCCAAGGATCTTATTCAGGAATCTGCACTGCAGGTAGATTCTTAACCATCTGTGCCATCAGGGAAGTGCATATTCCTTGGCTTCTTGTCTCTCCTTTTTTTTTTTTTTTTTTGCCCTGTGCAAAATAGGGCTTATACCTGCCACCAGTCAATGAAAAGGAATGCAAATAGGCATATGCTCAAGGTCAGTTGACATTTGCAAGTTATATAACAGCACATCTGTTTTATGTCTTCCCATAATTCAGTCTGTTATAATTAGATGTATATATGTGTAGAATATTTATGAACCATTAATGGGCTCTATATTGTCACCTTGCTTATTTAACTTCTATGCAGAGTACATCATGAGAAACGCTGGGCTAGAAGAAGCACAAGCTGGAATCAAGATTGCTGGGAGAAATATCAATAACTTCAGATATGCAGATGACACCACCCTTACAGCAGAAAGTGAGGAACTAAAAAGTCTCTTGATGAAAGTGAAAGAAGAGAATGAAAAAGGAAAGTTTAACCTAGATAGCACATTCAAAAGCAGAGACATTACTTTGCCAACAAAGGTCTGTCTAGTCAGGGCTATGGTTTTTCCAGTAGTCATGTATGGATGTGAGAGTTGGACTGTGAAGAAAGCTGAGGGCTGAAGAATTGATTCTTTTGAACTGTGGTGTTGGAGAAGACTCTTGAGAGTCCCTTGTACTGCAAGAAGATCCAACCAGTCCATTCTAAAGATCAGTCCTGGATGTTCATTGGAAGGACTGATGTTGAAGCTGAAACTCCAGTACTTTGGCCACCTGATGCGAAGACTTGACTCATTGGAAAAGACCCTGATGCTGGGAAGGATTGAGGGTGAGAGGAGAAGGGGATGACAGAGGATGAGACAGTTGGATGGCATCACCGACTCGATGGGCATGAGTTTGGGTAAACTCTGGGAGTTGGTGATGGACAGGGAGGCCTGGTGTGCTGCGATTCATGGGATTGCAGAGTCGAACCGACTGAGCAACTGAACTGAACTGAACTAAATATGCAGTTAGGGCGCCTAACTGCATAAAGTTACTGGGGGAAGTCCCTGTGGTTAGTTTGTATCCACTGTATACCTAGGGCACATGTGCTGGAGTTGAAAAAATCTCTGTGGTTATTTTGTAGCATATTTGGAGCTCTCCTGGGTGTGTCTGGGAAGAGGTTTAGAGGTCTCTACACTGATACTAGCTTGTATCCTTTTCAGCAAGGGCAATCCTCCTTGCTAGTGCCTTCCTTACTACCTAACTCTGTGATGAATTAGGAAATATTACACTGCAATGTTACAATGCAACACCTAGTAACTTGCTGTTTTCATAAGAATTACAAAAAAAACCATTTGGTAACTCAATTTCTTACCTTTAGACAAGAATCATTATTATTTTATTCTAGGCAGTAAGTGAGTGAACTCCTTGAAACTACCGGAAAAAAGTGAGACTCATTTTTGTTATTCCTGCACCTTTGTCTTAAACAGAGTGGCAATTCATTTGTTGCACAATAAAGTTTAATTGTTGCCAGTGAGACAGAGAATGAGCACTTTAAAACTTTTTTGGCAGACACCACAAACAGTTTCTTTAAGAAAATTAGGAACCCAGGGAGAGAACAGAATCTTCTGGAAAAATCCAACAGCTGATGGGCTGTAACTTGTATAGAATGCTTCTACTCTGCAGGCTTTTTCAGTTGGTAAATGGAGTAGGAAAAAGGTGTTGGAGTAAATTTTTTCTTTCTACCTTTCTAGGTTCTTTGGTTGGTCTTATAATTGACATATACCATTCTCAGGAGAAAAAAATCAAAATTTGTATGTATAGGAGCCCTGAAAATAAGAGGGGCTTATATGCCATCCTGACTTAATGAATGGAATAGTGGTCTGGGCTTCAAAGGGCAGGATGGTAATTCACAGGATAAGAAGAGCAGATGTTTGGTAACTAGGTGTTTGCCGTGCCATATATATATAGGTCGTTCAGATTAAAAAAGTTATCTCTGGTAATAACTCTTTTTTTTTTTTTTTTTTAAGCACAAGCTCCCTATCTAAATTCTTTCAAGTAGTTAAGGGAGAGGTAAAAGTATTTCCTGAGTCTTCTGGGTTGATAGATTTCAACTCAAAATAATTCACATTCCAAAGTGGCATATTTCAGAGTCTGTTCTTCTCTCCTTCATATTCACTTTGAGTCTTGCTGAACTCCTACAATTATGGGTCCACTGGAATTCTGTACTCATGGGGGATTACAAATGCTACACGTGAATGTGGGCAAATCCTCTTCTGCTCAGGCATATGCTCTGTTGTCCTATTTTACTTCACTTACGAAACACAAGTTAAAAGATAAAGTTAGAATTTCAAGACTGTGACAACAGGGCATTAAACCAAGCTCATGACTTTCTGAAAGCAGGACATTTCTGAGCTATAAGGCACTGTGTGACTGCATAAATCAGCTTTGAAGGTAGTATCACACATCTAGCAGACACAGTGAGGAATCTTACAAGGGAGGCAATTGTGGAGCAGGCTTCAAAAAAATGGGTGATAAATGTGGAAAAAATTTCACCTGGAATTCACAGGTTCTGGTTACAGCCTGGGAAACAAAATATGGTAAGATTGTGACAGACTTAATGAATGAACTAGAGTTAATACCTTTGAAACACATCTTAGAGAACAATTCCCAGGGCACAGAACAAAGAAAGAGTGAGCACAGTCTTATTCCATCCTCAAGAGGAAGTAAAAACACAGTGACGATCATATCCAGTCAGGGTTAGTAGAGACTTGTGTTCTGCAACCTGCTTCCATGGTAGTATGGATGCTTCTTTCTCTGGCTAAGACTTTCATTCCCCAATGTTCCCCTATTTAATCACACTTGTGGTCCTGTTTCATCAAGTTCTTTCTCCAAATCCTCCATGATCACTGGCTCCTTGTCATCCTTTGGCTGATGCTCTGACATCCAGGCCTGGTGCTCCTGGGGCAGGCTGATTAGGAACTGCTCCAGCACTTGCAGCTCCAGGGTCTGTTCTCTGATGTGGCATCATTCACTGATGGCAAAGTTCCCAGGGCTGTTTCAGAGCCTCACAGTGTCAAGATGCCTCCAGGTAACAGAAATGCCTAAAGTTCTGACTAGCAGCTACCTCTTGGTTGTTACATTCCCTCCCATGTTGCCTATATTCATGGCCCCGAGTGTTACCCTCTTCTTTCACTGTCGGAGACTTTTCTATTCCCTTTGATATTTAATAGAGAAGACTGCAGCCAATGTGGCTTCTCTTGTTGCACAGGCTCTAGGGCATACAGGCTTCAGTAGCTGTAGCATGTAGGATTGGTAGTCGGGGGGCGCGCAGGCTTAGCTGTTCCGTGCCATGTGGGACCTTCCCAGACCCGGGATTGAACTGGTGTCTCTTGCATTGCAAGGTGGATTCTTAACCACAGGACCACCAGGGAAGCCCTGGCGCCATTTCTAAGGTGAAATACATCATTATTAATTTAGAGAAATGCCTATTGAAATCTTTAGTTGAGGTGAAAGATTAGACATCTTGAAAACCACCAAATGAACCACTAAAATGTGAATTCAGTGAACCATTAAAATGTAAATTCAAAAGGAAAACTGACAATTCTGGTGAATTGTCACATGTGACAAAAAGCATAAACTAGGTAAGACAGACACTACAACTTGTAATATGGGAACAATGTGAAGCCTGGCCACAAGTGATGAGATTAAAAATACCAAACCAAGCATGTTGATGTTCTCCACTACAAATAAATCTACAGATGAGATTTCTGCTCATGATCAGTAAGTGATCAAATTATGTCCAGATGTTTGCTAGAACATAAACAGACAGGTCTGCATGCTTGTGTGTGAATAAACACTCCCCACTGACAAGGTGCCTCTGCCAACGTCTCTGGAAGACAGACAGAGCTTCCTATAGCCGTTGCTGGAGGGAAAGGAGGACAGAAACAAAGGAGGAGGGTCTTCTTTCCTCCCTGTCCCGGGGGGGGCTTCTGCATGCAGGCGTGCGTGCTTGCCTGAGTGCGTGCGTGTGTGTGTGTGTGTGTGTGTGTGTGTGTGTGTGTGTGATTTAGGGTGGTGGGTGGGAAAGTGGCTATGTATTCGAAGTTTCAGCCCCTACTTACAGCTGCTGGCCTCATCTCAGAGCATCTTATAGCAGCCCTGAGGGAAGTTAAACCTTGGGAAACAGGCTCTTACCTCTTTCCAGGCCTGGGCCTGGCAAGCCCGCCAGAAGCCCGCTAACCCTGGGCACAGTGGCTACTGCCTGGCCTCTGTAGGAAGATGCTCTTGGGGGTTGCTTCCTGGGGCCTCCAGGGCAAAGTCAGCCCAGCCTACCAGGTCCCCACTGCCACCATGATTTTGAAATGTATCACCAATTAGTCTTCTAAAAGGATGATATAGAAAGCCCTTCCCCCCAGCTTTGAAGTTGTGTTGCTGTGCGGCAAGACTTGTGGGACCATAGTTCCCTGACCAGTGACTGAATGCGGTTGCCCCAAGTGAAAGCAGCCAGTCCTAACCACTAGATAGCCAGGTAATCCCTCAGTACTGTATTTTCTGATTTTATATCCATAGTCATATTGTCACTGACACAGTCAAGGTTAAGAACTAGGGGCTCTGGAATAATATATATGTTTATATCCTGCTTCCACTGTTTACTATGTATTCCTGTGTCTGCTACTTTACAGCTCAGTTTTCTCAACTATAAAATGGGAAATAAAATGGAAAATGTAGCCACATGTACAGTCATGTGATAGGATGCATCATCCTAGTGCCTGTAAAAAGAAATTATGAGTTCAACATTACCTTAAAACAAAATACTGGGTTATCTAGATCCTATAGTTCAAGGTCATTGAAACACAATTGCTATTCTTATAAAGCCTCTTCATGGAAAATTTTGTTGACTAGATTATCATATTTCTAATGTAAAGGTTCTGTTTCTAGTTAGTTTTCATATAAAAACATGAAATTTAATATTTAGACCTTAAATGTTTTTATTTCTTACAAAAGTGAAAAGTTACCTCATCAAACAGGTAAAAAAATTAAGCAGGATTTACCTTTATATCCTGAAATCATTGGTAGAGCTCCAACTTGTTGCAAATTCCTCTCCACTCTTTTCTCAGATACCAACCCTTTCTATACTCTCCTCCCAGGCTTTTCTGGAGAGAGCAGCCAGCAGCAATGAAATAGTTTCAGGACCTAGTTTTGTAGTACTAACTTCCTCAGCTCTCTTCCACAGTTATTAGTAGCCAGAGAACCCTATTTCTGCCAAGAGAGCTCCCCAGAACACTATCCTTCCACCCCAGGAAGGTGCCTCAAGCCCCCACAGCATGGCAGTAAAGTCCTGGTTATGCTACTGTGTATGACCTCCAAATTTGAAGGTTTAGTTCAATCTGAACACCCTCCCTTACCTCTAACCCCAGCTCTTGCCTTATTCGCTTCTACTCCCTCCCTGTCTTTATGGCCTCTTGCTTTAAGTGCTCTTCTGGTTGTGCACTTCCTGGCATGACCGCTGGACATAGAGTTTGACTTACATACTGGAATGCCACCATTGCACACCTCCTCGTTTTTGACATGACTAATTTATTTTTGTTGTATCTTCATTTTTTAAAGGAATACTTTAAAAGCACTGTTCTGTAGTACCTTGCTCAAACTATTCCATTTTGAGGCTTGGCCTACCTCTTCTTATGGAGAATCATTAACTAGAGCTAATGATAATGATCAGGCTCTCTTTACCTTCTTTCCCCCACACTGTAATTCTGGTTACTTCCCAAGAGTTCTCTTTTTCTATTTTCATTGCCACAGACTAACTTATTTGTTACTGTTTTGTCTCTAAGTTGTGTTTGACCCTTTTGCAATCCCATGTACACTAGCCCACCATATTCCTCTGTCCATGGGATTTCCCAGGTAAGAATACTGTAATGGGTTGCCATTTCCTTCTCCAGGGGATCTTCCTCATCCAGAGATTGAACCTGTGTCTCCTGCACTGGCAGAAAGATTCTTTATCACTGAGCCACCAGGGAAGCCTGACTCATTTATTAGCCTCCCCCAAATTTTGCTCTTCTGGTTTGACTTTAGCAAGCAGACACATGGCAGTAAAGATTATATGCAGAACAGCAAACCAAAAATGAGAGAGAAAATAAAGAGATACTGGTCTTTCAGTCATTCATCTCAATTGATATTTATTATTTATTCAATATTTTTCCTGTTCTATTTCCTTATGAATTTAAGTTCTTTACATGAATAGGTTTCCCCTCTTGTGAATTCTCTGATGTTGACTAAGGTGTGAGCTCTGACTGAAGGCTCTTCCACACTCACTGCATTCATAGGGTTTCTCTCCAGTGTGGATTCTCAAGTGTCGAATAAGGTGTGAGCTCACTCTGAAGGTTTTCCCACATTCACTACATTCATAGGGCTTCTCCCTGGTGTGAATTCTCTGATGCAGGATAAGATGTGAGTTCAGGCTGAATGCTCTCCCACATTCTTTGCATTTAAAGGGTCTCTCCCCAGTGTGAATCCTCTGGTGTCTAATAAGATCTGAGCTACCCCCAAAGCCTTTTCCACATTCATTACATTCATAGGGTCTTTCTCCAGTGTGGATTCTCTGGTGCCTAATAAGCTTTGAGCTGTGTCTGAAAGCTTTTCCACATTCATTACACTGGTGGGTTTTCTCGCCAGTGAAAACTGCTGCATGTTTAATAAGGTTTGGGTTCTTAAGAGATTTCCCATATGGGTGAATTTTTTCTCCAGCATAAATTCTCTGATGCTTAATAAAATCTGAATTCCATTTGAAACTTTGGTCACAGGTACTGTGTTTATAAGATTTCTGATGTGTAAATTCATTTGCGTTCAGATTTAAGTTTCTCTCACAGCCATCATGGCTTATTATTTCGCCTGTAGGTGTATTTTTGTGGGTGAGGATTTTACTGAAAGCTGCATCCTGAGCAGATGATGATTTCCGAGACTCCCCTGAGTCTTTTTCCTGCTGCCTCTTTATCTTGCCTGCAGACTTACAGATGTCTTGAGGCTCAGCAGATCCTTCTGACACAAATTCTGAAATTCTTCCTGATACAATTCTCTGTGATTCCATTTTCTCATAAATGTCCAGCTTTGGCATGGATTCACAGTTTTCACTCTTGTTATCTAAAAAAATGATGAAAAAAATAAAGAGAAAAATACCTGTTTGCTGAACTAAAAGAAGGTAAAACTTTGAGATACACCCAAGATAGTTACAATCGTCATAGTAGCCAAATAATCGTAGTTACATAGTAGTCATTATTTGGTTACTCTAAAAACGTGATGTTTCAAATGAGAGGAGTGACTGATGAGGATAGAAGAGAAAGAATAATTGGTAAAAGCATATGTATGCAGTAGTTGGCAGAGAGAGGAAATAGACATGTGAGATGAGCAGACAACAATAGAGAAGACTAGGAAGAGGATCATCACCAGCAAGAACGGAAGTGGAGGGAACAAAGTAAGAAGAGAGAACTATGAAGTGTGATTGAGAAGGATCTTGGGGAACTTTAGGTCTATATTTCTACTCTTAGAGGGTGAAAGGGAGATACTGTTTTAAAGAAAGTATATGAGGACATAGATGCAGAGAGAAAAGTAAAATTATAAGGACTCTGAGGTATGTGTGTGTGGTGGGGAAAACCTCCATCCATCTATTATCCAATCCATCTTTCCATTTCTTCTTCATCTTTCATGGATAATCAAATTCCTTCATTTCTGCTAAATTTCCCCTATATACCTCCCTTTCTTTACATTTCTGTTACTCCAGAACCTCACCACTTCCTGTTCAGATAACGGTAACAGCCTCCTGTTGTTTCACTCAGAGCTATTCTTCCTAGACATCCTAAATACCCTCACCAGACTAATCGTCATTAAACCTTGTCATTCTTACACCCTACTTAGAAATCCTAATTTCCTCTACAACACATCTGAGCTCTTCAGACTCATTTATGATCTAGTCCTCACAAATCCTACCTTCTAGCTCATCAATCTATACTGTGCTCATGACTCTATATTAAACTATATTAAACTGGAATTCAAGCTGCCCCTCTTTTTATAGGTTTTCCTTTGTCTAGAATAAACTAGGATAGGAGAAGGAGTTAGGCAGTACTGGCCTTAGGATGGGAAAATTTACAGTTTTAGATGAGATGGATGGAAATGTTTCCAGAACAACCTCGAAAGCAGAAACTGGGTAATCTTAAAAATTACTGTAATCTATTCTTGGGTTTATTTTTGGGACCATATACACCTAAAGTGATACTGAGTCCTTGAACGGTTTAAACAATGAGTTTTTGAACAGCAAAGAGGATTCTTTGGAGGCAGTCAGCACAAGTATGGCCAACTTTCTATAAAAGCATGAGGGGTTTGTGAAACCAAAAGTAAAATAAAAAGGCAATAAAATGGATCTTATTCTATGTATCTGTGAATTATATTCTATTTCTGAGTGTATTATCACATATTTGTCTCTTTTTTCCTATCATTATATCTGCTTCCCCATAACATGTTTTATTTCTATGCATGTGTTTCTTTCACTTTGCTTCTTTTTTCATTCTCCGACATTTTCTCAATCCATTCATTTTCTTTCCTTTAATTAGCTCATAACATGAAAACATCTCATGTTTTAGAAATATCCTAAAAGAACAAATGAAAAATGAGATATTCTGGATAAAAAACAAAGTTCTCTCTTATTTTGGATGGCCAATGACACAAAAGGAAAAGAGTTCTCTATTTCTTATTAAGTAATAAAGGAAAGGGCCATCTACAGTTACTAAGAATAGTCTGAGAAGGGAGGTTCACTGTCCCAGCACTTCAGGGACATGCACCACAACGAGTATTGCTCCTTACCACAGTCCAGTAGGAGCTGGGGTTCTGAAGAACCATGAAGGGCCATGGTGTCCACTGGCTGGAACTGGACACTAAGTGCTGGCCCAGGAGGTGCCACTTTTCTCCTGAATGGTTCTTGTCCATGTCCACAGATTGGAATCTGAGAAAAACAAAGTTCATTTGGGCTTATGAGAGAATCCCAGTGGGAATTAAATATCTTCCCAAACCAAAGAGAATCTTCCAGAGTTATACAAAACTGGGGAAGGAAGAATTAAATCTGCCTCAATTGTAAAAGGTAGCATAGTACCTAGCAGAGAGGGAAGGAGACATAAATACACACTAAACTAAATAAGAGTTCCTACAAAGCTCACTTTGGGAGCTGCTGCCTCAGATGGGAAAGGGTCTGCCTGCAATGCAGGAGACCTGGGTTCAGTCCCTGGGTTGGAAAGACCCCCTGGAGAAGGAAACGGCAACCCACTCCAGTACCCTTGCCTGGAAAACTCCATGGACAGAGGCACCTGATAGGCTACAGTTCATGGGGTCGCAAAGAGTCGGACACAGCTGAGTGACTTCACTTTCACTTCTTTTTCACAAAGCTCACTAGATATTCAATCTCAGGTCCTTTTCTTCCTATGTGGGACTCTAACCATCCTGGAGGTCTTAGATCCCTCAACCCCTTTGTACCTGGAATACAGCTTCATCAGTGCCTCTCTCTAAATCTTCCAGTAGGGTCACAGCTTCCTCTCCACTCTCCGGGTAATGTTCACGCACCCAAGCCTGCAAATCCCCTGGTAGGATAGCCAGGAACTGTTCCAGAATTAGCAGCTCCAGGATCTGCTCCTTGGTCTGGGTTTCTGGCTTCAGCCACTGACAGCAGAGCTCCCGGAGCTGGCTCAGTGCGTCTCGGGGCCCCGGGGAATCCTGGTAGCAGAACTGCCGGAATAGCCGACGGCAGAGCTCCTGCCTGAGGGGATCACTCCTCTGTAAGCAAGCACCCTGCCTCCAGACAAAATCTTCCTCTTCCATCTTCACTATTAGAAGTCCTTCATCCTCCTGAAGGCTCTGAGCTGCAGCTTTCTTTGATTCAGTTGCCATCTTGAAATAAACTGTATTATCAGAATCCCACTTCTGCTCTGTGAAGAGCCTTTTTTAGTTTTAAGAACTCTCCTGAGGGATTAAAAAGATTACTATTACTGCTCAGGAAGACAAAAGATCACATCATAGAAACAGTCATTCTCCATTATACAAAAATTGGCTGGGCATTTAAAAACATTGAAATACCTGTTTTGTGGACTTACAACTGTTACAGAATTTCCACCTAAAAGCAGCTTAAAATTTAATTTTAAAAATAAGATAACTTAAATTACAGACATTAAATATAAGACAGTATAAATATAAAGGCAATAATAAATGTTACTTTGTCACATGCAATTAAATTATATATTACTCATAAAGAAAAATAACCATCAAAAAAGAGAAAAATGACAGAAGTGCTCAATAAGTTTGGGGTGGAAAAGAGCATAGTAGGTTTCAATGGTCAGGAAAAGCTTAATTAAAAAACTAACTTCTGATGAATGGATAGAATTTGACTAGGATGTTGGGAGAGAGAGAAACAGGAAATTACAAGCAAGGAACACCCTGAACAACTGGTTAATGGTAGGAACACAAGTGGGAAGGCAAAATGTCAGTAGGTTTGCATAAATAAATTATAGAGACAAAGGTTCTATTGAAGGAAGCTTCAAATGTCAAGCTCATGAATTCAGAGTTTATTGTTTAGGCACTGGGGAGCCAGTGAAAGCTTCTGAGCAGAATGGCCTGATAAATACTGTTTGTAGAGATAAATATATTGTTCATCTCTAGGAGGGACCATAATAGGACAGAAACATAAAGAGGCAACTGTTCTCAAAGTGTGAGGAAAACACAGGCTTAGAATGTTTTAATTATTCAAAACATTGAACTAGGATTACTAACACATCTCTTAAATAATAAAAATCAGGCAACTTTCCTTAAAGCCTGAGGTTAACAGTTTCAGTGTAATGAGCTTCTTCTCTCAAAATCTTAGATAAATCTGTTTCCTTTTGTCTCAACAATTCTCTCTGCCTTCCGAGTTTAATGGCTCAGTCCATGTCCTAGATATTGAGGCCTATTAGATAACCAATAAAGCATAATAAACTGCACCAAGAACTGCTTAGCAATCTTTTGTGAATCTTATCGTTAGATATCAGTTCCTCAAGTCTTATTAGCAGCACTTGGGAATGGTCTGTTTGGCATCTGAACTGAAAAACTGAATAAAGTAATTCAGAAGTGAAGCCCTAGCGAAAGGCAAATATCCATCTTTCAGGGTCTTCTACTAAACATTTCACCAAGCTGACTACTGATTGCTGCACAAACATATACTTTATTAAGACCTTAACAGGGCAAAGCATTGGGCTACAAGTTATATGGCAGTGCTTTCTAAGAAAGTCTGAATTCAGAACTGGGCTCACTGCCTGCCATGTGAGAACTTTGTTAGAAATAGATTCCTTGGCCTTCTGCCTATGGTGATGCTGATCTGGTTAATATTGGATATGCCTGGATTTTCTGTATTCTGATGTACAGATATAAGGAATTTTAAAAAACAGTGTTTGAGTTTCCAAGCAATTTGCAAAAGAGTTGGAAAGAAATGAAACAAAACACACATGGATATGGAACATTTAAATAACAAAACCTGCTTCACATGACACACACTGAAAATGTTTGCTAAATGTTGAAAGCTAAAGTACTGAACAGATTGTATGGTAGAGACACTGAATAGCTTAATAGTTCTGAGGCAGGGGAGAATGTGTGTGTATGTGTACAAATATTTACTACAGGTGGTGGGGCTTAATCTGAACAATAAAGGATAAGAAAGATCCAGAAAGGCAAAAAGGAAGGGAGAGTAAAGAGTTGAGAAAGTATGAATGAACAGCAGATTGATGGTGAGACCAGCTTACAGGGTGTAACTGGAGTGACTAAGAATTCTAATACCTCTGAGAAAGAATTCATTAACTTGACTTTGAGTTCTAGGTTCCTAACACATAACATCTGTGGATAAAACACACATCATCTTGTATTATTTTCGATGTTTTTTTATTGATTGGAGCCCCATGAGGTTAAGGACCATGCATTATTAATATTTACTCTTAAGTTCTCACTTTTTTTGATTTATTGGATAAAACAGGAAATTAAGAAATTTGAGTTTCCTATTGCTTTGTATATTCCATATTTTAGAGGCTAATGAGACATCCACTCAGAAAAACATTTCCAAAAGATATTTAGAGACTTTAATGGAAAGAAGTTNTACTACAGGTGGTGGGGCTTAATCTGAACAATAAAGGATAAGAAAGATCCAGAAAGGCAAAAAGGAAGGGAGAGTAAAGAGTTGAGAAAGTATGAATGAACAGCAGATTGATGGTGAGACCAGCTTACAGGGTGTAACTGGAGTGACTAAGAATTCTAATACCTCTGAGAAAGAATTCATTAACTTGACTTTGAGTTCTAGGTTCCTAACACATAACATCTGTGGATAAAACACACATCATCTTGTATTATTTTCGATGTTTTTTTATTGATTGGAGCCCCATGAGGTTAAGGACCATGCATTATTAATATTTACTCTTAAGTTCTCACTTTTTTTGATTTATTGGATAAAACAGGAAATTAAGAAATTTGAGTTTCCTATTGCTTTGTATATTCCATATTTTAGAGGCTAATGAGACATCCACTCAGAAAAACATTTCCAAAAGATATTTAGAGACTTTAATGGAAAGAAGTTAGGAATGGAAATACAAGTTTAGATAAAATCTATGGACAAGGAAGTTAAAGATAAATATTGAGAATAATTCTCTGAGAGTATGAAATGAAGCTCACAGGCTCAGACTGAATCTTGGAAAACAAGAGTCTGAGTGGGTATAAACGAGGTAAAAATTTAGCAATGACAAAGGAGGAAAGTGGGGGGGGGTTTGGAGCTATGGTGTATGTCTCAATTCTTACTAATTTATTGGGACATTCTTTTGATATAGAGAGCTAGTTTAACTTCTAGTTATGTTTTCTAGACGTGTTAAGTGTTTACCAGGTAGTGCTGGATCATCAAAAAAGCAAGAGTTCCAGAAAAACATCGATTTCTGCTTTATTAACTATGCCAAAGCCTTTGACTGTGTGGATCACAATAAACTGTAGAAGATTCTGAAAGAGATGGGAATACCAGCCCACCTGACCTGCCTCTTGAGAAACCTATAGGCAGGTCAAGAAGCAACAGTTAGAACTGGGNGCTCCGGTGGAATGCAGATACATCAAGTCTATGAGAACTAGAATATTACAGTAACTTAACTTTTCCAACAACTCTTTCTCTTGTTTCCTTCCATATCTCCTGTAATCTGAGTTAATCACTGTTACAAATTTTGTGGTCTCTTATTTATTGAAAAGATAGTTCTGTTTGGTGCATACTCATGAACGAAAAGTATATGCTTTTAATTTTGGTTGGTTTTAATCTAAAAGNCAGTAACTTAACTTTTCCAACAACTCTTTCTCTTGTTTCCTTCCATATCTCCTGTAATCTGAGTTAATCACTGTTACAAATTTTGTGGTCTCTTATTTATTGAAAAGATAGTTCTGTTTGGTGCATACTCATGAACGAAAAGTATATGCTTTTAATTTTGGTTGGTTTTAATCTAAAAGGCTTTAGGTCATACCTGAATGGTCTAGTGGTTTTCCCTACTTTCTTCAGTTTAAGTCTGAATTTGGCAATAAGGAGCTCATGATCTGAGCCACAGTCAACTCCTGGTCTTGTCTTTGTTGACTGTAGATGAACCAGAGATCAAATTGTCAACATCTGTTGAATCATGGAAAAAGCAAGAGAGTTCCAGAAAAACATCAATTTCTGCTTTATTGAATATGCCAAAGCCTTTGACTATATGGATTACAATAAACTGTGGAAAATTCTGAGAGAGATAGGAATACCCTACCACCTGACCTGCCTCTGGAGAAATCTGTATGCAAGTCAGGAAGCGACAGTTAGAACTGGATGCGGAACAACAGACTGGTTCCAAATAGTAAAAGGAGTACATCAAGGCTGTATATTGGCACCCTGCTTATTTAACTTATATGCAGAATACATCATGAGAAACGCTGGACTGAAAGAAACACAAGCTGGAATCAAGATGGCGGGAGAAATAGCAATAACCTCAGATGTGCAGATGACACCACCCTTATGGCAGAGAGTGAAGAGGAACTAAAGAGCCTCTTGATGAAAGTGAAAGAGGAGAGAGAAAAAGTTGGCTTAAAGCTCAACATTCAGAAAATGAAGATCATGGCATCTGGTCCCATCATTTCATGGGAAATAGATGGGGAAACAGTGGAAACAGTGTCAGACTTTATTTTTCTGGGCTCCAAAATCACTGCAGATGGTGATTGCAGCCATGAAATTAAAAGACGCTTACTCCTTGGAAGAAAAGTTATGACCAACCTAGATAGCATATTCAAAAGCAGAGATATTACTTTGCCGACTAAGGTCCATCTAATCAAGGCTATGGTTTTTCCAGTAGTCATGTATGGATGTGAGAGTTGGACTGTAAAGAAGGCTGAGTGCCAAAGAATTGATGCTTTTGAACTGTGGTGTTGGAGAAGACTCTTGAGAGTCCCTTGGACTGCAAGGAGATCCAACCAGTCCATTCTGAAGGAGATCAGCCCTGGGATTTCTTTGGAAGGAATGATGCTAAAGCTGAAACTCCAGTTCTTTGGCCACCTCATGCAAAGAGTTGACTCATTGGAAAGGACTCTGATGCTGGGTGGGATTGGTGGCAGGAGGAGAAAGGGACGACCGAGGATGAGATGGCTGGATGGTTTCACTGACTTGATGGGCGTGAATCTGAGTGAACTCTGGGAGCTGGTGATGACAGAGAGGCCTGGTGTGCTGGGATTCATGGGGTCAGGCCTGAGCGACTGAACTGAATCTAAAAGGCATTGTCTCAAAGATACTCTGATGTTTGTTTCTTTTCATTCAATATGTTATTAAGATATAACCCTATTGTTGAGTTAAAGTCATATTCATTACTATATAATATTCCAGTTGTGAGGATAGCATTGTGTTCATGTTTTCTCCTAAAAATGGGTTGATAAACCATTATCTCTTCTGATTACTGCAGTAACCTGTTAAGTGAACTCTCTGCTTGTACCTAGGTCACCCATAGTCCATTCTCAGCAGAGCAGCTAGAGTTTTATATATATATATATATCACACACACACACACACACTATATATTTAAATCAGAATATCATTTCTCCATCAAGTGGACCTTCTACTATCATCTCTTGTTTAGTTATTAAACATTTTAAAATTGAGATATTGTTGATTTACAATATATGTCTCATGTACAATATCATATTTCACAATTTTAACGGTTATACTCCATTTATAATTATTATAAAATATTCTGTTGTTATGAGTATATTCCCTATTCTATACAATATATCCTTGTAGCTTATTTATTTTATATATAGTAGTATCTACCTGTTAGTTCCCTACCCCTAACTTGCTCCTCTCCCTCCCTTCTCCCCACTGGAAATCACTAGTTTGTTCTCTATATCTATGAATCTATTTCTTTTTGTTATACTGAAGGAGGAAACAGACAGAGCTGGACTCTATCTTAGGCCTGTTCATGCTCAACCACCTCTCCAGTGGACTCTGAACTCTGTGGTTAGTGCCTATGTAAACTACAATAGAAGGATAAGACCTCCTCTGGACAGGGGAATCTTGAAGATCACATCCAGGTTACTCATCGCCTAAGAGAAAACATACTCTAATCACCCCTGCTTCTGGACAGGTCATAAAGTCTTATTGATTATTAACTGTTTGAACACATAACACATGAATGATGGGGTTATTGTGATTGTATTTACCCTTCCTTTGTTTTATGTAAGTCTCAAGGAAATTGGGGTGGTGGGTTCAGACACATAAACATGGGGTATAAAAGATTTTCACAAATGCTGGTCCGGGTCCTTGGCTAAGAGGAGACTCTGCCTTGGGCCCCCCGGTGTAATAAACTTTACTCCACTATCTGCATTGTCCTCTGGGTAAGTTAGTTTCCCAGAATGCGTGGCTATTACAATACTAACAAGTTTGTTTTATTTTTTTAGATTTTACATGTGTGATATATACATATGTATATTTTGCATATACATATTATACATTATCTTTCTCTGATAAAAGATATATATTATCTTTCTCTGTCTGACTTATTTTGCTAGCATAGTTCTCTCCAAGTCTATCTACCTTGCTGCAGATGATAAAAAATTTTCATTCTTTTCTATGGTTGAGTAGTATTCCATTGTATTTATACAGTGTTTATATATTTATCTATTGATGTGCACTTAGGTTGTTTCCACATCTTGGCAATTATAAATAATGCTGCTATGAATATTGAGGTGCATGTATCTTTTCTAATTAGTGTTTTTTTGATTTGTTTATATATAAATCCAGGAGTGGAATTATTGGTTCATATGGCAATTTTTAGATATTTGGGACACCTCCATACTCTTTCCCACAGTGCCTGCACCAGTTTACATTTACACCACCAACAGTGTACAAGGGTTTTGTTTTCTCCACATCCTCATGTTTTTTGTGCCAATGCCACACTCTTTTGATTTCTGCAGCTTTGTAGTTTTTTCTGAAGTCTGAGAGGTTTATGCCTCCAGCTTTGTTCTTTTTCTCAGCATTGCTTTGGCACTTCCAGGTCTTTTATGGCTCCATATGCATTTTAGGATTGTTTGTTCTATTTGTATGAAAAATGTCATGGGTAATTTGATAGGGATCACATTAAATCTGTAGATTGCTTTGGGTAGTGTGACCATTTTAATAATATTAATTCTTCCAATCCAAGAGCATATGTTTCCATTTCTTTCAGTTTCCTATATCGATAGTCTGCTTCTCTAACCCTTCCAGCAATTTTATGAATTCCTGATGAGTTCATAATGAACAGTACTTTTTCATTAAGCTTTCTATTTAATTAAGAATAATTGATTTCTTATTTGCAACTAATATATCTGGTACCCATGAAGATCTCTCAAGAGACAGGGAATTGTGAACTAGTTGATTTTTGCTGTTGCTTCTCTCTTTGCACCAGTGTTATTTGCATTAATATTTACATGCTCCAACAAATTTTTCTGATCTCTCTCTCATCATAAAAGAGTAAAAACCACAAAGGTAATTTATAGAAGGTCTTCTTATCATAAGTAAATACATGTTTATAGCAGGATATCTTTTAAGAAAAACACCTGTATCTTTATCTCATCTTTATCTTTTTATCTTTATTTCTGTCTCTCAGTGATCACATCATAAAAAATGATTGAACATTTTTAAAAACCAGCTTTGAGGAAATATTTTGGATGGTATGACTTAAAATATGGGACTTACAGCCTATGGAACAATGCTCTTTGCAGGGCTTTGGGGAACATTATAGACACAGAAAATGTTAAATCAGATACGATTTTTAAATCAAAATTCACCAGGGCATATGCTTTCTATCGCTGGCAGGGTCTACTCATATAGGCAACTCTGCATATTGCAGAGTAAATAACCACACAAAGTTTTAAAATTTAAATTGATAATTAACAGCCTCCCAGGTAATTTTTTTATAGAGCATCATGAAGATATCTAGGTATACACATAGACAACAAATATAAATCCTGTTTTTAACACAAAGGAATAAAGACTGATTATAGGAAATGTATACAATATAACCGTAAAACATGAATAAAACATTGGGGTGAGAAATAATCCATCCCCCATTCTCACCAATCCCAATATGGACCCTTCATTGCATTAAGGTTAATTTATTCAATACATTTGCTCATATATACTGTGGTCCTCCTTACCTAAAATTCTTCCTCATATATTTTGAATATTTTCATTATTCCTTTGTAAAACTCGTCTGTGGTTAAGACCCAGATTAAAGTACTGTCTTTTCGCTGAAGCCTTACTTGACCTCTTAAGCCTTTACTAATATCTTTGTTTTTCTTACGTCAACTTGTAGTCATGGTTTGAAACTTTCATTACATAGCCCATTTATTCTCTACTGTTTTTCATGAATGACAATGTAATTACCTATTCCTATCTACTCTAGGGCAGTCCTAGGGAAATTATCTTTTATGTTTTCCCCATGGTATATTCCTGCATTAATCCTAGCCATATGGGATGTCTTAATGATGCATTTTAATGCTGATTGCATATTCATATTGTGATTTTCAGAGACTTAAATATTTGCCCACATTATTAATATCTTAGGGGACTCAAGTGGATAAGTCCTATGATCATGTCATTCCTAGAGTTTGTAGCAAAGTGAGGTAGGTGTCAAGTTTAATTAGGTATTTTTTAGTTCAGTTCAGTTCAGTTGCTCAGTTGTGTCTGACTCTTTGCAACCCCATGGACTTCAGCACAACAGGCTTCCCTGTTCATCACCAACTCCCAGATCCTCCTCAAACTCATGTCCATTGCATTGGTGATACCATCCAAACATCTCATCCTCTGCTGACCCCTTCTTCTGCCATCAATCTTTCCCAGCATCAGGGTCTTTTTAAATGAGTCAGTTCTTTGCAGCAGGTGGCCAAAGTATTGGGAGTTTCAGCTTCATCATCAGTCCTTCCAATGAATATTCAGGACTAATTTCCTCTAGGATTGACAAGTCGGATCTCCTTGCAGTCCAAGTGACCCTCAAGAGTCTTCTCCAGCACCACAGTCTAAAAGCATCAATTCTTCAGTGCTCAGCTTTTTTTATAGTCCAACTCTCCCATCCATACATGACTACTGAAAAGCCATAGCTTTGACTAGATGGACCTTTGTTGGTAAAGTAATGTCTCTGCTTTTTAATATGCCATCTAGGTTGGTCATAACGTTTCTTCCAAGGAGCAAGCATCTTTTAATTTCATGGATGCAGTCACCCTCTGCAGTGATTTTGAAGCCCCCCAAAATAGTCTGTCACTATTTCCATTCTTTCCCCATCTATTTGCCATGCGGTGATGGGACCAGATGCCATTATCTTAGTTTTTTGAATGTTGGGTTTTAAGCCAACTTTTTCACTCTTCTCTTTCACTTTCATCAAGAGGCTCTTTAGTTCTTCTTTGCTTTCTGCCATAAGGGTGGTGTCATCTGCATATCTCAGGTTACTGATATTTCTCCTGGCAATCTTGATTCCAGCTTGTGCTTCATCCAGGCCAGCATTTTGCATGATACACTCTTCATATAAGTTAAATAAGCTGAGTGACAATATACAGCCTTGATGTACTCCTTTCCCGATTTGGAACCAGTCTATTGTTCCATGTCCAGTTCTAACTGTTTCTTCTTGACCCACACACAGATTTCTCAGGATGCAGATCAAGTGGTCTGGTATTCTTATCTCTTGAACAATTTTCCAGTTTGTTGTGATCCACACAGTCAAGGGCTTTGGCGTAGTTGATAAAGCAAAAGTAGGTATTTTGTCACAGCTTTTCAATTATGATAAGAATGAAAATAATGATCTCATTAGGATTTACCACCTGTTGAACTCAGCCATAATGAATCACTGGGAGAAGATTTTGCTCTGGCCTAAAATCTTTAAAGCCCTCTTTAGCTCATTGTTCCTTAGACTGTAAATAAAGGGATTGACTACAGGGACTATGACCATGAAAATTATTGATGCTGCCGTGTCTTTTTCAGTTGAATTGTTAGATGAGGAACTCATATAGACCCCTGTGATTGCTCCATAGAAAAGAATGACCAAGGCAAGGTGAGATCCACAGATGGAGAACACCTTGAATTTTCCTTTGACAGAAGGAATTTTCATCACAGCAGAGATAATGAGGCTGTAGGATGTCAGGATACACACTGAGGGTACCACAAAGATTAGCCCCACCACAGCAAGAACCAAGAACTGATTAAGACTGGTGTCAGAACAGGATAGAGGGAGGAGAGCATTGATATCACAGAAGAAATGGTGGATGACATTGTTAGAGCAGAAATCCAGACGGGTTATCATAAGAGTGTGCAAGAGGGGGTTCAAAAAGGCAATCACCCAAGGTCCACCCACGAGGGAGATGCAGAGGTGCTGGGTCATAATGGTGGAGTAACGCAAAGGGTGACAGATGGCCACATAACGGTCATAGGCCATCACCGTGAGAAGGAAATTGTCCATGTTGGCAAACATTATACAGAAATACATCTGAACCAGGCAGCCAGGATAGGAGATGTTCTGAGTCTGTGTTTGGATGTCCAGGAGGATCTTGGGTACTGTAGATGAAGGAAGGCAGAGGTCTACCACAGACAAATTGGCGAGGAAGAAATACATGGGAGTGTGGAGGCGATGGTCTGAGGAAATGGCCAGCAAGATGAGTATGTTTCCAAACAGCCCTGCTAAGTAAAGACACAGGAAAAGTGCAAAAAGCAGCTCTTGTTGCTCTGGCCAATTTGAGAAACCCAGGAGAAGAAATTCAGAGATGCTGGTTTGGTTTTGCCTTTCCATTACTTGAATGTATCTGCATGAAGACCAGAGGATGACTTTTTTTTGGCTGCAACTTGCGGCATGTGGAATTCCCCAACAGAGATCAAACCCATGCCCCATGCAACTGGACTACCAGGGAAGTCCTGGAGGATGAAATTTTTTTGACAGAAAAAAAAAGTTCCCTTCTCATTTTTTACATACTCACCTAGTCTTGTCTCATTTACTAAATATTTTCTCTTTAGGCCATCCTATTTCCTCTCTGATGCTCTCTACCAAGTCTCAGTGGACCTTATGTGTTAGTCACAGTCATGTCCGACTCTTTGTGACCTCATGGACTGTGGGCAGGCTTCTTTGTCCATGGATTTCTACACGCAAGAATACTGGATTGGGTTGCCATTCCCTTCTCCAGGGGATCTTCCCAACCCAGGGACTGAACCCGTGTCTCTTGAATTGCAGGCAGATTCTTTACCATCTGAGCCATGAGGGAAGCCCAAGGTCAGTGGACCTTAGGCATGACCATCCATTTCTTCAGTTGACTGACTTACTGGAACATTTCCTCATCTGAGGTTTCCAAAGATCTCTGTATATCTCCCTACAGTAGGCAAAGACTCTCTTCCTACTTTCCATGTTGATACCAACTGTTGCACATTCTCCATTTTGTGTGGCTGCCTGTCAGCTGTGTGTTGGAACCTATCTGTGAGTCTGACACACTAAAGGGACTCCATGCCAAACATGGAGATTTAAATGATGACTATTTTACAGGTTTTTGTCCAACACTATATGAACCATTGTTCTTAGAAATAAGTCAGACATCTACCATTTAGGATTCATAAGATGTAAACAAACTATTTTGTATTTTTAAGATAAAAAGAAAAAACATAGTAATGTGCTTGACAAGTGTAAAAAGTTAAACTGCCAAAATTAGTTTATCTGAACACTGTGAGAAACAGGAAAATATTTATAAATAATTTTAAAAGTTATATAACGTATGTAGTTATATAATACACTGTGTGTTCTTCTTTAGTAGATAAGGCTAAAGAGGAACACATAGAGAAAGTTATGCCCAAATGTGGCTGATTTAAAAGAGTCTCTTTTAATAGTTTTGTAATATTTTAGCCATAACTACAAAAAAAGGCTTCATGTTTATAAAGTGTTGTTAATACTTGTGCTCTTGCATTTCTTGGAGTTGTAGAAAGCACGAAATAATAGAAGACAAACCTCCTAACGCAAGAAACTTGAAATCAGTTTGTGGATGGAAAATACTGTCATTAAATAATTAAGAAAATTAAATAATTGTCATAGAAAATAATTCAGAGGACAAATGTTCACATATATATGTGAATAATTTCAGAAGAATGGAGTACTCTCCAAGAGACAGAAAAAATCCTGGAGAGTGTGGGCTCAGGTTGGCCACAGTGAAATGAGACCCCAGGTCAGTTAACCTCTCTAAATCTTAATTTTCTCATATATAATAATGGCACCTGCCTTAAAGGTTGTTGTAAAAATGAAATGAGTTGGTGTATGCAAAGGTTTTAGCAAATAGTGATTACTCAATAAATGCAAACTATAGTTGACAAAGCCAGACTAGGGGTAAAGCAGGTTTCTTTCTTTTTTTCACAATGGCTGTTTTAAATCTTTGTTCTCAATTTTTTTACTCCAGCACGTCCCTTCACATCAATTACTTCACTTACGGTAGTTTCACAGAAAATAGAAACCACTGCTAGATGGATGTGCCTGACTTCTTGACATGATGCAGAAAACTTGCCTGCATCTCCATTTATCCTTCCTTTCCCCCTTCCCTCCTTTTACAGAAAAGCATTATCTTTCTTTCCTGAAAAGATTGACACCTCCACATATGTTCTCCCCCTTTTCCACTTCTCTTAAAACTCCCTTCTCTTTTCTATAACTTGAACGTTCTCCTGCTCTGTTGGACCCATACTTTCAGCTTCAGTCTCTTCCATCTTCAACATCCCTTTCCAGATCCATGACTACTTCTGGCTTCTTCCTGACTCTCTCTTCCATGACACAAACCCTCACAGAACCGACTTTCTCACATCCTACTTATTTCCCATCTCATGTCATTCTGTTTACTGCCCCAGAAATTCCAATAAATTGCTCTGCCAAGTCTTCTTGAAAGAATTCAGTGGACACTTCTTAGTCCTTGTGTTTTTAGACCTCTTAGAATTATCTCCTAGAGAAATTCTATTCCTTTTTGGATTTGTTTTCGGATTTCCTCTAATATTTCTGGCTATTTCTTTCCAGTTGGTTTGCAGAATTTACTTCTTTTGACAATCCCTGAAATGTTGGCATTTCTTTGGTTTTCATCTTTATGCCTTATTTTCTTTTCATCCTACAGATATTCCTGGATGAATCTATTCACTCCCCTGGGTGTCACACTATCTGTATGCCAATCTCTCCCAAATTTGTTTCTCTAGTGCAACTTTCTTTCATATTCAGGCTCATATTCCTAGTGCTCTTTGAATATCAACTTAGATACCATAGACACTTGTATCTAAGATTTCCCAAACTGAATCCATTAAATTCTCCTCCCTGCTTGAAGACTGTTCCTCTTTTCATGTATCTTTATCAATAAATAGCACCACAGTGTATCCAGTTATTCAAGAAAAGAAAACTTGGCAGTCATCCCAGGGCTTCTACCTTTCGTTAACCTGTACATCTAATCAATTCTTAAGTCTTGTTGTTATTGCTTTTGGGGAAGAAGAGTCTTATTATTAAATAAATATATTTTTATATCTACCACAAATTTTAGGCATTGAAAAACAGTGGTGACAAGAAAGACATGGTCTCTACCCTTAAGGAGCTTTCAATAAAAGCCAGAAAATTTAGAATTATCCTTGACTCATCCAGTGCATCACCAAACTCCATTGATTCTCACTTTTCTCACACTCATATTCCTTTTCTTCATTCCTAATTATACTGCCTATGTCAGACGTTCATCATCTCTCATCTGAATACTTGTAATGAACTTAAAATTCATTTTACTTCCAGTAGTCTTCCTCCTTTCAAGTTTTCTTTCATATTTCGTAAAGAATACCACTCTAATGGCAGAAAGTGAAGAGAAACTAAAGAGCCTCTTGATCAGGGTAAAAGAGGAGAGTGAAAAAATTAAGATCATGGCATCTAGTCACATCATTTCTTGGCAAACAGGAGGGGAAAAGTTGAAATAGTGACAGATTTTCTTTTCTTGTGTCCCAAAATCACTGTGGATGGTGACTGCAGCCATGAAATTAAAAGATGCTTGCTCCTTTGAAGGAAAGCTATGACAAACTTAGATGGCAGATTAAAAAGCAGAGACCTCACTTTGCTGACAAAGGCCAAATAGTCAAAGCTATGGTTTTTCCAATAGTCATGTACAGATGTGAGAGATGGATCATAAAGGAGGCTGAGGACCAAAAAATTGATGCTTTTGAATTGTGGTGCTGGAGAATATTCTTGAGAGTTCCTTGGACTGCAAGGAGATCAACCAGTCAATCCTAAAGGAAATTAACTCTCAATATTCATTGGAAGGACTGGTGCTGAAGCTGAAGCTCCAGCCTTTTGGCCACTGGATGTGAAGAGCCAACTCACTGGAAAAGACCCTGATTTGCGGAAAGATCGAGGACAGGAGGAGAAGGGATTGACAGAAGATGAAATGGTTGGATGGCATCACTGACTCAATGGACATAACTTTGAGCAAATTCCAGAGATAGCAGAGGATAGAGGAGTCCATGCGGTCACAAAGAGCTGGAAACAACTTACTGACTGAATAACAACAACAAAATAATCTTTTTAAAACAAAAATTTCCTTACTTTCCCTTCTTAAGAACTTCTAGTTGTTTTCAATTACCTTCAACTCCAATTCCAAATTCCTTATTATGGCATAAAAGATTCTTCATAATCCTTTTCTTACCTCTCTAGCACTCTCTTTGCCATACTCAATTTCTCATCCTTAGAATTTCCTAACATACAGCGAAAGTTTATGTTTATCTGGCTTTTCTTGTCTTGAAATTCTCTGACTGCCCCAACTGAAATTTTCCTCAAGATATTCTCTATTGCATTGCCCTGCATTTTTCTCCATGTCATTCATTACTATCAAGAATTTTCTTATTTCTTAAAAAATAACTTCTTATTTATTTTCTAATCTACATCAATAAAATAGATGATTTATAAGATCAGGAAATTTGTCTTTTTTTTTTTAAATCACTATGCCTCCTGACATACTGGAGGCAATCAACATGTATTTGTTGAANAAGATATTCTCTGTTGCATTGCCCTGCATTTTTCTCCATGTCATTCATTACTATCAAGAATTTTCTTATTTCTTAAAAAATAACTTCTTATTTATTTTCTAATCTACATCAATAAAATAGATGATTTATAAGATCAGGAAATTTGTCTTTTTTTTTTTAAATCACTATGCCTCCTGACATACTGGAGGCAATCAACATGTATTTGTTGAATGAATGAATATACTTCTTAAAAACTTATGAAGTTCTTTCTTATATCAGATAGAAGTATGTGTTTCACTGCATATTTTATAGTGACTTTTATTCTAAGCTAAGTAGCCATTGAGACTTTATATAAAATATACATAATAAATATATAAAATATACACTATTCAAATATATATGGGCTCCCAAGGTGATTTAGTAGTAAAGAATCTGCCTGCCATGCAGGAGATGTGGGTCAGATCCCTGGGTTGGACAGATCCTCTGGAGGAGGAAATGGCAACCTGCTCCAGTATTCTTGCCTGAACAATCTCATGGACAGAGAAGACTGATGGGCTGCAGTCCATAGGGTCCCAAAGAGTTGAACATGAGTGACCAACACGCACAGGTAAATATATATGTGTAGTACTTAGTTGTTTAGTCACGTCCGACTCTTTGCGACCTCATGGACTGTAGCCCACCAGGCTCCTCTGTCCATGGGGATTCTCCAGGTAAGAATACTGGAGTGGGTTGCCATGCCATCCTCCAGAGGATCTTCCAAACCCAAGGATGGGACCCAGATCTTCCACATTGCAGGTGGATTCTTTACTGTCTGAGCCACCAGGGAAGATCTATAAATATAAATAATTATGTATTTGTTCTTTTGTTTTCATGATTCTTTTTCACTTGTAAGATACTTTGGAGAGCACGTGGACTGGATTTTATTCAGATTTTATATTTATATAGGGAAACTCAGTTTTATAAGCCAATACTTACACTTGCCAATAAAGACAGACTGATTTTTGGGTAGAATGAGCTGCAAGCCAGAGAATGCAAGACAACACATCTTTGATTCTACTATTGGTTTTTAACCCGCCCCATTGTCTTATGTCTTAGCCAAAAGGATGGAGAGTCTGTGGCAGAAACTAAAGAAAATGGAGAGATTCTGTTAAACTAACTTTTTAATGATTGATTAATAAAACTGAATGGAAAGAGAGAGGTGTTGTACATACAGATAGGCAAAATGGAGAGAGGCATTGGTGCTTTGGACTCCAGAGAACACAGAGCTCATGCAAGAACTTCCAGGGAATTGCCAGAAATAATTAAAGCAATTTTCCTTAGACTGCAGGGATTGTAATAGTAGATGGAAAAACAGCCTGTTGTTTATTATCAGTCTTGGGCTTCAGGCTGATACAGTTTCAGGAAACACAGGATAGAGCTGTATCATATCACTTGGCATTGCTCTTCCCACATAGGGAGCATTCAAAAATGTTCACTGGAAAAGTGTTCTCTAATATCTGTGGAGACTACAGCATTTCACCATGGAATATCAAGTGGGAAAAGATGGAGGGGAAGGCAGGCTCTGAGCTTTGCAAGAAGCAGAAGGAAGAAAATTATTAAAAGTCCTTCCTGGGAGGTTTCTTCTCTCTGTAATTTCCCTCACCTCTACATCTGGTTGGCACAAAAGAAATCTCTGCTTCTATCATTTGCCACCATTTATATTTAAAGTCCCCAGAAAGTTCTCACAAGAACTCTTTTCCCTCACCCTGGTGGACAGAACCCTCTATTTTCTTCCCCTTCTGATCTAAGTCACTCATCACTACTGTTCTGCCAGTGCTTGCTTTGACAGAAATGATGCTGTGTCAGGTACCAATGCTCTCAGAGCTGCCAATGTGACTAATGTTGATGCAGCCCTGAGTTTTCTGGGTCCCAAAACACCAATGACTTTCACCACTTTGCACTTAAAGTGTAGAAGGCCTCTCCACCTTTTCAGTAGCTACTTCTAGTGTGTAGATCCTTTTCTTCAGCTTAAAGAGAAATCTCCAAGAGAAAATGGCCCTGTGATGATCTCCATCCTTCCATCAAAGTCCCTGCCCTTTCACTCAGGGGTCTTTGGGGGGTGGTGGGGGGTGGCCAGGCGAAGTAGGGTTAGTTCTTGGGCAGAAAAGATATGAAAATTTAGAATGTAACCCTATTGCCACTTCAAGCTGTGTGGACTGAATAGCAAAGGAAACCTGTCTGCAGCTTGGGAAGGAAAAAGATTTGCAGAAAGAGATAGAGAGTCACATAGTGCTCATTTTCAAGTCTGACTCATTTCTTAGTGGCTTTGACCAATTAAAGGCTATTGCACTTACCAGATGCTCAAAGTAGTAACCCTCTGGGATGAGACTTTTTCTTCCAAGTCAGGCTCCAGGCTAATGGGAAAAACAAAAACAGGAGAATGTTGCATTTCCTGCCCCCAGTTGTACAAGGATGAGAGATGGAATGGTTCTTGCGGAATGTATGGCTGGCTTAGTAAGAACTGGAGGGACCACAATATGGCCTTCCCTACATTGAAATTTATAGCTCTTTGTAGCCTCTGGGAACCCAATCTTGACAAGCTCCCTCCACTCTAGTAACAGTTATTTCATCCCCTTGTGGGTTTCCCAGTGGCAACCCTAGGGATAATGTACCTGACAGACAATTCTCCAGGAGATTCAGGGAATTAGAAGATGTGGAAGTTGTTAATAGCCTTTCAGGAAGGATTGTAACACATCATTCCCCCAAAAGGCCCTGAGACAACAAATATCAACTATAACATGAATAACAAATAACCTTTTCTGGCATGAGTTGACATTCACTAAATAAGCTTTATCTTTCCTGCCTGCAACACTCTGTCAGCAATACTGGCTGTCCTTGGGCTTAAAATTTGTGATCTATCAATGTTCCCTGAAATAAAAAAGGACCCATTTGAGGGCAAAGGAGGTGAGACATCACACGGTCAGGACTCACTTGTCTTATCAGATATCCATCCCTGCAAAGCACTCAGTTAATGTAACAGTGGAATGATCTCCCTCTCTTTTTAATTTTGTTTATTTTTGGCTGTGCTGGGTCTTTGCTGCTGCACGTGGGCTTTCTCTAGTTTCAGAGAGCAGGGGCTACTCTCTAGTAGTGGTGTGCGGGCTGCTCAGTGCAGTCATTTCTCTTGTCACGGAACAGGCCTCCAGAATAAGGAGGCTCAGCAGTTGTGGCCACAGGCTTAGCTGCCCCGTGGCATATGAGATCTTCCCAGACCAGGGACTGAACTGGTATCTCCTGGATTGGCAGATGGATTCCCAAGTACTGGACCACTAGGGAAGCTCCTGGAAGGACTTCTTAAAGCCTCAGGTAATGTGTGAACTTCGAGGTAACAGCCAGAAATGTCTGGATGCTGTACTCCAAGAGCTGTATATGCATTGAAAAATGACCAATATACAGCTGTGTTTTCCCACTGCTGTAATGTCTGTGAGTGTCCATTGTTCTGATGCTTTTTCATCCTGGCCCCACCCTGGCCTCTCCTGGTGCCCCTCTCCTCAGGGGATATGAGAGACAGGACTGGTCTTCCTCTGCACACAAGTAAGAAGAGGCTGAGATAATGAGTGTTGAGAGAAGTTATCCTCATCCTCTAGGGAGAAAGAAATAGGAGCCACATGCCTGGGCTCTCTTCCTTCCCAGGATTCTCCCTTAATAAACATGTCAGGTACTCTTTTAAGGTACTTAAAGCCCATTTTGCAGACAAGGAAACGGATCTCTGGGAGCTTGACTGTCAGTTGGTTGAGCCATGATTCTAATGAAACAGTCTGACCGCTGAGCCCAAGTGTGTACTTACTCTGCTGTGTTGACTCCCATAGACTGTCCACCTGCCTCACTAAGGGTCACCTCCTCTGGGCTTTGACAGCTTCCCTTGCCCTCTGGGCTCTGAGACTGGCAGGGAGTCTGTTGTGTTTCCCACACTCACTACAGGTGGTCCAAGGGTCTGAAGTGACAGGAGAGTTGGGCCTATGTTGGCTGATGCAGTGTGTTCACTGGAGGTGGGGGAAGGGGGGCTCACATCTGGGCCATCAGTGGTGTTTGCTGGCCACCGGGGTGTGAGCTGGGCTCTCCAGATGCTGAAGGGGGAAGACCAGCTGGGGCCATGCAGGATATTTCACAGCCTGAAACACAGCCTTGTGTGGACCCGAGGTCCCAGGAGTGTTCACTCTTCTCCTTCCCATCTCACTGCCCTGACTGCTCTTCTTCCAACTGACTCCCTGGGAACATCTCTCCAAGGAGGGGTCTGGCCACATCCCTGCTCACCAGCACTTCCTCCCACCCTGCCTGCTGCTCCCTTCCGGGGCCTCCTGGATGGAGCTGGAGGAAAGCAACTAGGATAGCCAGAGAACTTGACATTATGCTGTAAAGAGAAAGCAGCGTGTCTGTCTGCAAGAAAGGCAAGGGCTGCCTGAGGGGAGAGCACTAAGTGGCTTCCTCTGAGCTGTTAGACTGGAGGTCTTAGTATTCTGCTGGATGTTGGTAGGGGGCTGACCTCAGTTTTGTGAAACAAAGATGTTTCCAGCCCAGCTGCTTCCTTCATCAGCGATTGCAAGCAGGGAAGCCAAGTAGAAAGTCAGCCAGCAAGATGGGGTTTTGCTCTTCTGTGATCTAATCTCAGGAGTGATGTCTCTGTTGCCATATTCTACTGGTCAGAAGCAGGTCACAGCTCCCACCCACACTCAGGGGAGGAGAGTCCACAAGGTGTGGACCCAGGAGGCAGGGACACTTGTGTGCATCTCAGAGTCCATCTGCACAGGGACGTTCCAGGTGAGAGAAGCAGGAGCACGAGGTAGTGAGCTCTATGCCCTGGATGTGGTCACACATGGGCTGCACAGTCACTGAACAATCTTTGTCCCTGTGGGTCCACCTTGAGTAGGATAATCTGCAGAACTGATGCAGTAAATCTCTGTTCAAACATTGAGAAACTTCCAGAGCATTTTCCAAAGTGGCACCACCATTTTCTATTCCCACCAGCATGTTACATGCTTCCAATATCTCTGCAGTTTCCAGGTGGCTAAGTGGTAAAGAATCCGCCTGCCAAAACAGGAGATGCCGGCAAAACAGGAGATCTCTGGGTTGTGACGACACTTGGAGAAGGAAATGGTTCAGTTCAGTTCAGTTTAGTCACTCAGTCGTGTCCGATTCTGCAACCCCATGAGCTGCAGCACGCCAGGCCTCCCTGTCCAATACCAACTCCCAGAGCCCACCCAAACTCATGTCTACCCATTCCTATATTCTTGCCAGGATAATCCCATGGACAGAGGAGTCAGGTGGGCTATAATTTATGGTGGGGGCAAAGAGTTGGACACTACTGAGTGGCAGAGCATGCATGCAGGCAATATCTCTACATCCTCCCTGACGACATGAGTCTTGGTTTCTGGATTTTCAAGGCGGGATGCCTCTTAGCTCCCCACGCCAATAAGCTCTGGCTTATATTTCCTGTTATAGCTCATAAACTTGAGAAAATCAGAAGTAAGTTTTTCCGGATTTGGCTAACACCCTGAGGATAAAAACATATTTTCTCTCTGGAGACTGCCCACATTTATATTTTGGCCTAAAAAATCATTTCCTTCATATTCAATTATTTCCTTCCTTCAAAAGTTATGGAAACTTTTTATATTTTATCACTTTTATTTTGTTTCCCTGGAAGAAGCAGCCTTAAAACCAAGCCCACCATGTTACTGGAAATGGAATCTCTATGACCTATTTTTTCACCCTTGCTATTTTTCTGGTGCCAGGGTAGGTCCTCCCTGCGCAGTCCACCTCAACAAATGATGTTTTTATCTCTTCTGTGAGCCAGTGCTCGTTTCTGAGATATTTGCTATCAGGTCACAATAAGAAGCATACAGACATTGAAAGTGAGTGTAAACAAGTAATCTACCTTATTTCAATCCACACTGATAATTGTCAGCATCAGTTACTGACACTGGTTTTTTTTTAAGCCAAGATCGAGGCTTTATCTCAGCAAGCACAGTTAGTAGCTGCTGAGAATGAAAAGTTCAAGGTAAAGCTGTCTCAACCATTCCAGAAAACACACAGACTACAAAAAAGGAGTGAACAGAAAGAGGTTGTTGAAACAGATGTGGCAGATGTGGAAGTGAAGGGCATAGAACTGGTCATGTCACAAGCAAATGTGTCGTGAGCAAATGTTGTCCCAGGTCTGAAGAACAACAGTAATGATATTGTAAATGCTAATATGGAATTAACCATCTGAAAAGAGGACTTTTTTTGGTGTCTCAAAAGAGTAAGTGCAGCTGGGTTTGAAATTTGTACTGTTTCTATCAAAAACATTTTGGCTTCTTGTTGGATGAGAAAAAAAGAAAAAATATAATTGGATTTGCTAAGATAGTTGAATCATTAGCTCTCCATGGACTGAGTCCCCATGGTTCAGCTAGACTTGTATTCAGGCACCTGAAAAATAGCAGGAGTGGAAAAACAGGTCACGGAGAGTCCATTTCCAGTAACATGGTGGGCTTGGTTTTAAGGCTTCCTCTTCCAGGGAAACAAATAAAAGTAACAAAGTATAAAAAGTTTCCATATGCACAATACAAAGGAAATAATTGTTTTGGCCAAAATATAAATGTGGTAGTTTGGTGAAATTAGTAGTTTGGTATCTGAACTAGTAATTTTTAAAGACTTTGATGGGGGTCACAAACTGGTGTGTGTGTGTGTGTGTGTGTGTGTGTGTGTGTGTGTGTGTATACTGGTATTTTATATTGCTTTACATTCTTTTGTATAAGAACATCTTACTGGAGAAAGTATTCATAATATTTATCATTTTATCAGTTTGTTCAGTCGCTCAGTCGTGTCCGACTCGCTCAGTCTTTGTGAGTCTAGATCACTGGTCCAAGTAATGAAATTTGTCACTTTTTCCCTATCCCTTACCCTTTCCTCTGGGACTTCCCCAGTGGCTCAGTGGTAAATAATCTGTAATGCAGGAGAGCTGGGTTCAACCCCTGGGTCAGGAAGATCCCTGGGAGGAGGAAATGGTGTCCCCACTGCAGTATTCTTGCTTGGAAAATCCCATGGACATAGGAGCCTGGCAGGCTATAGTCCACGGGGCCACAAAGAGTCAGACCTGACTTAAAGATTAAACAATGAAAATCCTCACCTCTACTTTCAAATCTATACCCTCTTCCCAACTGAAAGGAATTTCGCACGTGAACATTTTGGTCAGAGTCTGAGATCACCTACCTCCATGAAGGAGAAAAACTTGTTTCCTAAACATTTCTGCAGGTGGACATGGCACTAGGTTCCTCCAGTCACATGGACTCCAAATAAGGACACAGTGAGACAGAAAGAACTAAGATCATGACATCTTGTCCCATTACTTCATGGCAAACAGATGGGGAAACAGTGGAAACAGTGAGGCTTTATTTTTTGGGGCTCCAAAATCACTGCAGATGATTACTGCAGCCATGAAATTAAAAGATGCTTGTTCCTTGGAAGAAAAGTTATGACCAACCACGACNTGAGACAGAAAGAACTAAGATCATGACATCTTGTCCCATTACTTCATGGCAAACAGATGGGGAAACAGTGGAAACAGTGAGGCTTTATTTTTTGGGGCTCCAAAATCACTGCAGATGATTACTGCAGCCATGAAATTAAAAGATGCTTGTTCCTTGGAAGAAAAGTTATGACCAACCACGACAACATATTAAAAAGCAGAGACATTACTTTGCCACCAAAGGTCCGTCTAGTCAAAGCTATAGTTTTTCCAGTAGTTATGTACGGATGTGAGAGTTGGAGTATAAAGAAAGGTGAGCAGCGAAGAATTGATGCTTTTCAACTGTGGTGTTGGCAAAGACTCTTGGGAGTCCCTTGGACTGCAAGTAGATCGAATCAGTCCATCCTAAAGGAAATTAGCCCTGAATATTGATTGGAAGGACTGATGCTGAAACTGCAATACTTTGGCCACCTGATGTGAAAAACTGATTCATTTGAAAAGACCCTGATGCTGGGAAAGATTGAAGGCGGCTGGAGGAGGGGATGACAGAGGATCATATGGTTGGATGGCATCACCGACTTGATGAACATGAGTTTGAGTAACCTCCGGGAGTTGGTGATGAACAGGGAGCCCTGACGTGCTGCAGTCCATTGGGTCACAAAGAGTTGAACACGACTGAAAGACTGAACTGAACTGAGACAGAGAGGCTGGCATCACGCTGAAGGTTTTAACTTGCACAGCATGAATTGTGGTAGAGTTGCCAAGGGCCAGGGACCAGCGTGAGGAACTCCGCCCGTGGCAAAGGTCATGAGGAAGGAGGCTTGGCATACACAAAGGCATGATCAAGCCTCAGGAAACCNTGGGATGTACCGAATGTATTCTCCTAGGAGTTATGGCATTTGACCGCTATGCAGCTGTTTGCAGGCCCCTTCACTACACAGTCATCATGCACCCCTGGCTGTGTGCCCTGATGGCTTCCGCTTCATGGGTCACTGGTTTTGCCGTCTCCTTGTTGCAGACAGTGCTCATCTTCCTTTTACCACTTTGTGGGAGAAATAAATTAGACCACTTCTTTTGTGAGATCCCTCCTTTTCTCAAACTTGCCTGTGTTGACACCACCATGAATGTGTATATGATCTTTTCTGGCAATGTTATCATTCTTCTCACACCTGTTTCATTAATCATGTTCTCCTATGGTCGGATTGTCAGGGCCGTGTTAAGAATAAAATCCACTACAGGGCGGAGAAAAGCGTTTGGCACCTGTGGGTCCCACCTTACAGTGGTCTCCCTGTTCTTTGGCACAGCCATCTCTGTGTATTTTCAGCCCAGCAGCAGCGACTCCCAGGATCAGGACAAGTTCATGTCTCTCTTCTACACTGTCATTATCCCCATGACCAACCCCCTCATATATACGCTGAGGAACAGGGATGTGAAGGGAGCGATGAAGAAGGTGCTTTGGAAGGACTCTGCCTCCAGATGATGGCTGAGGAGGACAGTTTAATGGAAAGACTTTGAACACCAGTGCTCTTTATATGTATCTGTGTGTCCCGCCCGAGTCATCTAAAATTCCCTCTAACATTTCTGAAGGGAATTTGTTTCCTTTATTCCCTTTGAAAAGTGAGTGTTTAAATTCTAAGTTCATGTATTCATTTCAACTTCCAGAGATGCTGATTCAGTGTTCTGACAGCATCTGCTCTGAGGTTATTGTTTTTTAAAGCTCCAAGGATTTTTTTTTTTTGCACTCCCTTTTAGGTACATTATTCATCATCTATTTGCAAAAAGATATGCGAAATTATTACATGAAAGCATAGCCAAAATAAGAACAGGAAACCACCAAAATGCTGTAAGAAATATTAACATTTTATCATTTCCTAAAAATTGCTACTTATACAACTCATGTATTCCAATGCCAATAGGTAAATTGACACCTACAATTGATTAGCTTTTTCTATATAACAAATCACTTCAAAAATTAAGTTGCTTAAAACACCAACCATTAATTTATCTCACAATTGTGTGCATCGGCAATTTGGGCTAAGCTTAACTAGACAGTTCTTCAGATCTTGGTTGGACTCACTCAAATGCCAGCAGTTAGCTTCTGGGTCGACTTAGGGCTTCCTGATCCAAGACTGCCACAGTTGGCATGGTTTCCATCTCCTTGATGTGGTGTCTTCTCTTCCAGTAGGATGGCCTGGAATGTTCATATGGTGAAGGCCGATTTCCAAGTTCTTGTGACCCGTTAATTGTTGAAGTTATGGCTACTCTCCTGCTTGACTGTCCTGTCTCTCTTTGTGCATTCTTCACCTCCATAAATAGTAACTGTTACGTTCTCTTCTTTATTTCACTTGGAGGGTTTAGGAGGTCACAGTGTGTTATCATGGCCTCTTTCCCCAGTCAGCAATAAGTAGGTGCTTCCCTAGTGGTCTAGTGGTAGAATCCTGCTGCCAATGCAGCGAACACAAGTTACATTCCTGGTCCAGGAAGTTCCTACATGATGCAGAGCAACTAAGGCCATGTGCTACTGCTACCCAGCCAGCTCTCTAGATCCCATGAGCCACAAGTGCTGAAGCCAGCATGCCTTGAGCCTGTGGTCCCCAACAAGAGAAGCCACAGCAATGAGAAGCCCTTGCACTGCAGCTAGAGAAAGCCTGCATGGAGCAAGGAAGAACCGCAACAAAGAGCGAGCACAGCAAAAACAAAAGGAAAAATCCAACCAGTGGGAGGTCTTTCCTGTTGGCCTGGTGGTTAAGAGTCCTCGCTTTCACTGCAGAGGTCGAGGGTTCCATCTCTGGTCAAGAGACTAGATCCACTTGCCACGCAGCATGGCCAAACATTATAAAACAAAGAGAACAAATCAGTATGTGGGGACACAGAGGGGTCTGTCACCAGCAAGGGCCCTTCATGGGACTGGTCAGATTCAGAGTGAGGATTTGACTAATGGGAAATGGGGGCTGATAAGCAGGTTATTTTTCCTTTCTTCTCCTGGGCTAGGGATCTGTGGATATCTCCTAGGACATGCTTTAGGGGGACAAATGTGATTGAGCACCCAGTTACTGCATACTATCGGCAAATTTGATAATGTATCCTTGACAAGTTGCTTTTCTTCTTCTTCTGTTTCCTTTCTTTCACTCCTGATCCTGTATCTCATTCTCCATTAAGTGCTTGTTCACAAACCTTTGTTTCAAGTTCCCTTTTCTGGGAAGGCCTAAGCTATGGCATAGAGTCTGGGGGCCTATAAAAATCATTGGGATCATAAATACAAACTTTGTCAAAGATATTTGCAACTGTTACTAATGCTTTGAAGTTGGGCCCTAAAAATGGTCCTTCTGCTAGGTGTTGATCTTGCCAGTAGAACAAGATGGAGTTTAGATCAGGAGCAAAGGAACTTCCCTGGGGGCCCAGTGGCTAAGACTCTGTATTCCCAGTGCAGGGAAGTTGGGTTTGAACCTTGTTTGGGCAACTAGGTCCTGCATGCCTCAACTAAACACGTGGCACAGCCAAATAAATACATAAAAAGAAATAAATATTTTAAAAAAGTAGAAGCAAAGGGAAGTTTTATCCTTTAGTCATAAAATGGAGAAATGGGAGCTCACCATCTAGAGTATGCCCTCTGCTGGACACCCGATCCGCAGGTTGTGTGATTGGGGCATCTTATCNGGCACAGCCAAATAAATACATAAAAAGAAATAAATATTTTAAAAAAGTAGAAGCAAAGGGAAGTTTTATCCTTTAGTCATAAAATGGAGAAATGGGAGCTCACCATCTAGAGTATGCCCTCTGCTGGACACCCGATCCGCAGGTTGTGTGATTGGGGCATCTTATCATTGTGAAGTGGGTGGCCGGGTTCTCCCTGGGCAGGCACACCTGTGCAGCCTGTGGCTCCACACCCCAGTGCCAGGTGCAATGTCTCTGCGCATGGCCTGCTGCCGTCATCTAGAATTTATCATTCGCAGCACTTCTGTGCTCAGTCCCCTGAGCTGATGTTTGGGGCACAATGCCTCTGTACCGGGTACCCTATGAGAAAGTGAAACAATACTAAGCACCAAGGAAAAGACAAAAAAAAGGTTAGAGTTTATTACCCAGATTCTATTTTCATTTTCTGGCAACTGCTAATTGTCATTACTCCTGGGAAGCAAAAGGATGAAGGACATTACATGAGGAGAAATTTTAGAGAAAGAAGAAGACTGAAGACCAAGGTTTGAGGCAGCTCAACATTTAATGATTGGGTAATGAGAGGGTAACAGGCAGGAAGGCCAGGGGTCTCCAAAGGGAGGAAATAGCCTGCAAGTGTCAGAAATTTTTATCTCTCTTAAGTGGCAAGAAGAAACAAACTAGCAATATTTTTCCTTCTCTATACAAATTTAAAAGGAGATTTCTCTTAACATTCTGTGTTGCCATAATGACATCTGGTTTCACTTGAAGTTAACCATTGCTTTTTTTATGGAAATGTTTATCTTAAGCTATGCTAATATACTACGCATTTACCCCAAACTCTGTCTTCAAGTTCGGTTCTGCCTTTTGGGCTCAGAACCTACTTGATAAACCAGTATGTTATATTCCGATATTTGTTCCTCTAATCTATGTAACTGAAACTATTTGTATGGTGCTCTGCCCTTCTTCAAGATTCAAGTTAATCCTTTTATGGCCCAAGATAAACCATTTGGCCAAGATCATCCCAAAATACATCTTATGGGTGGGGGGCACATTCCTTTCTTTCATTAACAGACTGCTAGTGACTATATAACATCCAGCTAAAGACTAGGAGGGGCTACTCTTTCTGCCCCCTTCTGATGCCTATGTCAGAAGCTTTCTCTATCTCCTTTACATTTTAATAAAACTTTATTACACAAAAGCTCTGAGCGATCAAGCCTTGTCTTTGGCCCCGGATTGAATTCTTTTCCTCTAGGGTCTAAGAATCCCAGCGTTGTAATTCAACAACAACCTTTCAGTAATAGAATTTTAAGACTCTTCATAAGATTGGGAGGAAAATCCAGAGATGTGAGAGAAAAACTCTATTAGTTGAATTAAAGGCTAAGCTGCTATAAGAAAAAGACCATGAAAATCCAGTGGCTTAAAGAAAAGTCTTTCTCTGTCTACCGCTGTCTGTCCCCTGCTTTCTCTCTCAGGCAGGGGTGTCGTTTGTCAATAATTGTGGAGTATTTCTGCTCCACTTTATTCTTAGTGGCTGCCAGCATTTGAAGGGTTGTCAAGACCTCTTAATTTTCTAAAGGGGAGGAACTCAGTCAGCATCTAGATGGAGGCTGATTGGAAGTTGAACCATCAGGGAATAACTTTTCAAATATGTAAGTATACTGCTGATAGCTTACAGTGAATGATGTCAGATTTGTGATCTCCGTAGATTTAACTTTGGGACCAGGGACTGGACTTGATCACTCAAGAGCTTCTGTATAGCAGAGTTTTATTAAAGTGTAACAAGGGAGAGAGAAAGCTTCTGAGATAGACATCATCAGAATGGGGACAGAGAGTGCCCCACTGCTAGTCTTTAGCTCTATGCTTTATGCCTGTTAGAAAGCTATTAATTGGATGAGAGAGACACCTGAAGGCCGATGGAGTTTCACCAGGCCCCTCTCCCACAATATGCATTTTTGAGATAGGGTGGCAGGAGGTGTGTCATTCCTCAGCCATAAAACAATTGATATGAATACTGGTTTGTTGAGCGATTATCAGCCAAAAGTTAGTTTTAGGTGGAACCATTTTGAAGAAAGGCAAGTTGCAAAGCAAACACATGGTTTCATTAACATAGTTTAAGAAAAACATTTCCATAAGAAAAACTCATTGGTTAGCTCAAGGTTTGAGAAAAGTTAAGTTCTGGTGGAAGAGGTGTTGTCATGGCAACAGAGAATTTTAGAGAAAAGAGTCTGACACTTATAGCTTGTTTCCTCCTGCCTCTTAAAGTGAAGTTACTCAGTTGTGTCCGATTCTTTGCGACGCCGTGGACTGTAGCCCTACCAGGCTCCTCCTTCCATGGGATATTCCAGGCAAGAATACTGGAGTAGGTTGCCATTTCCTTCTACAGGAGATCTTCTTGACCCAGAGATTGAACCCTGGTCTCCTGCATTGTAGGCAGAGGCTTTACAGTCTGAGCCACCAGGGAAGTCCTGCCTCTTAAGGGAGAGAGAAAAAATGTCTGACACTTGCAGCCTATTTCTTCCCTTTGGAGACCCCTGGCCTTCATGCTTGTTACCTCTCACCTGTTTCAGAAGAAGAGTGGGAAATGCGAGTTTCTCTCTGTTCCTTCCACATTGAGCCCTAAGTTAGGGGGCACAGGCAGCCAGTTAGGAATCTTTCCTTACTTTGCTACTGTCCTGTTGGACCCAGGAACACAAGCCCTGTAGGGGGCCTGGGCTACACGATAAGAGTGTGTCCTCTGGCAGCAGCCCCCAAACCTGGGGGCCACACATGTGCACAAGCTCCTTTAGAGACAATGGTGACCTGGGGTGGAACACAGGGAGAGCATGATGATGGCACCTGTTGACTTCTCAGGTGTTTGGGGAGGATTGCAGTTGACCCCGAGATATGTGTTAGAAGTCTTAGCTTTTAAGATAAGGAAATAGGCTTCTTTCAGGAAGAAGCTGGAGGTTTCAGTCTGTGTCTCTGTGCTGTTCCCTGGAGAGATAGCCACAGTGAGTCTGGGTGAGCCTGTTAAGAACTGTTTCTCAGTTCCTTATAGCCTCATGGATTTCATGGAGACAATCTTCATTGGCTTTCAGAGCTCTATGTTTTGGAGGGTCATGTCTCAGGTGGAAGTCTTCAAAGATAAGGTGCCAGGTGTGGGGCACTTTGTTTCCCAGGGAGAAAGTGGCAGTGAGGACTTCCCTCCTGTATATTGTGGCTCCAAGGATGGGGTTTTTGCAGAGATTTTGTCTCTGTCTCTTCTAATGATTTATGTTTTTCTTCTAATGATTTTAGTGTGGGTTTTTTGTTATTCACCTTGTGTATAGGATTCACCCAGCTAGTTTCTGCATTTCTTTTTGAAGGAGTTGTTCTGTGTAAAACTGTAGATTCATTGTACCCATGGGAGAAGAGGAGATCTGGAACCAGTATGTCATGAGTGAACAGGAACCTTCTACCCTTTTGAACAGCTTCCTCTCTCCTTCTCTCTCTCTTTGCCATTCTTGTTGTTTTGTGTCTCTTTCTGTCTGTCCCTCTTTTTCTCATTCTCTAGTACTTGTTCTATTCAAGTCTTTTTCCTTTTTAGACTATTTATTTTGAAATAATTACAGATTGATGGAAAAGTCCAAAGTTAGTAGAGTTGAAAATTTGATCTATTTTCTCCCAGCGATTTTATTTTATATAACTATGCTGTGCTGTGCTTAGTTGCTCAGTCGTGTCTGGCTCTTTGCAACCCCATGGACTGTAGCCCACCAGGCACCTCTCTCCATGGGAATTCTCCAGGCAAGAATACTGGAGTGGTTGCCATGCCCTCTTCCAGGGAATCTTCCCAACCCAGTGATCAAACTGAGGTCTCCTGCACTGCAAGCAGATTGTTTACCCTCTGCGCACCAGGGAAGCCCAAGATTTCTGGAGTGGGTAGCCTGTACCTTCTCCATGGGATCTTCCCGACTCAGGAATTGATCCGGAGTCTCCTGCTTTGCAGGTGGATTCTTTACCAACTGAGCTGCCAGTGAAGCCCTTTATACAGCTATAATACAATTGAAAAACTAGGAAACTGACATCTGTACAATGTGTGTGTTTGCTGCTGCTGCTGCTATGTCGCTTCAGTCGTGTCCAACTCTGTGCGACCCCATAGACAGCAGCCCACCAGGCTCCCTCATCCCCGGGATTCTCCAGGCAAGAACCCTGGAGTGGGTTGCCATTTCCTCCTCCAACGTGTGAAAGAGAAAAGTGAAAGTGAAGTTGCCCAGTCGTGTCTGACTCTTAGCGACCCCATGGACTGCAGCCTACCAGGCTCCTCTGTCCATGGGATTTTCCAGGCAAGAGTACTGGAGTGGGGTGCCATTGCCTTCTCCCATGTCTGTGTTTAGGTCTATGTAAATTTTTCCCCGTGTAAATTACTGAGACTACCATCACAAACAAGATATGGATTTATCCCATAACCACACACATCTCCCTTGTTATACCCCTTTATAGTCACTTCTAATCCCTCCCTCCCCCGAAAATGAAAGTTGTTCAGTCATATCCAATTCTTTAGACCCCCTGTTCTATACAGTCCATGGAATTCTCTAGGCTGGAATCCTGGAGTGGATAGCCTTTCCTTTCTCCAAAGGATTCTTCCCAACCCAGGAATCGAACCAGGGTCCTCTGCATTGTAGGTAGATTCTTTACCAACTGAGCTATCAGGGAAGCCCCTCCTCCCCTGAACTCTCTGTAAAACCATCCCTAACTCCTGAGCAGTACTAATTTGGTCTCTGTCTCTATTGTTTTGTAATTTCATAGGTGTTATATAGATGGGATCATATTTCACCTATTAACATAGACTTATTTTCATTCAACATAATACCCTTGAGATGCATCCAAAATGTTGTGTGTATCAATAGTTTATTTCTTATTGCCAAGTAGTATTCCATGGTATGAATGTACCATCATTTGTTTAAAATATTTTAGTTGTTTTCAGCTTTTTCCTGTAACAGATAAAGCTGCTATGAATAATTGTACACAGGTTTTTGTGTAGAGTAAATTTTTGTTTCTCTGCCATAAATGCCCAAGAGCATGATTACTGGGCTGTAAGGCAAGTGCATGTTCAGTTTTTAAAGAAACAGCCAAATCTTTTATCAAGTAACTGCATTTTATACTCTCATTAGTAATGTATGAGTGATTCAAGTTTTCCACAATCTCACCAACATTTGGTATTGTTCCTATATTTTTCATTTTTGTTCTAGTAGTTGAGTGGTGATATGTCTTCATGGTCTTAGTCTGCATTTTGCTGATGATTTCTTTGGAGGGAATGATGCTGAAGCTGAAACTCCAGTACTTTGGCCACCTCATGTGAAGAGTTGACTCATTGGAAAAGACTCTGATACTGGGAGGGACTGGGGGCAGGAGGAGAAGGGGACGACCGAGGATGAGATGGCTGGATGGTATCACCAACTCAATGGACATGGGTTTGGGTAGACACCGGGAGTTGGTGATGGACAAGGAGGACTGGCGTGCTGCGATTCATGGGGTCGCAAAGAGTCGGACACGACTGAACGAATGAACTGAACTGAACTGAGTGATGCTAAACATGCTTTCATGTTTCATAAAGATATCTTTACCATCTGTATATTTACATTGGTGAGTTATCTGCTTGAATGTGTTGTAATTGGGTTATTTTCTTATTGTAGAGTTTTGAGAGTTCTTTGTACATTCTAGATATGAGTATTTTCTGTGATAAGCAGTTTGAAAATATTTTCTTCCAGTTTGTAGCTTATCTTGTCCTCTTAACAGGGTCTTTAATAATGATCTTATTTTGCTGAATCGTCATTTGTAGATTTTTTTAAAAAATAGATCTTGCTTTTGTTGTATTATATTCCAAAAAAACAAGAATTTTGAAAAATAGCATAGAAAAAAAAAAAAGCACGTAATTTTGAGTTAGCATTCCTAGATAATGTCAAACTATTATCCAACATTATTTTGCCAATTAATATTTGCAGCAGCAATATTGACCTTGGAAGAAGTGTTAATAGCAGGTCTATGATTCTCTCTTTGAGAAGGCAATGGCACCCTGCTCCAGTACTCTTGCTTGGAAAATCCCATGGATGGAGGAACCTCGTAGGCTTCAGTCCATGGGGTTGCAAACAACTGGACATGACTGAGTGACTTCACTTTCACGTTTCACTTTCATGCATTGGAGAAGGAAATGGCGACCCACTCCAGTGTTCTTGCCTGGAGAATCCCAGGGACGGGGGAGCCTGGTGGGCTGCCGTCTATGGGGTCGCACAGAGTCAGACATGACTGAAGTGACTTAGCGGCAGCAGTAGGTTCTCTCCATCTCTGGACACCCTATGCCATATTGGTCTTTCCTCGTTCTCCTTATAAATATTATGTTGGGATTTAAATAGTGGCGAGATTACTGAGAAAATTCTAATTAAGACTATTTTAAGGAAGAGATAGTTTCTCTCTGTGGGTAGAATGTTATTAAAAAAGTGAATTTATGCTTATATGGGAAATGGCTGGCTATAAAATGTAAGTTAATTATCAAAGTTCTCTGCGCTTTTCTGACTAATAACATATGAAAACCAAGATGCTTCAAACCTAAATAGCTTTCTCTTAGATAGCTTATACTACTAACTAGCAGTGGTTTATTACTCTGAAACAAAATGTGTTCTAGTGGGGAAATGAGATTTTATATTTTTGAAGCTGCATTTGATGGTTTTTAGGCCAAAGCTTTCCATAGACAGATGTTACATATTCCTGCCTTTTCCTTGTATAGTCAAGTATATAAGTTTTGAAATTGATTGATCGTCAAACTTCAAAACACACTATACCCTTCAAGTTTCTTTCCATTTACTTTAGCAATTATAGCTCTCTTAATTAACTCAATCGTGTGCATCGTAAATGGAAACATGAGTTGAACTGTAGAAAACCATGGAAGTTCCATTTAAAAAGTCAATAGTTTTTCTGTTTGTTTAAGTAAATTCTTGCAACTCTCTGATAGCAATTGAACAATGTCATAGAAGACTTGATATTTTTCCTTAGCCACGTTAGAAGTTTGGGAGTAAAACATGGGTGTTGCTCTTTAATATATTACCTTAAAAGTTAGAATCTGCCTAAACTTTCACTCTGTGATCTCTTAGAAGTTGGTTATAATTTGCTGTATGACTCAGGGACTCAAACAGGGGCTCTGTACAACTTAGTGGAGTAGGATGTGGAGGGGGGTGCAAGAGGGAAGGGACATAGTTATACCTATGGCTGATTCGTATGATGTTTGGCAGAAGCCAACACAATGCTGTAAAGTAATTCTCCTTCAATTAAAAATAAATAAATTAAATTATAAAACAAAGAAAAAAAGAATTTTAAAATGAATATTATGTGAATTTTAGGTGAAAATTATGAATATTAGGTCACGAAAATTCGGTGAAAATTAACTTATATTTNAAGGGACATAGTTATACCTATGGCTGATTCGTATGATGTTTGGCAGAAGCCAACACAATGCTGTAAAGTAATTCTCCTTCAATTAAAAATAAATAAATTAAATTATAAAACAAAGAAAAAAAGAATTTTAAAATGAATATTATGTGAATTTTAGGTGAAAATTATGAATATTAGGTCACGAAAATTCGGTGAAAATTAACTTATATTTAAAGTTAAGTAACTGAACGAGTTCTTATTTATATATACAGGGTTTTTTTGTTCTTTTTTTTTTTTTTTTGCAATTGTGTGAAAAAATCTCAAGTGTTTAGTAAAATACCTAAGCCATTAAAAGAAGAGAGACAAGATAACTGCAAAGTCTAGGGAGTTATCTGACTTCTGTCATTCATGAGAAGTTACAAAAGAGGCAGATTAGGTATTCTGTTGGATTCTCTTTGATATTCATTTTCCCCGAGGATTGTCATCTCTGGGCAGCTGGGTGACATCAGCTAATTAACAGTACAGGACATACATTCCTCAGAGACTTCAGCCAGGTAAATAGTCTTCACCAGACCAGACCAGTTTTACTGCCTTTTCATACCAATCTCATGCTTTCATAATGAGCTCTCTGTCATAGAGCCAAGGCATTATATTCAGAAGGAATCCTGAGAGTTTGAAATTGCCTTCCTATGTCATCCTACCAGCTAGGCACAATGCTGATCTTCGATACCCTGTGAAGGTATTTGAAGTTATCAAGAGAAAGCATCTTCTTGCTTAAGGGAAACTTAAGGATATTCCAATGCTGGTAGAGTCAACTTATGTACTCATTTCATACAACCTGTGTCCTTAGTCTACATACCCATGTTCCTATGCCCAGTACTGTATTAAAAGCAGGAACTTGGAAACGAGATAGAGAATGAGCTTAGTATACTCACATAAGGTGAATAAAACTGAATGGACTGGAACTCGATCTCTGTGGTACCTTAGGAATTGGTAAGTTAGCTTGTTTTCAGTTGCAAGTGTTCTTTAAAGGTTACATTGAGTAAGGTGCATGTCAGTTGGCAAAAGAAACAGAAATTCCTATAAAAATTCACCAACTTTATGAACTTAACTGTTCCTTATGGAAGCCAACATTTTGTTCCTAGACATTTCATCCTAATGTAGTATATTCATTATGTCTCAGTATGTATATATGGAAAAATTTAACTACAAGATTTTTGACTGGAATAAAACATGTCCTTCAGTAATTGAATAATAGCATATATGTGAATGTGAAAATATTAGACTATACACTTTTATTTTTTCCTCAGCTCCTTATTTTCTGTGAAATTATAGAATGTTTCTTAAAGTGTATTGTCAATATCTGTCATTTTAAATTGTTCATTTTCTTAAAGAAATGAACATGTGTACTTTTCCACACACTAGTTTTGCAGTTACAACAATGAATGTCAATTTCGTGGTTATTGTGTCATGCATTTTTAAATTTATGAGTAATGAAAAATGATCATTCTTCAGTTGAGAAGAAATACCAATTTGAGAGGAGAAACGTGGGTCAGACAAGGTGATCTGAATGTTTATCAGTACATTAGGCAAATGACAAGGTGCTGTGTAATGTACACTGGTGACTGTCCGTCCATCCTTGCACACACTTATGAATTAACTCTACGTTTTGTATGAATGCTTCTGGTGTCAGCTCAGATCTTTTCTACTGGCTGGTGCACCAGTCCACACCGTATTTGTCATGAGTATTGACTGATAGCTTCAGAGCTCTTTCCTTCTTCAGAAAATTGCCATCAACTGAATGGGAGCCACATTGCCAGGATGTCTCCTGAATGTGTTTGGTGCAGCGTGCAGTCAATGACAGACTCGTGGGATATAGAAAAGGCTGCCTTTTCGTTAAGGTGGGACTGCATCTGACCCAGTGCATAGTCCACAGCTTGTTATCTGTATAGTACTAACTAGACTCATTTAAGTGACTAGGTATTTTAATTTACCTGAGTTAGAGTTAAATTTAAAATTCAGTTCCTTATCTGCCGTGCCTGAAATGCTCAGGTAGCATTGATTGTGTAAGTGAAGACAGAATATTTTTACCAGCCGACAGTTCTATTTGGAGAGTCATTTTCCAGCTTTCTATGGGATTGAGTTCATGCTATTCCATTTGAGATCAATCCTTGCTTAGCACATTTGTCTGCTCTGTTCCTCTTCCCTGATTTGCTTTGTCTTAAGGACATTCGCTCAATAAACAGCAAAGAAATCCCTATTTCAGCCTCTTCTCCCCAACCTGGCCAAACCCTGTCCATACTGATTAGAAGTGTTATTTCTGAGGTTGTGATTGATCCATTTCGTCCTCATTTATATGTTCTGCATTGCCATTCAAATGAATTGTTGATAGTGAATAATCCTGTCTCCTATAGGAATTCCAGGCATTTGAGTTGTTGGTAGTATATGAAAATGAAGTCAACAGAAAGAAAATGTAAGTGCAGGTCACTGGATTTTGAACTTCTACAGTGAACCGACTACTTCTGTTGTTTAGTTGTTAAGTCATGTCCAACTCTTTGCGACCCCATGGACTCTATCCTACTAGGATTTTCTGCANTTTTTTTTTTTTTTTGCAATTGTGTGAAAAAATCTCAAGTGTTTAGTAAAATACCTAAGCCATTAAAAGAAGAGAGCCAAGATAACTGCAAAGTCTAGGGAGTTATCTGACTTCTGTCATTCATGAGAAGTTACAAAAGAGGCAGATTAGGTATTCTGTTGGATTCTCTTTGATATTCATTTTCCCCGAGGATTGTCATCTCTGGGCAGCTGGGTGACATCAGCTAATTAACAGTACAGGACATACATTCCTCAGAGACTTCAGCCAGGTAAATAGTCTTCACCAGACCAGACCAGTTTTACTGCCTTTTCATACCAATCTCATGCTTTCATAATGAGCTCTCTGTCATAGAGCCAAGGCATTATATTCAGAAGGAATCCTGAGAGTTTGAAATTGCCTTCCTATGTCATCCTACCAGCTAGGCACAATGCTGATCTTCATACCCTGTGAAGGTATTTGAAGTTATCAAGAGAAAGCATCTTCTTGCTTAAGGGAAACTTAAGGATATTCCAATGCTGGTAGAGTCAACTTATGTACTCATTTCATACAACCTGTGTCCTTAGTCTACATACCCATGTTCCTATGCCCAGTACTGTATTAAAAGCAGGAACTTGGAAACGAGATAGAGAATGAGCTTAGTATACTCACATAAGGTGAATAAAACTGAATGGACTGGAACTCGATCTCTGTGGTACCTTAGGAATTGGTAAGTTAGCTTGTTTTCAGTTGCAAGTGTTCTTTAAAGGTTACATTGAGTAAGGTGCATGTCAGTTGGCAAAAGAAACAGAAATTCCTATAAAAATTCACCAACTTTATGAACTTAACTGTTCCTTATGGAAGCCAACATTTTGTTCCTAGACATTTCATCCTAATGTAGTATATTCATTATGTCTCAGTATGTATATATGGAAAAATTTAACTACAAGATTTTTGACTGGAATAAAACATGTCCTTCAGTAATTGAATAATAGCATATATGTGAATGTGAAAATATTAGACTATACACTTTTATTTTTTCCTCAGCTCCTTATTTTCTGTGAAATTATAGAATGTTTCTTAAAGTGTATTGTCAATATCTGTCATTTTAAATTGTTCATTTTCTTAAAGAAATGAACATGTGTACATTTCCACACACTAGTTTTGCAGTTACAACAATGAATGTCAATTTCGTGGTTATTGTGTCATGCATTTTTAAATTTATGAGTAATGAAAAATGATCATTCTTCAATTGAGAAGAAATACCAATTTGAGAGGAGAAACGTGGGTCAGACAAGGTGATCTGAATGTTTAATTTATCCGTACATTAGGCAAATGACAAGGTGCTGTGTAATGTACACTGGTGACTGTCCGTCCATCCTTGCACACACTTATGAATTAACTCTACGTTTTGTATGAATCTTCCGGTGTCAGCTCAGATCTTTTCTACTGGCTGGTGCACCAGTCCACACCGTATTTGTCATGAGTATTGACTGATAGCTTCAGAGCTCTTTCCTGCTTCAGAAAATTGCCATCAACTGAATTGGAGCCACATAGCCAGGACGTCTCCTGAATGTGTTTGGGGCAGCTTGCAGTCAATGACAGACTCGTGGGATATATAAAAGGCTGCCTTTTCGTTAAGGTGGGATTGCATCTGACCCAGTGCATGCTCCACAGCTTGTTATCTGTATAGTAGTAACTAGACTCATTTAAATGACTAGGTATTTATATTTACCTGAGTTAAAGTTAAAATTCAGTTCTTTATCTGCAGTGCCTGAAATGCTCAGGTAGCATTGACTGTGTAAGTGAAGACAGAATATTTTTACCAGCAGACAGTTCTATTTGGAGAGTCATTTTCCAGCTTTCTATGGGATCGGGTTCATGCTATTCCATTTGAGATTAATCCTTGCTTAGCACATTTGTCTGCTTTGTTCTTCTTCCCTGATTCNTGCCTGAAATGCTCAGGTAGCATTGACTGTGTAAGTGAAGACAGAATATTTTTACCAGCAGACAGTTCTATTTGGAGAGTCATTTTCCAGCTTTCTATGGGATCGGGTTCATGCTATTCCATTTGAGATTAATCCTTGCTTAGCACATTTGTCTGCTTTGTTCTTCTTCCCTGATTCGCTTTGTCTTAAGGACATTCGCTCAATAAACAGCAAAGAAATCCCTATTTCAGCCTCTTCTCCCCAACCTGGCCAAACCCTGTCCATACTGATTAGAAGTGTTATTTCTGAGATTGTGATTGATCCATTTCTTCCTCATTTATATGTTCTTCATTGCCATTCAAATGAGTTGTTGATAGTGAATAATCCTGTCTCCTATAGGAATTCCAGGCATTTGAGTTGTTGGTAGTATATGAAAATGAAATCAACAGAAAGAAAATGTAAGTGCAGGTCACTGGATTTTGAACTTCTACTGTGAACTGACTACTTCTGTTTAGTTGTTAAGTCATGTCCAACTCTTTGTGACCCCATGGACTCTATCCCACCAGGATTTTCTGCACTGAAGTGGGTTGCCATTTTCTTCTTCAAGGTATCATCCCGATCCAGGGATTGAATCCTTGTTTCCTGCGTCTCCTGCATTGGCAGGCATTTCTTTACCACTGAGCCAAGAGGGAAGCCCATGAACTGACTATGCCCAGGGAATACATTTTTGGAGTTCTCATTAAATAGGTTTAGTAATTTTAGGTATCTTAAGGGCAAGAGTTAAACAGTATAATTGAAGGTGATTTTTCAGGCTCTGAGCAATTTACTTTTTAGTACTATACAAAAAGACCAGGATATAGCATTCACTAATATCGTGTAGTAGAGTAACTATTCTGCCAAAATGTTTACATGAGGCAGTATCATAGTGATACTTTGAATGTAATATAATGCTTTGTACAAGTACATTCTAGCTCATAAATTTTTATATCTGAATGCATTTCAGACATTATTTTATATTATTCTATTCCATGTGAAGTGAAAATCATCAGTCCTGTCTGACTCTTTGTGACCCCATGGACTATATATTCCATGGAATTATCCAGGCCAGAATAGTGGATTGGGTAGCCTTTCCATTCTCCTGGGGATCTGCCTAACCCAGGGATAGAACCTAGGTCTCCTGCACTGCAGGCAGATTTTTTACCAGCTGAGCCACAAGGGAAGCCCCTATTGCATGTGATGTATGTGCATATCCAGTTATGTAGAATTATGAGATACATATTTACAAGAAACTTTCTCCCTTTGTCTACATCTTTCTTACTCTGTCTGATCACTCTCCTTTGATTTCCCTCATTCCCACTTTCTCTAAAAGGTACATATATATTGATCATACTATAACCCTATTAAACTCAATCTGAAAAAGGCACTTTATATGTATGACTGATGCAAACCAAGGTTAATTGATTTTATTATTATTTATTATTTTTGATGTGAATTATCAATATATAACTCTATATATAATTTTTGTGACAGTATAGAGCTCAGTTTCAATAGGTACATCATTTATTCAAATAGTTGCATATAAATCAGATGACCATGTCTTTGAACATGACAAATTTTCCTCTTTATCCCTGTACTTGTTTGGAAGATACCTTTAATAAATTGCTAAATGATCGATTTGACAGGAGCCATGTGCTAGCAAAAGATGGAACAGATAAATGAAAGTTCTTTCACTGGATTTGTCTTACTGGGCTTCTCTGACAGGCTTCAACTTGAGCTCATCCTCTTTGTGGTCCTTTTGATCTTTTACATCTTCACTTTGCTGGGAAACACAACCATCATTGCATTATCCTACTTGGACCCACGTCTTGACAATCCTATGTATTTTTTCCTCTCTAACCTGAGGTTTCTGGACATGTGTTACACCACCAGCATCGTTCCCCAGTTTCTATTTAATTTCAGTGGAGCAGACAAATCCATCTCTTTTGGCGGTTGTATAGTTCAAATGTACACCTCTCTGGCGTTGGGATGTACAGAATGTATTCTCCTAGGAGTTATGGCATTTAACTGCTATGCAGCTGTTTTCAGGCCCCTTCACTACACAGTAATCATGTACCCTGGTCTGTGTGCTCTGATGGCTTCTGCTTCATGGATCACTGGTTTTGCCTAGTCCTTATTGCAGACAGCGCTTGTCTTCCATTTACTTCGTTGTGGGAGAAATAAATTAGACCACTTCTTTTGTGAGATCTCTCCATTTCTCAAACTTGCCTGTGTTGACGCCACCATGAATGTGTATGCCAGCTTCTTTGCCAGTGTCATCATTCTTCTCACACCTGTTGCATTAATCATGTTCTCCTATGGTCAGATTGTCCGGGCAGTCTTAAGAATAAAGTCCACTGCAGGGCAGAGAAAAGCATTTGGCACATGTGGATCGCACCTCACGGTGGTCTCCCTGTTCTTTGGGACAGCCTTCTATGTATATTATCAGCCCAGCAGCAACAACTCCCAGGATCAGGACAAGTTCATGTCTCTCTTCTACACTGTCATTATCCCCATGACCAACCCCCTCATATATACGTTGAGGAACAGGGATGTGAAGGGAGCGATGAAGAAGGTGCTTTGGAAGGACTCTGACTCCAGATGATGGGTGATGAAGACAGTTTAATGGAAGGACCTTGAATGCCAGTGCTCTTTAGATGTATCTGTGTGTCCCGCACGAGTCAGCTAAAATTCCCTCTGACATTTCTGAAGGGCATTTGTTTCCTTTATTCCCTTTGAAAAGTGAGTGTTCAGATTCTAAGTTCATGTATTCATTTCAACTTCCGGAGATGCTGATTCAGTGTTCTGACAGCATCTGTTTTGTAGTTATTGTTTTAACAGCTCCAAGGATTTTTATTTGCACTCTCATTTGGGTACATTGTTCCGTATCTCTTTGCAAAAAGACATGTGTCTATATTACATGAAGGTCAAATAAGAACATAAAACCACTGAAACACTGTAAGGAATATTATTACTAATATTTTCTAAGAGTTACTAGAAGATACCATTCATTCTCTTATTTTGATCATGTCTCTGCTAAAATTCCATAGTTTGATGGTTTGATCAGATGTTGTTCACTGATGTAGGTGGAGCACTTGTGGGGAAAATAAAGTTGAATCTCAAAGAAAATCTTGCTGCATTCATCCCGGCAAAGCCGTTCAGACATCAGCTGCAAGTGTAACCTCAGCAGCGCAGCAGCCACATTGTGTAGGATCAGTTCAGAGCAGGCCGCGCCTGGGACTCCCTGAGCGAAGGGCAGGCTGCACTGCCGGCTGTGACCCTGGTCGCCCTTCGCTGGTAAGAGCACCAGGCAGTTCTTACAGGCATTTTTGTTCACAGCAGGAGAAAAACACCGATGTGAGGTGTAAAGTTGGTTATTTTAATTTTGTGAACCACCTAGTTCCTCTCTGAAATGAGATTTTTAAATGAGGAATTTTCGAGGGCATTATATCTGAGCAGCATATGACCCAAGTTCTATTACATACTCTATACATTTTACCTCCTGTGATGCAGCAAAAGTTTCAAAGGGTAAAATAGGTTTAGATTATTCTCGTCGTGCTATGTTATAAACTCTTTCATTTAGGCATCAATTGGTTTAGACCTTAGAATCTTTCCTCTGCCAAGCTTCCTGTGAAATTTGGATTTAGTGAAGTATAAAAATATTGGAAATTGCCCTTGATTCCCAGGAAATCCCATGTTTTGTGGAGATGTCCTCAGACTCATCAGAAGGAAAATGAAAAAAAAAAAATATATGTGTCTATTAATTTAAAAATATATGTCTAAGCTTTAGTAATAGCTGTGTAATTGTGAAATAACTGTCACAGAATTCTGAATTTTAGTAACAAAATAAACATTCCAGAAAAAATTAATCTGCCATTCTAGGTTTTAGATCCCCACTCAAATTCAGTTTACAGCATAAATTAATTTTAGGTATAGATTCTGTTTTTTGTGTAAGTTAAGCGTCATGAACAGTGTATTTTCTCTCTGGAGGCTAGAGCTTTGACTGTGCTGTCATCACAGAAATATTTAAGATTTTTGGTATATTTGCCCAGCATGTACCACTAGGCAAGTAAGTGCATTTGTGTCTCTTAGTGGAGACAAAAGCATGTGACACGATCATATAGTTCCCTATCCTAGCAGCTAATCATCTTCCTGGATCTTGAACCCTCTTGGCCAATTTGCCTGACAAGTGGTCTTTCAAGCTGGAAATGGCAGTGTGGGTAAATTATATCCAGGGTCAAGATTTTATCTATATTCCTAACAGCACCACACTCTTCACCCTTGAGTTAAAGACTTATGAAACCAAGGATTTTGACCCCACAGTAATGCTGAATATATACCTGATTAAAAGCAGTTTGGAGTGCTGTGTACTCTAAATGGTGAGAAATTTCCCTCTCTCTTATTACTCAATCAGGTCTTGATAGTTATGCCCAAAGAGTCACTTACAAATCCCTCAATGATACTTTCTTTGGTGCAGAAACCCTCAAGGTCACATAAAGTCACAAAGCCAATTTTCCTGAGTGAGCAGCTAGTTGTCTGCTCCTAAGGACTGCCACCAAACAGATTTATTGGTTTTTAGCAAATGCTTGAGTGTCATTTGGATGTGTATATTACATCAGAATAAATTACAGATAATAGGTGTATCTAGATCCCAGGCTACACTAATAAAAAAAATCACTTAAAATATACCACATACCCAAATTTCAGTTCTGTTTTATAAGTTTTTCAAATGATATCTACCTTTCCAAGGTTTCCCTCTTTAGTTCCCAGAACAGGGGTTGAACCCATGGCCCCTGCAATAGACGTGTGGAGCCTATACCCTGGAATACTAGGGAACTCCCTCCTTTTGAATTCTTAATATCTGTGAAATATCTGCAGTGGGTGTATTCAGGCCTTGGCTAAATTATTTGATCCCATCTGGAGTTCAGAACTGTCAATACNTGAGGAAGCTTGAGGCATTTTCACAGTTACTCTTTTGTTGACAAACATGGGGGTGCTAGAGAGTTACTGTGTAAGAGTATCTTCTGTGTTTCAGGCACTGACTTTCTATGCAATTTGTCACAACAACTCTGTGAGCTTGGCATTATCATGATTTCTGCTAAATATGTGAAGGAACTGAGGGTTAAAGAGATGCAGTGATTTTATCAGAGTGAGGTACTCAGTAGATCACAGAGGCAGGATTCCAACAGACTCTAAAATATGAGTTCTTAACTGCTGGGGATACTGTCTTTATGATGTATGAACTACAAAGATAACTCAAGAGTTTCTCAAAAATTAAATCTAGATGTTTGAAATAAGTTACACATATGTACTGCTTTCGTCCTTCTCTGGATGATTGAAATATTTAGATTGGCTTTCTTGCTTCTGCTTTGTGTAGACAAAAATATTTCTTTCTGAAAATGCACAGATAATAAAATTTACTATGAACAATTTTATTCAAATGGGAACNAAAATTAAATCTAGATGTTTGAAATAAGTTACACATATGTACTGCTTTCGTCCTTCTCTGGATGATTGAAATATTTAGATTGGCTTTCTTGCTTCTGCTTTGTGTAGACAAAAATATTTCTTTCTGAAAATGCACAGATAATAAAATTTACTATGAACAATTTTATTCAAATGGGAACAATATATTTTAATAAGTAAAGTCATGGAGCCTTTGATATGGAGTCTGTAATCATGTCTATTGATTGGAAAGCTTTTATTGGAAGTGATTTAGAATTCAGTGTATCCATACTGTATGTTCCAGAGGGACTAAGCCTGAGAAACTCTCACTGTTACCACTTTCAGTGAAAACTCAGCAAAGCATCAATGAGTTTTTGTTTTCTTTCTTTATGTCTTTTAAAATTGCTTAATGCTGCTGCTACTGCTGCTGCTGCTGCTAAGTCACTTCAGTCGTGTCCGACTCTGTGCAACCCCAGAGATGGCAGCCCACCAGTCTCGCTCCCCCATCCCTGGGATTCTCCAGGCAAGAACAGTGGAGTGGGTCACCATTTCCTTCTCCAATGCATGAAAGTGAAAAGTGAAAGTGAAGTCACTCAGTCGTGTCCGACTCTTAGCAAACCCATGGACTGCAGCCTTCCAAGCTCCTCCGTCCATGGGATTTTCCAGGCAAGAGTACTGGAGTGGGGTGCCATTGCCTTCTCCAAAATTGCTTAATATTATAGATCAAACACTCTGTTTCAATCTTTCACGTGGACTCCCTATAAATTCAGACCTCACATTAATCATTCTCTTTTTCATAAAATCATCTGATTTCATTTTAGAAATCAACCTCTGTCTGTCTGTATGTCTCTCTCTTTCATAGACACACACACCATACACAAACCATGAGGCAAATTTAATAGTCAATAATACCTAAGGGGAGAAATATCTCATAATAGTACCATAGCCTGGAAAAGAGTTTAGTATGTATAGTAGATTCAGAAAATACTTTTGTCAAAGAAGTGATAATATGGAAGAAGTTTCAAAACTATAAGGGTTTTAGAAATGAATTTAGGAGTTATAGCCTTCTTGCATATTGCCCAAAGAATTATCCTTCCTAAAAGAATTGGCTCACTTCCCTTTCCGAAAACTTCCAGTGGTTTTCAATTGCCTTCAACTCAAATTCAAAATTCCTCACTATGGCATACAAGAGCCTTCATAATCCTTTTCTTACCTCTCTAGTATTTTCTCTTGCTGTGCTCAATTTCCCACATTTAGAATTTTTTTAAATTTATTCATTTCATTTATTGTTGGCCATGGTGGGTCTTCATTGTTATGTTAAGGCTTTCTCTAGTTGCGGTGCACAGGTTTCTCTCTTTGTGGAGCATGGCGTCTGGGCCATGCAGCCTTCATTAGTTGTGATGCATGGGCTCAATGGTTGTGGTTCCTGGACTCTAGAGCACCGGCTCAGTAGTTATGATGCACGAGCTTCCTTGCTCTGAAGCATGTGGGAACTTCCCAGATCACAATTGAACCCTTGTCTTCTTCATTGGCAGGCAGATTCTTATTCACTCAGCCATCAGCAAAACCCTCTCATCCTTAGAATTTCCCAGCATTAATACTTGAATGTTCATGTCTATCTGGTTTTTCTCATTTTCAAATTCTCTGACCACCCCAACTAAAACTCCACTCAAGATACTGTCGATTGCATTGCCCTGCTTTTCATCTTCAAATCACTCATTATGATCCAGAATTTTCTTGTTTCTTAAAAAAAATTTCTTATTTATTTTCTAATCTGCATCAGTAAAATGACAGATGTATAAGATGAGGAAATTTGTCTTTTTACAACAAAATCATTATATGTGCAGAATAGTGCCTGACCTACAGCAAACAATCGACATGTATTGTAATGCATGCAGTTGAATCAACATGTAATGTATGAATACGTTAACATACTTAAATACTTAGGAGGTGTTTTCTTGTATCAGGTAGAAATAAGTGTCCTCAGTGTTTATTTCATAGTGGTATTTACCCCAGGCTATATGGCAGTTGAGATTATGTATAAAATGTATAATAAATATATAAAATATATGCTATATAAATATAGTATATATAAACATCTCTGAATATAAACATTTATGTATTTATTGTTTTGGTTTCAAGTCCCTTTTGTGGTTGTAAGATACTTTGGCAATCCCATGGACTNAATACTGTCTTTATGATGTATGAACTACAAAAATAACTCAAAAGTTTCTCAAAAATTAAATCTAGATGTTCGAAATAAGTTACAAATATGTATTGCCTTAGTCCTTCCTTGGATGATTGAAATATTTAGACTGGCTTTCTTGCTTCTGCTTTGTGTAGAGAAAAATATTTCTTTCTGAAAATGCACAGAAAATAAAATTTACGATGAACAATTTTATTCAAATGGGAAAAATATATTTTAATAAGTAAAGTCATGGAGCCTTTGATATGGAGTCTGTAATCATGTCTATTGATTGGAAAACTTTTATTGGAAGTGATTTAGAATTCACTGTATCCATACTGTATGTTCCAGAGGGACTAAGCCTGAGAAATTCTCATTGTTACCACTTTCAGTGAAAACTCAGCAAAGCATCAAAGAGTTTTTATTTTCTTTATGTCTTTCAAAATTGCTTAATATTATAGAGCAAATACTCTGTTTCAACCTTTCATGTGCACTTCCTATAAATTCAGACCTCATATTAATCATTCTCTTTTTCATAAAATCATCTGGTCTCATTTTAGAAATCAACCTCTGTCTGTCTGTATGTCTCTCTCTTTTATAGACACACACACCACACACAAACCATGAGGCAAATTTAATAGTCAATAATACCTAAGGGGAGAAATATCTCATAATAGTACCATAGCCTGGAAAAGAGTTTAGTATGTATAGTAGGTTCACAAAATACTTTTGTCAAAGAAGTGATAATATGGAAGAAGTTTCAAAACTATAAGGGTTTTAGAACTGAATTTAGGAGTTATAGCCTTTTTGCATATTGCCCAAAGAATTATCCTTCCTAAAAGAATTGGCTCACTTCCCTGTCCGAAAACTTCCAGTGGTTTTCAATTGCCTTCAACTCAAATTCAAAATTCCTCACTATGGCATACAAGAGCCTTCATAATCCTTTTCTTACCTCTCTAGTATTTTCTCTTGCTATCCTCAATTTCCCATCTTTAAAATTTTTATTTTTAATTTATTCATTATTTATTATTGGCCGTGGTGGGTCTTCATTGATGATTTGGGGCTTTCTCTAGTTGCAGTGCACAGGTTTCTCTTTTTGTGGAGCTCGGCGTCTGGGCCACGCAGTCTTCATTAGTTGTGATGCATGGGCTCAATAGTTGTGGTTCGTGGGCTCTAGAGCACCGGCTCAGTAGTTATGGTGCAGGAGCTTCGTTGCTCTGAAGCATGTGGGAACTTCCGGGATCACAATTGAACCCTTGTCTTCTTCATTGGCAGGCAGATTCTTATTCACTGAGCCATCAGCGAAACCCTCTCATCCTTAGAATTTCCCAACATTAATACCCGAATCTTCCTGTCTATTTGTTTTTTCTCATTTTCAAATTCTCTGACCACCCCAACTAAATCTTCACTCAAGATACTGTCGATTGCATTGCCCTGCTTTTCATCTTCAAATCACTCATTATGATCCAGAATTTTCTTGTTTCTTAAAAAAAATTTCTTATTTATTTTCTAATCTGCATCAGTAAAATGACAGATGTATAAGATGAGGAAATTTGTCTTTTTACAACAAAATCATTATATGTGCAGAATAGTGCCTGACCTACAGCAAACAATCGACATGTATTGTAATGCATGCAGTTGAATCAACATGTAATGTATGAATACGTTAATATACTTAAATACTTAGGAGGTGTTTTCTTGGATCAGGTAGAAATAAGTCTCCTCAGTGTTTATTTCATAGTAATATTTATCCCAGGCTATATGGCAGTTGAGATATGTATAAAATGTATAATAAATATATAAAATATATGCTATACAAATATGGTATATATAAATATTTCTGAATATAAACACTTATGTATTTATTGTTTTGGTTTCAAGTCCCTTTTGTGGTTGTAAGATACTTTGGCAATCCCATGGACTGAATCTTTTTTGCCTTTGTGTATGGAAATCCAGTTTTATAAATGTAGACTTATATTTGCCTCTGAAGAGAGACTGATTTTGAAGTAGAATGAGGTGCATGCCAGAGGATGCAAGACAACACCATCTCTGATTCTGTTACTGATTCTTCACCCAGCCCCACTGTCTTGTGTCTTAGCCAAAGGGATAGAGAATCTGATGGCAGAAGCTAAAGATACTGGAGGGACTCTCTTGGGCTATTTTTTTAGTAACTGAATAATGAAACTCAAGGGAAGAGAGAGGCATTCTACACCGAGATAGGCAACGTGGAGAGAGGCACAGGTGCTTTAAACTCCAGAGAACACAGAGCTCATGCGAGAACTTCCTGGGAACTTCCAGAAACAGTTCATTTTGGCCAGACTGCAGGGATTGTTGTTGTTTAGTCATTAAGTTGTGTCTGAGTCTTTTGTGACCCTGTGGACTGTACCTGTCAGGCTCCTCTGTCCATGGGATTTCCCAGGCAAGAATGCTGGAGCGGGTTCACCATTTCCTTCTCCAGACGATCCTCCTGACCCAGGAACTGAACCTGTGTTTCCTGCATTGGCAGGTGGATTCTTTAACATTGAGTCACCTCGGAAGGCCTGGGTGGGTTTGAAATAGTAAATAAAATAGTAGATAAAACAAGAGCCTGTTGTTAATTATCACTCTTGGGCCTATGGGCTGATACAGTTTCAGGAAACAGACTGGAGTTGTATCATATCGCTTGGCGTTGCTCTTGCCACATAGGGAGACATTCAGAAATGTTTGCTCAAAAGGTGTTCTCTGACACCTGTGAAGACTTTAGCACATCACCATGGGATATCAAGTGGGCAAAGATGGAGGGGAAAGCAGGCTCTGAGCTTTGCAAGAAGCAGAAGGAAGAAAATTATGAAAAGTCCTTCCTGGGAGGTTTCTTCTTTCTGGACTTTCCCTCAGCTCTACATCTGGCTGGCACAACGGAAATCTCTGCTTTTATTATTTGCCACCGTTTCTATCTAGAGTTCCCAGAAAGGTCTCACATGAACTCTGTTCCTGGTGAGCAGAACCCTCTAATTTCTTCCCCTTCTCATCTAAGTTACTCATCACTACTGTTCTGCCAGTGCCTGCTTTGACAAAGTGATGCTGTGTCGGGCACCAGTGGTCTCCGAGCTGCCAGTGTGACTAATGTTGATGCAGCCCTGAGTTTTCTGGGTCCCAAAATGCCAACGACTTTTACCGCTTTGCACTTAAAGTGTAGAAGGCCTNATTTTCTTCCCCTTCTCATCTAAGTTACTCATCACTACTGTTCTGCAAGTGCCTGCTTTGACAGAGTGATGCTGTGTAGGGCACCAGTGGTCTCCGAGCTGCTAGTGTGACTAATGTTGATGCAGCCCTGAGTTTTCTGGGTCCCAAAATGCCAACGACTTTTACCACTTTGCACTTAAAGTGTAGAAGGCCTCTCTACCTTAAAGTAGCTACTTCTAGTGTATAGATCTTTCTCTTCTGCTTAAAGAGAAATGTCCAAGAGAAAGTGGCCCCTGTGATTATCTCCATCCTTTCATCAAAGACTCTGCCCTTTCACCCAGGGGTCTTTGAAGGGTGGTGGGGGATGGCCAGGTGAAATATGTTTATGGGCAGAGGATATATGAAAATTTAGAATTTAAGCTACTGCCACTTCATGCTGTGTGGACTGAATAACCAAGAAGATCTGCCTGCAGAGAGAGAAGGAAAAAGTAGATTTGAGAAAAAGGAAGAGAGTCACACAGTGCTCATCTTCAAGTGTGACTCATTTCTTAACAGCCTTGACCAGGTAAAGGTCATTGCACTTACCGGATGCTCATATCAGGATACAAGTGCCTTCTTGGAGGAGTCTTTGGCTTCCAAGTCAGCCTCCAGCATAATGAGAAAAATAAAAGAGAGAGAATGTTGCCTTTGCCTCCAGATAGACAAGGATGAGAGATGGAATGATTCTTGTGGAGGGTATGTCTGTCTTAGTGAGAACTGGAGTGACCGCAGTACTTCCTTACATTGAAATTTACAGCTTCTTTTAGCCTCTGGGAACCCAGTCTCCCTCAACTCCAATAATAGTTACTTATCCCCATGTGGGTTTCCCGATATCAACCCTGGGGATAATGTACTTGATAGACAATTCTCCAGGAGATTCAGGGAATTATAAGATATGGAAGTTTTTAATAGGCTTTCAGGAAGGGTATTAGCACATCCTTCTCCCAACAGGCCCTGAGACAACAAATACAAAACATTACAGGAATAGCAAATAATCTTTTTTGTCATGAGTTGACTTATCTGCTAAATATAGGCTTTTTCTTCCCTGCCTGCAGCACTCTGTCAGCAATACTGTCCTTGGACTTAAAGTTCATGATCTATCAATGTTGCCTGAGATAAAACAGGACCCATTTGTCGGTAAAGGATGTAAGACAAGGCACATGGTCAGGACTCACTTGTCTTATCAGATATCCATCCCTAAGAAGCACTCAGCTAATGCACCAGTGGAATGACCTCTCTCTCTTTTTAATTTTGCTGATTTTTGGCTGTGCTGGNCATGATCTATCAATGTTGCCTGAGATAAAACAGGACCCATTTGTCGGTAAAGGATGTAAGACAAGGCACATGGTCAGGACTCACTTGTCTTATCAGATATCCATCCCTAAGAAGCACTCAGCTAATGCACCAGTGGAATGACCTCTCTCTCTTTTTAATTTTGCTGATTTTTGGCTGTGCTGGGTCTTTGTTGCTACATGTGGGCTTTCTCTAGTCTCAGAGAGCAGAGGCTACTCTCTAGCTGTGGTATGCAGGCTGCTCACTGCAGTCTCTTCTCTTGTTGCAGGCCAGGCCTCTNCTCCTCTGTCCATGGGATTTCTCAGGCAAGAATGCTGGAGTGGGGGGGGAAGGTTTGGGAGAATGGCACTGAAACATGTGTGCTATCGTGTGGGAAATGAATCATCAGTCTATAAAAAAAAAAAAAAAAGAAATATATCTCACACACACACACACACACACACACACACAAAAGAATGCTGGAGTGGGTTCACCATTTCCTTCTCCAGACAATCTTCCTGACCCAGGAGCTGAACCAGTGTCTCCTGCTTTGGCAGGTAGATTCTTTAATGCTGAGTCACCTGGGAAGCCCTAGGTGGGTTTGAAATAGTAAATAAAATAGTAGATAAAAAAACAGCCTGTTGTTTATTATCACTCTTGGGCCTATGGGCTGCTACAGTTTCAGGAAACAGACTGGAATTATATCATATCACTTGGCATTGCTCTTACCACATAGGGGGACATTCAGAAATGTTTGCTGAGGGAGGGGGGTTCAGGATTGGGAACTCATGTACACTTGTGGCTGATTCATGTCAATGTATAGCAAAACGAATACAGTATTGTAAAGCAAAACAAACAAAATAAAAATTAAAAAAAACTGTTTGCTGAAAAAGTGTTCTCTGACACCTGTGGAGACTTTAGCATTTCACCATGGGATGTCAAGTGGGCAAAGATGGAGGGGAAGGCAGGCTCTGAGCTTTGCAAGAAGCAGAAGGAAGTAAACTATAAAAAGTCCTTCCTGGGAGGTTTCTTCCCTCTGGACTTTCCCTCAGCTCTACATCTGGCTGGCACGACAGAAATCTCTGCTTCTATTATTTGCCACTGTTTCTATATAGAGTTCCCAGAAAGGTCTCACATGAACTCTGCTCCTGGTGAGCAGAACCCTCTAATTTCTTCCCCTTCTCATCTAAGTTGCTCATCACTACTGTTCTGCAAGTGCCTGCTTTGACAAAGTGATGCTGTGTCGGGCACCAGTGGTCTCTGAGCTGCTAGTGCGACTAATGTTGATGCAGCCCTGAGTTTTCTGGGTCCCAAAATGCCAACGACTTCCACCACTTTGCACTTAAAGTGTAGAAGGCCTCTCTACCTTAAAGTAGCTACTTCTAGTGTGTAGATCTTTCTCTTCTACTTAAAGAGAAATCTCCAAGAGAAAGTGGCCCCTGTGATTATCTCCATCCTTTCATCAAAGACTCTGCCCTTTCACCCAGTGGTCTTTGAAGGGTGGTCGGGGATGGCCAGGTGAAGTACAGTTATGGGAAGAGGATATATGAAAATTTAGAATTTAAGCTACTGCCACTTCATGCTGTGTGGACTGAATAACCAAGAAGATCTGCCTGCAGAGAGAGAAGGAAAAAGTAGATTTGAGAAAAAGGAAGAGAGTCACACAGTGCTCATTTTCAAGTTTGACTCATTTCTTAACAGCCTTGACCAGGTAAAGGTCATTGTACTTACCAGATGCTCATATCAGGATGCAAGTGCCTTCTGGGAATAGTCTTTGGCTTCCAAGTCAGCCTCCAGCACAGTGGGAAAATAAAAGAGAGAAAATGTTTCCTTTGCCTCCAGATGTACAAGGATGAGAGATGGAATGATTCTTGTGGAGAGTATGTCTGGCTTTGTGAGAACTGGAGTGACCACAGGACTTCCTTACATTGAAATTTACAGCTTCTTTGTAGCTTCTGGGAACCCAGTCTCCCTCAACTCTAGTAATAGTTACTTATCCCCATGTGGGTTTCCTGGTATCAACCCTGGGGATAATGTACCTGACAGACAATTCTCCAGGAGATTCAGGTAATTATAAGATGTGGAAGTTGTTAATAGGCTTTCAGGAAGGGTATTAGCACTTCTTTCTCCCAACAGGCCCTGAGACAACAAATAAGAAACATTACAGGAATAGCAAATAATCTTTTCTGGCATGAGTTGACTTATGCTGAATATAGGTTTTATCTTCCCTGCGTGCAGCACTCTGTCAGCAATACTGTCCTTGGACTTAAAGTTTGTGATCTATCAATGTTGCCTGAGATAAAACAGGACCCATTTGTCGGTAAAGGACGTGAGACAATGCACAAGGTCAGGACTCACTTGTCTTAACAGATATCCATCCCTAAAAAGCATTCAGCTAATGCTACAGTGGAATGGTCTCTATCTCTTTTAAATTTTGTTTATTTTTGGCTGTGCTGGGTCTTTGTTGCTGCACGTGGGCTTTCTCTAGTTTCAGAGAGCAGGGGCTACTCTCTAGCTGTGGTATGTGGGCTGCTCACTGCAGTCTCTTCTCTTGTTGCAGGCCAGGCTTCTGGAGTGTGCATCTCAGCAATTGTGTCCAAAGGCTTAGCTGCCCCAAGGTTTGTGAATCCTCCCAGACCAGGGACCAGACTGGTGTTCCCTGCATTGGCAGGCAGATTCCCAACTACTGGACCACCAGGGAAACCCCAGGAGGGGCCTCTTAAAGCCTGAGCTGATGTGTGAGCTTAGAGGTAACATCCAGAAATTTTGGGATGCTGTACTCCAGGATGCTGGATATTCAATGAAAAATAACCAATATACAGCTGTGTGTTCCCACTGCTGTAATATTCCTGTGTATTGCTCTGATGCTTCCTCATCCTGACCCCACCCTGGCCTCTCCTGATGACCCTCCTCCCTCAGGGGAGTTAAGGGAGATAANTTAAAGCCTGAGCTGATGTGTGAGCTTAGAGGTAACATCCAGAAATTTTGGGATGCTGTACTCCAGGATGCTGGATATTCAATGAAAAATAACCAATATACAGCTGTGTGTTCCCACTGCTGTAATATTCCTGTGTATTGCTCTGATGCTTCCTCATCCTGACCCCACCCTGGCCTCTCCTGATGACCCTCCTCCCTCAGGGGTGTTAAGGGAGATAAAAGAAAGGACACTCCCCCTCTACACAGGAGTTAAGAAGAGGCTGAGTGATGTGTGTTGGGAGAACGTGTCCTCTTCCTCTTGAGAGAAAGAAACAGGAGCCACCTACCAGGGCTCTCTTCCTTCCCAGGATTCTCCCTTAATAAATGTGTCAGGTACTGTTTTCAGCTATTTACAGAAATTAATTTAAATCTCATGAGTCCATGAGATAGGGACAACTCTCAAGCCCATTTTGCAGACAAGGAAACTGAATTCTGTGGGAGTTTGACTGACTCTCAATTGGCTGAGCCACGACTCTAAGGAAACAGTCTGACTGCTGAGCCCAAGTGTGTCCTAATGTTTGTGTTGACTCCCGTACAATGTCCACTTGCCTCACTAAGGAGGGTCACCTCCTCGGGGCTCTGAAAGCTTCCCTTGCCCTCTGGGCTCTAAGACTGGTGGGGAGTCTGTTGTGTTTCCCACGCTCACTACAGGTGGTCCCAGGGTCTGAACTGACAGGAGGGTTGGGCCTATATTGGCTGATGGAGTGTGTTCACTGGAAGGGGGGCTCACATCTAGGCTGTGGGCCGTCAGCGGTGTTTGCATCCGGGTGTGAGCTGGGCTCTCCACATGCTGAAGGGTGAAGACCAGCTGGGGCTGTGCAGGATATTTCACAGCCTGAAACACAGCCTCGTGTGGACCTGAGGTCCCAGGGGAGTTCACTCTTCTCCTCATCTCACTGCCCTGAATGCTCTTCTTCCAACTGACTCCCTGGGAACATCTCTCCAAGGAGGGGTCTGGCCACATCCCTGCTCACCNTTTTGCAGACAAGGAAACTGAGGTTTGTGGGAGTTTGACTGACTCTCAATTGGCTGAGCCATGACTCTAAGGAAACAGTCTGACTGCTGAGCCCAAGTGTGTCCTAATGTTTGTGTTGACTCCTGTATACTGTCCACCTGCCTCACTAAGGAGGGTCACCTCCTCTGGGCTGTGACAGCTTCCTTTGCCCTCTGGGCTCTGAGACTGTTGGGAGTCTGTTGTGTTTCCTTACAGGTGGTCCCAGGGTCTGAAGTGACAGGAGAGTTGGGCCTATGTTGGCTGATGGAGTGTGTTTGCTGGAGATGGGGGAAGGGAGGCTCACATCTGGGCTGTGAGCCGTCAGCGGTGTTTGCATCTGGGTGTGAGCTGGGCTCTCCAGATGCTGAGGGGAAAGACCAGCAGGGGCCGTGCAGGATATTTCACAGCCTGAAACAAAGCCTTGTGTGGACCTGAGGTCCCAGGGGAGTTCACTCTTCTCTTTCTCATCTCACTTCCCTGACTGCTCTTCTTCCAACTGACTCCCTGGGAACATCTCTCCAAGTAGGGTCTGGTCACACCCCTGCTCACCAGCACTTCCTCCCACCCTGCCTGCTGCTCCCTTCCGGGGCCTCCTGGATGGAGCTAGAGGAAAGCAACTAGGATAGCCAGAGAACTTGACATTATGCTGTAAAGAGAAAGCAGCGTGTCTGTCTTCAAGAAAGGCAAGGGCTGCCTGAGGGGAGAACACTAAGTGGCTTCCTCTGAGCTGTTAGACTGGAGGTCTTAGTATTCTGCTGGATGTTGGTAGGGGGCTGACCTCAGTTTTGTGAAACAAAGATGTTTCCAGCCCAGCTGCTTCCCTCATCAGCGATTGCAAGCAGGGAAGCCAAGTAGAAAGTCAGCCAGCAAGATGGGGTTTTGCTCTTCTGTGATCTAATTTCAGGAGTGATGTCCCTGTTGCCATATTCAACTGGTCAGAAGCAGGTCACAGCTCTCACCCACACTCAGGGGAGGAGAGTCTACAATGTGTGGACCCAGGAGGCAGGGACTCTTGTGTGCATCTCAGAATCCATCTGCACAGGAAGTAGTCCTGTGCAGGAAGTAGTCCTGATAGTCCTTCTCTACCCAGGTCAGAAAAGCAGGAGCACGAGGTAGTGAGCCCTATGCCCTGGACGTGGTCACACATGGGCTGCACAGTCACTGAACAATCTTTGTCCCTGTGGGTCCACCTTGAGTCGGATTATCTGCAGAACTGATACAGTAAATCTGTGTTCAAACATTGAGAAACTTTCAGAGCATTTTCCAAAGTGGCACCACCATTTTCTATTCCATGTTACATGCTTCCAATATCTCTACAGTTCCCAGGTGGCTCAGTGGTAAACAATCTGCCTGCCAAAGCGGAGATGCAGGTTCAATCTCTGGGTTGGGATGACATTGGAAGGAGGAAATGGCTATCCATTCCTGTATTCTTGCCGGGATAATCCCATGGACAGAGGAGTCAGGTGGGCTATAGTTTATGGTGGGGGCAAAGATTTGGACATGTTAGTTGACTGAGCATGCATGCAGGCAATATCTCTACATTCTCCCTGAGGATATGAATCTTGGTTTCTGGATTTTCAAGGAGGGGACGCCTCTTAGCTCCCCACACAAATAAGTTCTGGCTTATATTTCCTGTTATAGTTCATAAACTTGAAAAAATCAGAGGTAAAGTTTTTCCAGATTTGACTAACACCCTAAGGATAAAAACAAATTTTCCCTCTGGAGTACTATCCACATTTATATTTTGTCCTAAACAATTATTTCCTTCATATTGTAGTCATGGAAACTTTTCATACTTAATTACTTTTATTTTGTTTCCCTGGAAGAGGCAGCCTTAAAATCAAGCCCACCATGTTACTGGAAATGGAATCTCCATGACCTATTTTTTCATCCCTGCTATTTTTCTGGTGCCAGGGTAGGTTCCTAAATACAACTCCACCTGAACTAATGATACTTTTATCTCTTCTGTGAGCCAGTGCTGGTTTCTCGGATATTTGCTATTAGGTCACAATAAGAAACATACAGACATTGAAAGTGAGCATAAGCATAAGTAAACAACTTTATATCAATCCACACTGGTAATTGCCAGCATCAGAATCTGACATAGTTTTGTTTTTTTTTTTTAAGCCACGATTGTGGCTTTATCTCAGCAAGCACAGTTAGTAGCTGCTGAGAATGAAAAGTTCAAGATGAAGCTATCTCAACCATTCCAGAAAACACCCAGACTCCAACTGTACAAGAGGAGTGTGAAGAGAAAGAGATGTGGAAGTGAATGGCATAGAACTGGTCATGTCACAAGCAAATGTGTCGAGAGCAAACATTGTCCCAGCACTGAAGAACAATAGTCATGATATTGTATATGCTAATATGGAATTAACAATGTAACCATCTGGAAAGAGGACCTTCTTTGGTATTTCAAAAGAGTAACTGTAGCTGGGCTTGAAATTTGTGCTGTTTCTATCAAAAAGTTTTTGCTTCTTGTGGGATGAAAAGAAGAAAAAATGTCATTGGATCTGCTAAGATAGCTGAATTGTTAGCTCTCCATGGACCAAGTCCCCATTGTTTAGGTAGATGTATGTTCAGGCACCTGCCCTGGCACCAGAAAAATATCAGGAGTGAAAAAATATGTCATGGAGAGTCCATTTCCAGTAACATGGTGGGCTTGGTTTTAAGGCTTCCTTTTCCAGGAAAACAAATAAAACTAATAAAGTACAAAAAGTTTCCAAAACTATGAGATGAAGGAAATAATTGTTTTGGCCAAAATATAAATGTGGTAGTTTGGTGAAATTAGTAGTTTCATGTGTGAACTGGTAATTTTTTACAACTTTGATGGGGGTCACAAACAGATAAACTGATAAATATTATGGATACTGTCTCCAGTAAGATGTTCATGTACAAGGGAATATAAAGCAATATAAAATATCAGTATATACACACAAAGACATACACACATGGGCTTTCCTCTTTGCTCAGCAGTAAAGAAACTGTAGTCCATGAGCTGCAAGAGATGCGAGTATGGTCCCTGGGTTGGAAAGATCCCCTGCAGGAGGACATGGCAACTCACTCCAGTACTCTTGCCTGGAGAATCTCATGGACAGAGGAGCCTGGTAGGCAGCAGTCCATAGGATTGCAAGAGACATTCACTACTGAAGTGACTTAGCACACATGCATGTATATATATATTGAACCCATGCAGACTTATGGCTTTTTAATCCTAGAAAGAGACAAAGGCAAGGAAAGGACATTTTGAGTAATCATTTCATCATTCAAAAATGGACTCCACTTATCTAGAATATAAATTAAAGTAGACAGAAACTGGATCCCATTGTAGAACATTAGAGAAGTGAAAGATGTCACATGTTAGTCACTCATTCATACGGCCAAACCCAAGTGCCTAGAATGTATTAGATTAAGTTCTGGTCTAGATCACTGGTCCAAATACTGAAATTTGTCTCATTTTCCCCATCGCTTACCCTCACCTCTGGGACTTCCTTGGTGGCTCAGTGGTAAATAATCTGTCAAGCAGGACCCGGGTCCAATCCCTGAGCCAGGAAGATCCCCTGGAGGAGGAAATGGTGTCCCCACTCCAGTATTCTTGCTTGGAAAATCCCATGGACATAGGTGCTGTGCAGGCTATAGTCCATGGGGTCCCAAAGCATCAGACATGACTTAGAGACTAAACAATGACAATCCTCACCTCTACCTCCAAATCTATACCTGCTTCCCAATTGAAGGGAATTTCACACTTAAACATTTTGGTCAGAGTCCGAGATCACCTCCTACCATGAAGGAGAAAAGCTTGTTTCCTAAACATTTCTGCAGGTGGACATGGCACTAGGTTCCTCCAGTCACATGGACTCCAAATAAGGACACAGTGAGACACAAAGAACTAAGATCATGGCATCTTGTCCCATTAATTCATGGCAAATAGATGGGGAAACAGTGGAAACAGTGAGGCTTTATTTTTGGGGGCTCCCAAACTTTCAGAGATTTTTTCCCCCTCTGCTTTATTGAGATACGACTGATATAAAATATTGAGTAAGTGTACAACCTGTGCTTTGATACTTTTCTCTATTGCACAATGATCAGCAGCAGAACTTTAGCTTACTCTTGTATGATGTCACATAATTACCATTTCCTTTTTGTGTTGAGAATATTTAGATCTGTTCTCTTAGCAACTCAGAGACTTTATGATATCAGACTACTTTCTAAAATGTCCAGCTGCCTATCCTGCTTGGAAGAGAAAACATGTATCTCCTACAAAATGTCTTGACTTTTTCTTTCCATTTAAGTGTTGATTTAAGCCCTTCCCTATCCTGATCACTCTCTGATCATAAGCCTCAGTGGATCCAAACCTGACTGAGCATCAGGACTGCTTGTCAGTCTTCTTACAAAATACTCAGGTCTCCTCCTAGACCAAACATCTAAGAGTGTTGGGCACGGAGTCCAGGAATCCCTTATGAACAAGTCCTACAGGGGAGGCTGATGCACACCCATGAGGGAATCCTGGTCTATATTCTCACTGCTAAATCTGTGATCTGAAAGCCAGCAGCATCAGCATCAAACTTGTTATGAATGTAGATTTTCAGGCTCTACTCCTGACTGTCTAGATGCTGTCTAGACCAGCATCTCCAGCCTGGCCACTGGACTATTTCCTGCAGTTTCCTTTAGTGCATCACTCAGGCTTCACCTCCTAATTATGTACAGCAACCAGAGTGATGCTTCTAAAGGGGAGTCACAATGGATTGTCTTCTGTTTACACCATCTTATGAATCCACATCTTAGGACTTCCCTGATAGCTCAGTTGGTAAAGAATCCACCTGCAATGCAGGAGACACTGGTTCGATTCCTCGGTTGGGAAGATCCCCTGGAGAAGGAATAGGCTACCCACTCCAGTATTCTGGTCTGGAGAATCCCATGGACTGTACAGTCTTACTCAGACAACATTAACACCCTTCTAATATCAATTAGGTCTGTATGATCTGACAAAACATGGGATCTAATATCAGTTGCTCATTAAGCCACCCACACCTGCCTTCTGGCTCTTCCTTGAATGCAGACACTTTCCTGCCCTTGTGCATTTGCACAGGAGACTCCCCTGACCAGAGAGAACTTCCTCCAGACATCCGTGTGGACGTGATGTGGTCAGAAACCACAGGAGAGAAACTAGAGAAGGATTTTGAGGAAGATGAGCCCCCCATGGCCTCCTGCCTGCACCCTGGCAAGGGTCTCAGAATCACAAATCTGGAAAACTCAGCAGTGGCCACAGGACTGGAAAAGGTCAGTTTTTATTATAATCCCAAAGAAAGGCAATGCCAAAGAATGCTCAAACTACTGCACAATTGCACTCATCTCACATGCTAGTAAAGTAATGCTCAAAATTCTCCAAGCCAGGCTTCAGCAATACTTGAACTGTGAACTCCCAGAAGTTCAAGCTGGTTTTAGAAAAGGCAGAGGAACCAGAGGTCAAATTGCCAACATCTGTTGGATCAGGGAAAAAGCAAGAGAGTTCCAGAAAAACATCTATTTCTGCTTTATTGACTATGCCAAAGGCTTTGACTGAGTGGATCACAATAAACTGTGGAAAATTCTGAGAGAGATGGGACTGCCAGACCACCTGACCTGCCTCTTGAGAAATCTGTATGCAGGTCAAGAAGCAACAGTTAGAACTGGACATGGAACAACAGACTGGCTCCAAATAGGAAAAGGAGTACGTCAAGGCTGTATATTGTACGTCAAGGCTGTATATTGTCACCCTGCTTATTTAACTTATATGCAGAATACATCATGAGAAATGCTGGACTGGAAGAAACACAAGCTGGAATCAAGATTGCTGGGAGAAATATCAATAACCTCAGATATGCAGATGACACCACCCTTATGGCAGAAAGTGAAGAGGAACTAAAAAGCCTCTTGAGGAAAGTGAAAGAGGAGAGTGAAAAAGTTGGCTTAAGGCTCAAGATTCGGAAAATGAAGATCATGGCATCCAGTCCCATCACTTCATGGGAAATAGACGGGGAAACAGTGGAAACAGTGTCAGACTTTATTTTTATGGGTTCTAAAATCACTGCAGATGGTGGCTGCAGCCACAAAATCAAAAGACGCTTACTCCTTGGAAGAAAAGTTATGACCAACCTAGATAGCATATTCAAAAGCAGAGATATTACTTTGCCGACTAATGTCCGTCTAATCAAGGCTATGGTTTTTCCAGTAGTCATGTATGGATGTGAGAGTTGGACTGTGAAGAAGGCTGAGCATTGAAGAATGGATGCTTTTGAACTGTGGTGTTGGAGAAGACTCTAGAGAGTCCCTTGGACTGCAAGGAGATCCAACCAGTCCATTCTGAAGGAGATCGGCCCTGGGATTTCTTTGGAAGGAATGATGCTGAAGCTGAAGCTCTAGTACTTTGGCCACCTTATGCGAAGAGCTGACTCATTGGAAAAGTCTCTGATGCTGGGAGGGGTTGGGGACAGGAGGAGAAGGGGATGACAGAGGATGAGATGGCTGGATGGCATCACCGACTCGATGGTTGTGAGTCTGAGTGAACTCCGGGAGTTGGTGATGGACAGGGAGGCCTGGCATGCTGTGATTCATGGGGTCGCAAAGAGTCGGACACGACTGAACGACTGAACTGAACTGAACTGAACTGAACTGAACTGTACTTACTTGCAGCCTGAGTGTAGCTCCCTCCTTTTTCACCTGCAAGAAGAAAACATCAAGTGAGAGGCCATAGAGAAGACTGAGTCATGAGATCCTAGAGGAACTCCCTAGTCCTGGAACCCACAGAACTTTTTGGAACTGTGACCAAAATCCAGGACAAAATCAGGAGAATCAAGAAAGATGCTGTTGAGGGGACTGGACCAACTGCCCTTCTGGTGGTCTGTTCTCAGCAGGGACCCTCCCCTCTGATTGTCACGAGCTGAGAGACAGGCCCCCAACTGGAATTACAGAGTGAATAATCTGTCTTTCATTTCACATTACTTTACAAAAGGGTCAGTGTTAGCATTAGCTCAGACTCCACATGTGTGTGTAGAGGTACTTTCCAATAACCAGGCAGGTAAACATTTACCTGGGTTTGAAACTCCCAGTGAGACAAGAAAAGTCAGATCCCTCCATCCCTTCCCTACCTGAGCGCTCCTTCCTCCAGATCCCAGCTCCAGTGACCACGAGTAGAACCAGGCTAACAATGAGGTCTATGTTGAGGATGGTGAGCTGAGGAGGTTCTGTGGAGGAAACAGAAGGGGCCCAGACCTCAGGTTTGAATCCTGACCTTGCTGAAGGGGTCTAGAAAGGCTCCAGCTTTATCTGAGAAGAAGCTCCACCCCAGCCTCCTCCTTACCCATCTCAGCGTGAGGGTCTCCTGAGGCCCCTTGTGCTGCACATGGCAAGTGTATCTCTGCTCCTCTCCAGAAGGGACCACTAGAGCTGCCCACATCTTGAAGGTTCCATTCCCTGAAGGTCTGGTCTCCACAAGCTCCATGTCTTGGGTCTGGTCCTCCGTGTCACGCTGCCAGGTCAGTGAGATCTCTTCAGGGTAGAAGCCCAGGGCCCAGCACCTCCAGAGGACCTCATGGTCAGAGATGGGGTGCTGGGTCACATGTGTCTTTGGAGGGTCTGTGGAGGATGAATCAGAAAATTCCCATTTAGCGTTACCTCCATGGGTCCCAGAAGCAGCATCCTGTGACCATCCTGAGGATAAACAAGACAGTGGGCTTGAAAAGAAGCAGCACAAACACCAGACACCAGCCTGAACTCGGAGGTCTGGGCATGTTCTGGAGTCCTTGGAAAGTTCTGGGGTCAGGGTGAGAGCCAAGGTAGTAGGCACTATGTAAGGGAGTGAATACAGATTAATGGTCCTGACTTGGGTAGAGGCTGAATGACTCAGAAAAGCTGGAGTCATGCCTCTGAACATGTTTTCAGGGTGAGAACTGGCCCTGAGAGACAGTCATGGTTCACAAGATGGCACCCAAGGGGAAGGGGCATCGCTGACCAGTTATCTCAAGGATGGGTTCCTGCTGCTTCCCCAAAGAGACTGGATTCCTTAATTGTCCTTCAGAGAAGTGGGGCCACTGGAGAGTCACTCTCTTGTACAGAATATGAAAACCCGGGTGGATTCCTCCCTCTGCTGACAGGAACTGGGGCACTGTTTCCACATTGACCCCTCTTTCTTCTCCTCATGTGAAGCCAGTACCAGCCCGAGGGGGGATCAGGGAGGCCCCGTCCCCCTCGTACCTGTGCGCAGCAGTGTGTCGTTCCCGTTCTCCAGGTGTCTGTGGAGCCACCCTCTGCAGTCCCCATCTAGGTAGTTCCTACTGTTCCCCGCAGCACTGCCCTGCTCAAGCTTGAGCTTGGAGATCTGAGCCACCGTGTCCACTATGGTCCAGAAGCACAGGTCCTCGTTTAGGGCAAGGTAATTGTTTGCATCATAGGCGATCTGTCAGAACCCGAGGCAATAAGTTTTCAAATATGCAATTATATCTTTTTCAGGAGAAGACTGGGAGATGGGTGTTTCTCTCTGTTCCCTCCACATTGAGCCCTGGGTGGGCAGGTGCAGGTAAGCAGTTACAGGTGTTTCTTTTTTGCTACTGTCCTATTGGACCCAGGAACTCAAGCCACTGAACCAGGTGATCAAGGAGTGTGCCCTCTGGCAGCAGCCACAACACCTGGGCAGCCATACGTGTGCACAAACTCTTTTCACAGAGACACTGGTGACCTGGGGTGGGACAGAGGGAGAGCACAGTGATGGCATGTGTTGGCTTCTCAGGTTTTGGCGAGGATTGCAGTTGGCCCCTAGATATGTGTTAGAAGTCTCAGCTTTTAAGATGAGGAAATAGGCTTCTTTCAGGGACAAGCTGGAGGTTTCAGTCTGTGTCTGTGTGCTGTGCCCTGGAGAGATAGCCTCAGTGAGTCTGGGTGAGCCTGTTTCTTAGTTCATTATAGTCTCGTGGATTTCGTGGACACAAACATCATTGACTTTCAGAGGTATGTTTTGGAGGCCAATGTCTCAGGTGTAAGTCTTCAAAATGAAAGTCCCAGATGTGGGACACTTTGTTTCTCAGGGAGAAATTGGCAGTGAGGACTTCCCTCCTGTATATTGTGGCTCCAAGGGTGGGGTTTAGGTAGAGATTTTGTGTCTGCATCTTTTAATGATTTACTTTTTTATCTCCGTATGATTTTAGTGTGGGGTTTTTCTGTGTGTAGGATTCACCCAGCTTTTCTACATTTCTTTTAGAAGCAGTTTTCTGTGTATGATTGCAGATTCAGTGTGCCCATAGAAGGAGGGGAGATCTGGAGTCTGTATGTCATAAGTGAACAGGAAACTTCTAGCCTTTTGAGCAGCTTCCTCTCTCCTCTCTCTTGTTGCCATTCTTGTTTTGCTTTGTGTTTCTGTGTCCCTCTTTTTCTCCTTCTCTAGTTCTTGTTCTATTCAAGTCCTTTAAAAAAAACTTTATTTTGAAATAGCTGCAGATTAACAGAAAGGTTTAAAGATAGTATAGAGAGGTCTTGGTTAACTTTGACCTTTTTCCCAATGGTTATACAACTATAATACAATTTAAAAGCTAGAAACCCTCATTGGTATAACATATATATAGAGTTCCATGTAATTTTTTTCACATATAGATTCCTGTAGTTGCAATCATCATCAAAATATGGAATGACTCCATGACTACTCACATCTTCTTTTGACACCCTTTTGTAGTTACACTCCTTCCCTCTCCTCACCTGAACTTTCCATAACCATCCCTCGCTCCCGGGCCCCACTAACTTGATCCCCATCTCTATTATTTTGTCATTTTGTGGATGGGATAAAGTTGGGGTCATATAATATTTAACCTATTAAAATAGACTTATTTTGATTCAACATAATACCTTTGAGATTCACTGAAGATGTTGTCTGTATTAACAGCTTATTCCTTTTTTATTGCCAAGTAGTATTTCATAGTTTGGATGTACCATCATTTGTTTAGAATATTTTAGTTATTTTCAGCTTTTTTTTCCTTACAGAAAAAACTGCTATGAACTATTGTGCACAGGTTTTTGGGTGGAATAAAATTTTTTTCTCTGTCATAAATGCCCAAAAGCAGGCTCTATGGCAAGTGTATATTTGGTTTTTTAAAGAAACATCCAAGCTCTTTTATAAAGTAGATGTATCATTTTATACTCTTATTAGAAATGTATGAGTGATTCAGTTTTTCCACAATGAAGCCAACATTTGCTATTTTCCCCATATTTTTCATCTTGGTTGTTCTAGTAGGTAGGTACTCTTAATGGTCTTAATATATGTTTTCCTGATGGTTAGTGATGCTAAACATCTTTTCATGTGCTTATTTACCATTTGTGTATTTGCATTGCTGAGTTATCTGCTCAAGTGTTTTTTAACTGAGTTGTTTTCTTATTGCAGAATTTTGAGAGTTGTTTGTATATTCTACATATGAGTGTTTTGTATGATAAATAGCTTAAAAATGTTTTCTTTCAGTTTGTAGCTTAACTTATTTTTCTCCTAACAGAGTCTTTAACAGACCAATGCATTTTATTTGGATGAGTCCTCAATTGTAGATTAAAAAAATAGATTATGCTTTCAGTGTATTATATTACAATATAAAATAAGAACTTTAAAAAATAGCATAGGAAAAATGCATGTAATTGCAAATAAGCATTTCTCAGTTCAGTTCGCTCACTCAGCGGACTCTTTGCGACCCCATGGACTGCAGCACGCCAGGCTTTCCTGTCCATCACCAATTCCCAGAGCCTACTCAATCTCATATCCATCTCGTTGGTGATGCCATCCAAACATCTCATCCTCTGTGGTCCCCTTCTCCTTCCACCTTCAATCTTTCCCAGCATCAGGGTCTTTTCAAATAAGTGAGTTCTTCACATCAGGTGGCCAAAGTATTGTAGCTTCAGCTTCAACATCAGTCCTTCCAATGAATATTCAGAGCTGATTTCCTTTAGGATGGATTGGTTGGATCTCCTGCAGTCCAAGGGACTCTCAAGAGTCTTCTCCAACACCACAGTTCAAAAGCATCACTTCTTCAGCACTCAACATTCTCTATAGTCCAACTCTCACATCCATACCTGACTACCAGAAAAAAATCATAGCTTTGACTAGATGGACCTTTGTTGGTAATGTAATGTCTTTGCTTTTTAATATGCTATCTAGGTTGGTCATAGCTTTTCTTTTTTTGTTGTTTTCTTTCTTTCTTTTACTTTACTTTACAATACTGTATTGGTTTTGCCATACATTAACATGAATCCACCACGGGTGTACATGTGTCCCAATCCTGAACCCCCCACCCACCTCCCTCCCCATACCATCTCTCTGGGCCAGCCCAGTGCACCAGCCCCAAGCATCTTGTATCCTGCATCAAACCTAGACTGGCGATCTTCCAAGGACCAAGTGTCTTTTTATTTCATGGCTGAAATCACCATCTCCAGTGATTTTGGAGCCCCCCAAAAATAAAGTCTCTCACTTTTTCAATTGTTTCCCTACCTATTTGCCATGAAGTGATGGGACCGGATGCCATGATCTTAGTTTTCTGAATGTTGACCTTTAAGCCAACTTTTTCACCTTTCTCTTTCACTTTCATCAAGAGGCTTTTTAGTTCCTCTTCACTTTCTTCTGTAAGGGTGGCATCATCTGCATATTTGAGGCTACTGATATTTCTCCCAGCAGTTTTGATTCCAGCTTGTACTTCATCCAGCCCAGCTTTTCTCATGCTGTATTCTGCAGATAAGTTAAATAAGCACAGTGACAATATACAGCTTGGACATACTCCTTTTCCAACTTGGAACCAGTCTGTTGTTCCATGTCCAGTTCTAACTGTTGCTTCTTGACATGCATACAGATTTTCAGGAGGCCAGTCAGGTGGTCTGGTATTCCCATCTCTTTCAGAATTTTCCACAGATTGTTGTGATCCACACAGTCAAAGGCTTTGGTATAGCCAAAAAAACAAAAGTTTTTCTGGAACTCTCTTGCTTTTTTGGTGATCCAGCAGATGTTGGCATTGTTGATCTCTGGTTCCTCTGCCTTTTCTAAAACCAGCTTGAACATCTGGAAGGTCACGGTTCACTTACTGTTGAAGCCGGGCTTAGAGAATTTTGAGCATTACTTTGCTAGCCTGTGAGATGAGTGCAATTGTGCAGTAGTTTGAACATTCTTTGGCATTGNTCAGACTCTTTTGTTGACCATGATGGATACTCCATTTCAGATGTGTATAAGAGACAGGGATGAAGTACAAGCTGGAATCAAAACTGCTGGGAGAAATATCAATAACCTCAGATATGCAGATGATACCTACCACACTTATGGCAGCAAGTGAAGAGGAACTAAGGAGCTTTTTGATGAAAGTGAAAGAGAAGAGTGAAAAAGTTGGCTTAAAGAAACTTTTCTTCAGAAAACTAAGATCATGGCATCCGGTCCCATCACTTCACGGCAAATAGATTGGGAAACAGCAGAAACAGTGGCAGACTTTATTTTTGGGGGGCTCCAAAATCACTGCAGATGGTGAATGCAGCCATGAAATAAAAAGACTTTTACTTCTTGGAAGAAAAGTTATAACCAACCTAGACAGCATATTGAAAAGCAGAAACATTACTTTGCCAACAAAAGTCCGTCTAGTCAAGGCTATGGTTCTTCCAGTGGTCATGTATGGCTGTGAGAGTTGGACTATAAAGAAAGCTGAGCGCTGAAGAATTGATGCTTTTGAACAGTGGTGTTGGAGAAGACTCCTGAGAGTTCCTTGGACCGCAAGGAGAGCTAAACAGTCCATTCTAAAGAAAATGAGTCCCGAGTGTTCACTGGAAGGACTGATATTGAAGTTGAAACTCCAATACTTTGGCCACCTGATGCGAAGAACCTACATTTGAAAAGACTCTGATGCTGAGAAAGATTGAAGGAGGAGTAGAAGGAGACTACAGAGGATGAGATGGTTGGATGCTATCACTGACTCAATGGACATGAGTTTGAGTGAACTCCTGGAGTTGGTGATGGACAGGGAGGCCCGGCATGCTGCAGTCCATGGGGCAGCAAAGAGTCGGACACATCTGAGCGACTGAACTGAACTTATCTGAATGGTCTAGTGGTTTTCCCTTTCTTCAATTTAAGTCTGAACTTGGCAATAAGGAGTTCATGATCTGAGCCACAGTCAGCTCCTGGTCTTGGTTTTGCTGACTGTATAGAGCTTCTCCATCTTTGACTGAAAAGAATATAATCAATCTGATTTCAGTATTGACCATCTGGTGATGTCCATGTGTAGAGTCTTCTTTTGTGTTGTTGGAAGAGGGTGTTTGCTATGACCAGTGTGTTCTCTTGGCAAAACTCTGTTAGCCTTTGATCTGCTTCATGTTGTACTCTAAGGCCTAATTTGCCTGCTTCTCTTGACTTCCTCCTTTTGCATTCCAGTCCCCTATAATGAAGAGGACACCTTTTTTGGGTGTTAGTTCTTAAAGGTCTTGTAGGTCTTCATAGAACTGTTCAACTTCAGCTTCTTCAGCATTACTGCTTGGGGCATAGACTTGGATTACTGTGATATTGAATGATTTGCCTTGGAAATGAACAGAGATCATTCTGTCATTTTTGAGATTGCATCCAAGTATTGCATTTTGCACTATTTTGTTGACTATGATGGCTGCTCCATTTCTTCTAAGGGTTCTTGCTCACAGTAGTAGATATAATGGTCATCTGAGTTAAATTCACCCATTCCAGTCCATTTTAGTTCTCTGATTCCTAAAATTTTGATGTTAACTCTTGCCATCTCCTGTTTGACCACTTCCAGTTTGCCTTGATTCATGGACCTAACATTCAAGGTTCCTATGCAACATTGCTCTTTTCAGCATCGGACTTTACTTCCATTATCCGTCACATCCACATCACATTCTAGATAATGTCAAATTATTATCCAACATTATTTTTCCAAGATGGAAATGGGAAGAAATGTTAATTGCAGGTCTGTAATTCCCTCCATCTCTGGACACCCTATGCAATACTAATCTTTACTCGACCTCCTTATAAATATTACAATGGAATTTAACTCATGGAGAGATTACTGAGAAAATTCTACTCTGAGTATTTTAAGGAAAAGATAACTTCTCCCTATGTGTAGAATGTTATTTTAAAAAAAATGTATTTTATGGTTCTATGGGAAATGCTTGGCTGTAGCATGTAAATTAGTTATAGAAGATCTGTATACTTGTCTGATTAATATAAAAACTAAGACACTTTAAACCTAAATAGCTTTCCCTGAGATAGCTTATACTACTAATTAGAAGTTGTCTATTACTCTGAAAGAAAATGTGTTCCAGTGGGGAAAAGAGATTTTGTATTTTTTGAAGCTGCTTTTGATGGCTACGGCCAAAGCCTTCCATGGACAAATGCTAATCGTTCCTGCCTTTTGCCTGTATAGTCAAGTATATAAGTTGTTCTGAAATCAGTTGATTTTCAAACTTCAAAACACACAATATCCATCAAGTTTCTTTCAGTTTACTTTAACAATAATAGCTATCTTGTTTAACTCAGTCATGTGGAAATAAATGCAAAATTGAGTTGAACTTAAACAAACCATGGAAGTTTCATTACCCAGAGGGAGGGTCCGGGGAGGGAGGTGGGACAGAGGTTCAGGATGGGAAACACATGTGCGCCCGTGGCAGATTCATGTTGATGTGTGGCAGAACCGATACAATATTGTAAAGTAATTAGCTTCCAATTAAAATAAATAAATTTAAATTAAAAAGTCAATAATTTTTCTGTTTGTTTATGTAAATCATTACAACTTTCAGATAGAATTTGAACAATGTCATAGAGGACTGGTAGTTTTTCCTTAGCCATATAAGAAGTTGGGGAGTAAAATGTGGTGGTTGACCTTTAATATATTTACCTTAAAGATTAGATAGGAACCGCCTAATTGGAACTCTGTGATTCCTTAAAAGTTGGTTATGAATATTAGATAAAAATTAATTTACTTTTAAAATTAAGTAACTGAATGAGTTCTTATTTATATATGGATAATTTTTTATGCAACTGTATAAAAATAATCTCAAGTGTTTAGTAAAATATCTAAATCATTAAATGAAGAGAGTTAAGGTAACTGGAAAGTCAAGGGAATTATCTGACCTCTGTCAATTATGCAAAGTTATAAAAGAAGCAGTTTAGATATCCTCTTGAATTCTTCTTGATATTAATTTTCTCTGAGAATTGTCATCTCTGGGCAGCTAGGCAACAACAGCTAATTGTTAATTAGTACAGGACATACATTCCTCAGAGACTTCAGTCAGGTAAAGTGTTTTCACCAGACCATTATACTGCAGGTTCATACCAATTTCATGCTTCCATAATGAGCTCTCCATCATAGAGCCAAACATTATGTTCAGAAGGAATCCTGAGAGTTTGAAATTGCCTTCCTATGTCATCCTACCAGCTAGACACAATGCTGATCTTCAGTATCATGTGAAGATATTTGAAGTTATCAGGAGACAGCATCTTCTTGCTTAAGGAAATTTAAGAACATTTCAATTCCAAGTTAGTAGAGTCAATTTGTGTACCTATTTCATACAACCTGCGTCCTTAGTCTATATACACAGGTTCCAATGCCCAATACTGTATTAAAGGCAGGAACTGGAAATGAGATAGGGAACGAGCTTAGGACACTCACATAAGGGGAATAAGACTGAGAGGACAGGAACTCGATCTCTGTGGTACTTTAGGAATTGGTAAGTTAGTTTGTTTTCAGTTGCAAGTGTTCCTTAAAGGCTAAATTGAGTAACATACATGTTAAGTTGGCAAAAGAAACAGAAACACCAATAGAAATTCACCAAATTTAAGAACTAAACTTAGGTGATCCTTATGGAAGCCAAGTTTGTGTTCCTAGACATTTCATCCTATTTTAGTGTATTCATTGTGTCTCAATATGGATATATGAAACAATTTTAATTCAGGATATTTGGCTGTCATAAAACATGTCCTTCAGAAATTGAATAATAGCATATATGTGAATGTGGACATATTAGACTATACACTTTCATTTTTTCCTCAGCTCCTATTTGCTGTGAAATTGCAGAATATTTCTTAAAGTATATTGTCAATATCTGTAGTTTTAAAATGTTCATTTTCTCAAAGAAATGAACATAAGTAATCTTCCAAATGCTAGTTTGACAGTTACAACAATGAATGTCCATTTCGTGGTTATTGTGTCAATGCGTTTTTGAATTTATTGTTAATGAAAAAATATCATTCTTCAATTGAGGAGAAATACCAATCTGAGAGGAGAAACGTGGGCCAGAAAAGGTGATGTGAATGTTTAATTTATTGGTGAATAAGGCAAATGACAATTTTCTGATGGCCTTGCACTGAGGTGATGTGTAGTGTACACTGGCGACTGTCCTTTCATCCTTGCACACACTTATGAAGGGACTCTACATTTTGTATGAATGGACTCTAGGTTTTGTATGAATGTTTTTGGTGTCCAATTCAGATCTTTTCTACTGGCTGGTAGATGCACTGGTCCACATCATATTTGTCATGAGTATTGACTGATAGCTTCAGAGCCCATTCCTTCTTCAGAAAATTGCCGTCAGTTGAATGGGAGCCACATTACCAGGAGGTCTCCTGAACTTGGTTGGGGCAACTTGCAGTCAATGACAAATCCTTGGAATATATAAAAGACTGCCTTTAGGTCAAGTGGAGCTACATCTGAGACAATGCATGCTCAACAGCTTGTTATTCTGTATACTAGTAACTAGTCACATTTAAATGACTAGGTATTTAAATTAACCTGAATTAAATTTAAACTTCAGTTCCTTAGCTGCCACCCTTGAAATGTTCAGTCAGCAACATGTGGGTAGCAGTGATTATATTAGTGAAGATAGAACACTTTTTATCAGCAGATAGTTGTTGGAGAGTCCTGTTCCAGATTTCTCTGGGACCAGGCTTATGTTATTCCATTTACAATCACATCCTTGCTTAGCAGCACTGTCCGCTCTTATTTTGCTCTTTGATTCTCTTTATCCTGAGAACATTCTATCAATAAACAGTTTACAAAGGAATTCTTGCTTCAGCCTCTCCTTCCCCACCTGGCCAAACATTGTCCATATTGATTAGAACTGTTATTTCTGACACCATGATAGATCCACTTGCTCCTCATTTATAAGTCCTTCGCTGCCATTAGGGACCAGGCCTAATATATTGGAGTTAAGCTGAGACAGAAGGATTATTAAGGCAAAGGTGATTCAGTAATGGCTCTGAGGCTGCAGGGATTTTGTCTGCGCCTTTTCAGGATTCCTTGAGTAACTGGATAGGGCAGAGTTTAAATTTTAAATTTATCAGTGAATGTTGCATGATTTGAGATATCTTAAAGAGACATTATCTTGAGATTCTTTTATCTTTAAAATGTTTGGTTTGCACAGCAAGTAGCTAGTTTTCTTGAAATACTTCTTCCACTAAAATTTTAGTTATATTATGTGTCAGTAATATACAGTTATTATAATTGTAAATATGCCTCTAGCACTGATATGTGTCTATATTAAGCATTTAACCTCTCTCATTTGATGTCTCTTCTCTTAATTAGTATAGTGGAATTGTGTTCTTGTGACATATAATTTTTATTATATTCTTTTAAAAAATAATTGTTATGTAAGATGTCATCATTATTTTTTAGAATCTGTTCAATTTTACCTACTTAATATTTTCTGTGTATACATACATATACTTTGATATTTTCATTTATTTCACTTTTGTATCCAAGTATTTATTGATATGTAGCTTGTATAGCAGAATTTGCCTATTGCATGTCATATCATGATGGTTACCAAGGATAGTATTTGTTGTTCCTGTAGCTAGTATGAATGTGCTTAATATTTCTAGTTTTTATTGTTTATGTAGTTTGTCTCATACATATCAGTGTTCCTTATTGCGTTAGGTCGGTTGATACATATTTTAACATAGATGATAATTCCCAATTAAAAAGCAGAATTCTTTAAATGTGGTAGGAAGGAGATAAAAATTTCCCACTTAACCTCAGCCAAATAATATTCCTTACCTTGGAACACTGCCTTCTGTGGTGGTGCAGCTTTAGGAAGGGTGGATGCTGAGTAGGGAAGGAGCAAGGGATTGGTGTGACCCAGGCCAGCAGAATGTACTCTTGAGATCATTGTGATGATGCATCTTACACCTTGAAGTTTCCCATATCTGGTGTCCTCAGGAAGGGATAACTTCCTGAATTTCTTTAGAGAAAAAATATTTAAAGAAGCAAATATGACATTGGTATCTTAATTACCTTCCAGTGTAATCCCCACTTAGTCCAGAATCATTTGTAACATACAAAGAGATTACATTCTTTTTTTTTTTTTCTGTTTTAGTTGGCGTTGTTTTTGTTTGTTATCTGACATTAAATTTTCAGTCTAAAACCATTGATTTTTAGACCTGTCAGATACCTGGTCATTCAGGATCCCTTTTCTAATAAATGAATATTATTATGTATAATTGCAAATGGTTTGAACAACTTCATCTTGACAGGATTTTATCTTTTATCAACTGCCTTTCTGGTCCTTATTGATATGATGATAAAATATATCATCATTTTATTACACTGGTCCATTTTTGTATTGGTGTTTTCCTTTGATGAAATAACAGTTTATATTTGCCCTTCACTTTGGTGAATGCTTCCTTTATTAGGTACATTTAGAGAAACTTTCCAGCAATTCATCTAGGATGAATGTGTCAGTATTTGTATATATGTTCATGAGACTGAGCCATAGGTTGTATTTGCTCTTCTGAGCAGATGTGAGTTAGGGAACATATCCTGTCATTGCACATTTAGACTGTCAAAATATTCTACTTCTGTTATAAATTTTTTTTCTATATAGATTTCTGTTGTGAATACTATAGATCACATTCTTATAAGAAATCAAAGGAAGAATGAAATCTTACGAAACTGTAAACCCTGCCATCTGCAGTGGTGTCCTCTGAATTTTAATATATTCATGTCTGGCAATAAAGCAATGTGTTTGCTAAAAACACAAATTTTGATATCAAAGTGGCTAGTTTGTTTACAAATTTAGGATTTTAATAATCTTGGCTAAGCTGCTTAATCACTTTAATCTATCTCTTCATATATAGAAGGATAACAGTAATAAATGTCAAACTTTTTTTGGAGACAGTTGAGATTATACATGTAAAGGTTGTAGTGCATATCAAACAATCGACAATACCAACAGAGTTGGCATTATTATTGTTATTTTCAAAAATATTTCTTTATTTACTCATTTAATTTTTGACTGCATTGGATCTTGTTTGCTGCTCACAGGCTTTCTCCAGTTGCAGCAAGTAGAGGCTACTCTCTAGTTGTGGTGCATCGGCTTCTCACTGTGTTATCTTCTCTTGTGGAGCACAGACACTAGGTGCACGAGCTTCAGTAGTTGTGGTGCAGGAGACAGTAGTTGTGGTGGATGGACATAGCTGCCCGGTGCATGTGGAATCTTAGTTGTCCTGCTCATGTGGGATCTTCCTTGACCAAGGATCAAACCTGTGTCCTTTACATTGCATGGCAGACTCTTCACCACTGGACCACCAGGGAATCCCAGTGTTATTAGCTATAAGTGGCAGTATTCTTGCCTGGAAAATCCCATGGGCGGAGGAGCCTGATAGGCTGCACAGTCCATGGGGTCGCTAAGAGTCGGACACGACTAAGCGACTTCACTTTCACTCTTCACTCTCATGCATTGGAGAAGGACATGGCAACCCACTCCAGTGTTCTCGCCTGCAGAATCCCAGAGACAGGGGAGCCTGCTTGGCTGCCATCTATGGGGTTGCACAGAGTCGGACATGACTGAAGTGACTTAGCAGCAGCAGCAGCAGCATATCTTTCCAGCCTTCAAATTTTGGATACTTTAATTTTTCCAGCTTTAAATGTGAGAATTTTTAATTAAGTATTGTTTTTGGAGGTGTGTGAACTAGTGTTCTTCCATACTGTCCTGTGATTGAGTGTTGTTAGATTAGCTTAATCCTTCTCATACATGATGTATTACATTTCTATTATGTGTACTTTTTATATTTCAAACTATCTGATTTTTTGTTTCTTTTTCTATCCTTATCACTAAATTATGGGACATGAAGGACATTTATGCCATTGATGAAGGAATATTCCCCAGGGCCCCTCCACCACTATCTCTTCTTTCATTTGACTCTTTGTGGTTGTTGTTCAGTTGCTCAGTCATGTTGGACTTTGCAACCCCAGGAATTGTAGCATGCCAGGCTTCCCTGTCTTTCACCATCTCAAGTTCATGTCCATTGAGTCAATGATGCCATCCAACCATCCCTGCCTCTGTTGATGCCTTCTCCTCCTGTGCTCAGTCTTTTGAAAATTCAGGGTCTTTTCCAATGAGTTGGCTTTTCGCATCAGGTGGCAAAAGTATTGGAGCTTCAGCATGAGCATCAGTCCTTCCAATGAACATTCAGTGTTGATTTCCTTAAGGATTGACTGGTTGGATCTCCTTGCAGTCCAAGGGACTCTCAAGAGTCTTCTCCAGCACCACAATTCANAAGGATTTTTATTTGCACTCCCATTTGGGTACACTGTTCACATCTATTTGCAAAAAGACATGCGTTTATGTTACATGAAACCAAAATAAGAACATAAAACCACTGAAACACTGTAAGGAATATTATTACTAATATTTTCTAGGAGTTACTAGAAGATACCATTCATTCTTTTATTTGGATCATGGCTCTACTAAAATTCCATGGTTTGATGGTTTGATCAGACGTTTTACCTCGATGTAGGTGAAGCACTTGTGGGGAAAATAAAGTTGTATCTCAAAGAAAATACTGCTGCATTAATTCCACTAAAGCCATTCAGACATCAGATGCAACTGCGACCTCGGCAGCGCAGCAGCCATACTGTGTAGGATCATTTTAGAGAAAGCTGTGCCTAGGACTCACTGGCAGTGACACTGGTAGCCCTTCGTTGGTAAGAACACCAGGTAGTTCTTACATGTATTTTTGTACACAGCAGGAAAAAAAACACTGATGTGAGGTACAAAGTTGGTTATTTTAATTTTGTGAACCACCTGTTAAGTTAGTTAAGTCGTTCAGTGGTCTCCGACTGTTTGCTACCCAGTGGACTATAGCCCACCAGGCTCCTCCGTCCATGGGATTCTCCAGGCAAGAATACTGGAGTGGGTTTCCGTTTCCTTCTCCAGGGGATCTTGTCGACCCAGGGATCGAACCGAGGTCTCCCGCATTAGAGGCAGACACTTTAACCTCTGAGCCACCACCTAGTTCCTCTCTAAAACAAGATTTTTAAATAAGGAAATTTTGAAGGCATTATATCTGAGTAGCATATGACCCAAGTTCTACTGCACATTCTACACATTTTACCTCCTGTGATGCAGCAGTTTCAAAGGGTAAAATATATTTAGATTATTCTCATCATGCCATTTTATAAACTCTTTGATTTAGGCATCAGTTGGTTAAGACATTAGAATCTCTCCTCTGCCAAAAGTCCCATGAAATTTGAATTTAGTGAATATTGGAAATGGACCCTGATTGCCAGGAAATCCCATGTTTGGTGGAGATGTTTTCAGAATCATCAGAAGGAAATTGAAAAAACAAATATTGTGTCTATTAATTTAAAAATATATGCCTAATATTTAGTAATAGCTGTGCAATTGTGAAATAACTGTCACAGAGTTCTGAATTATGAGTAACAAAATAAACATTCCAGAAAAAATTAACCTGCCATTCTAGGTCTTAGATCCCCACTCAAGCTCAGTTTACAGCATAAATTTATTTTCAGGTATAGATTCTGTTTTTTTGTGTGTCAGTTAAATGTCATGAACAGTGTATTTTTATCTGGAGGTTAGAGCTTTGACTATGTCATCATCAGAATGATTTTTGGTTGATTTCCCCAGCATATACCACGAGGCAAGTAAGTGCATTTGTGTCTCTTAGTGGAGACAAAAGCATGACAAATATCACACTGTTCCCTATCCTAGCAGTTAACCATCCTCCTGGTTTCGAACCCTTTTGGCCAATTTGCCTGAGAAGTGGTCTTGCAAGCTGGACATGGCAGTGTGGGTAAATTATATACAGGGTCAAGATTTTATCTATATTCCTAACAGCACCACACTCTTTACCCTTGAATTAAATACTTATGAAACCAACTATTTTGACCCCACAATAATGCTGAATATATACCTGATTAAAAGCAGTTTGTAGTGCTGTGTACTCTGAATGGTAAGAAATTTCCCCCTCTCTTATTACTCAATCAGGTCTTGATAGTTATGCCCAAAGAGTCACTTACAAATCCCTCAATGATCCTTTCTTTGGTGCAGAAACCCTCAAGATCACATAAAGTTACAAAGCCAATTTTCCTGAGTGAGCAGCTACTTGTCTGCTCCTAAGGACTGCCACAAACAAAACAGATTTATTTGTTTTAAGCAAAGGCCTAAGTGTAATTTGGATATATATATTACTTTAGAATAAATTACAGATAATAAAGGTATCTAGATCTCAAGCTAAAAAAAACAAACAAACACTTAAAAGATACCACATACCCAAAGTTCAGTTCTATTTTGTAAAATTTTCAAATGATATCTACCTTTTCAAGCTGTCCCTCTATAGTTCCCAGAACAGGGATTGAACCCATGGCCCCAGCAGTAGATGCATGGGGCCTATATCTTGGAATGCTAGAAAATTGCCTCCTTTTGAATTCTTAATATCTGTGAAATGGCTGCAGTGGGTGTATCCAGGCCTTGGCTAAATTATTTGATCCCATGTGGAGTTCAGAACTGTCAATACACCCAAGAACAAGTCATAATCTTTCATCACTTTGGCTTCTGAGGAAAACAAGGTGAACACAGTGTGCTCACGCAATGTGTCAACATGGAAGTCTGAAGTGTCAGTCAGACTCCTATGAAACATAGTTCTTAACCAGCACCAGATTGACTAACAATTAGAAAATAATACAAAACAAGAGTAACAACATGTGCAATGTCTGTGAGGCACCAAACCAGTCAGACACTGCTTCCTGAACTTAGGTTTTTAACATGGAATATATAAAATAAACGAGGGACTCTCACTTGTTTAACTTGTATCGTACAAGTCAGCAAAGGAAGGCTTGAGAGTTTCTCACCTGATATGTGTCCTCGCCTTGTAGTTGTGTTCTGGCTTTTAAGACTTTTATTCATTAGAACAACTGTAGTCTGTATATGGTAGGTTTATCACATTCTAAACAGACCCTATCCACCCTGCTAAAAACATTAGCAGAATGGTAATCAGCATACAGTGACCCCTGTGATATCCTCATTTATCTCCTAGGCAGTAGATTTCAGTGTTAACTGTTTGCCCAGGGTTCTGGTAACCAAGGTCACTGAGGACAGAAGAATGCCAGTACCAGCCGGCAAAGTTGAACGGTCCTGAAGAAGGGCAACGAGGCTGAGAAATAAAGAAGAAAGAAAAGATGGGGTCGAGAGGTTCAGAAGCAATTAACCATGAGGCAGGTTTTCATGCAACTGACAAAGTCTTTATTGAGTACATAGTATTTAAAAAAGAGAAGGGAGTAAAGTAAAAATTCTTTGGAGATTACGCACCTGTCTCTTGATTTTCCCATAAGCCTAAAGCGTACATTCCAAGAAGTGGGTAGTTAATGACTAAGATAACAGTTTGCTAAACTCAGGGAATCAGGTCAAGGCAAGAGTTGTTTCCCAGGCCTCAAGGACTAACCAGGGGTGGCGGGACAGAGAGCTATGCCTGTGTTCCCACAGGCCCTTAAGATAAGGCAGCTCCCAGAGCCATGCCTTCAGCCCAGGCCCTTAAGATAAGGAAGCTCGCTGAGCTATGCCTTGGGCTGGAAGCCCCCTTGGACAGGGGTGGCTCCCCGCAGCTCCCCCTTTCTTTTGTAGTAAAAGCCAGAATTTTCTCCATGCCTTGTACATGAAACCCCAAGTCAGATTCTGTCATCATTCTTTCTTCTGTTCATAAGTCGGGAAAACATGAGCATTCTNTGGCTCCCCGCAGAAGAACAGATTATAGTTCTCTGTCAACTCTTTCCTCTGTAGGTGTGCTCTTTTCTGATGCCTGTTTGTATTATATGATTGAGACCTTCTTCCATCTTCTCAGTATTGTCAGTTCAGTTCAGTTCAGTTCATTCGCTCAGTCTTGTCCGACTCTTTGTGACCCCATGAATCGCAGCACACCAGGCCTCCCTGTCCATCACCAACTCCCGGAGTTCACTCAGACTCGCTTCCATCGAGTCAGTGATGCCATCCAGCCATCTCATCCTCTGTCGTCCCCTTCTTCTCCTGCCCTCACTCTTTCCCAGCATCAGAGTCTTTTCCNTCCGACTCTTTGTGACCCCATGAATCGCAGCACACCAGGCCTCCCTGTCCATCACCAACTCCCGGAGTTCACTCAGACTCGCTTCCATCGAGTCAGTGATGCCATCCAGCCATCTCATCCTCTGTCGTCCCCTTCTCCTCCTGCCCCCAAGCCCTCCCAGCATCAAAGTCTTTTCCAGTGAGTCAACTCTTCGCATGAGGTGGCCAAAGTATCATAGTTCAAACTTGATATGGCAGACTTGGAACCACAGTGTATGGAAATGTCTTGTGGACGTGGTTTCCTGGGAAGGGGTGCTCTGTGTAAATGCAGAAATGAGAAGTTGTATGTCTCCTGAATCAGAGGGTTCAGGGGAAGGTGTCCCTGAGGCAGCTGTAGGGATTGGGTATTTGTGCTCCTTTTAAACAATTATTCTACTGATTTATATTGTTTGGTGGATTCTTTAACCATTTTGTAGTGAATTAAATCCACAATGTCTTTAGAAGCGGCAAGTTCTTCTAATTAGGTGACCATTTCTAAGGGTAATTTTAACCTCTTTTGAGAGTGAAACTCTTCAGTTGTGAAAAGTGAAAGTCGTTCTGCCGTGTCCAGCTCTTTGTGACCTGATGGACTGTAGCCCATGAGGCTCCTCTGTCCATGGCATTCCTCAGGCAAGAATACTGGAGTGGGATGCCATTTCCTTCTCCAGGGGATCTTCCTGACCCTAGGATCTTCCTTTGGGGTTGAACCTGGGTATCTTGCATTGCAAACAGATATTTTACCCTCTGAGCCACCAGGGAAGCTGTTGCCATACCTGTGGCTTTAGTCTCACTGAAGCATCCTAGGCATTTCCAGTGATTAGGTTATTGGGGAAACTCAGGATCAATGGAATGTCACTGTTAGTTGTCAAAACCTTTCTCAGGAGCCCAGTCCTGATTTTGTGTTAGCTGGTCACAAGTAGTGCCTAGTAAATATTCATCAGTCCTTATTTCCTGCGTTTGAGGATTGTCAAGTAGTCTCCCAAGATTCTCTTTGGAAAGTTTCTTAATGATGCATCCACTCAATGAGAATTCTGTTTGGTTTAATGTAAATAAAGTGAGCACCATAGCCATCAGTGTGTTATTTTTATCGGTAGATCAACCTCTCTCAATTTACTCCCATCTTGGAAAAAGCCTCCAGTACTTCCCAAAGAATATTTCTCCTCATATTCCTTCCCAGCATGTTCTATTTTGGTTTCTATTTGGCTTTAAATAACACACTTTATTATGTTGTTTGTTACACACAGCCGAATGTACACAGCCACAAACACGCACTCTGTATGCAACCACTTTTACATCGATCTCTTAATTCTTTCCTGAGGATGAACAGTAGAAGAAAATGTTTTCTTTAGCTTATATCACTTAGAAGATATAGGTTTATATATGGTGTAATTTCAGTGTTCTCAGAAATAAGGACAAATACACACAAGTCAATGTGGTAATATTTTATTCCTGCAAGTCACATTAAAAAGAAAACTGATAGAATTTGCTGCACTAAGGAGCTTCATGGAAGAGATCGTGCTCCTTTTGCTGTTATGATGGATACACAAAATGTTAAACTTTTAGAAGTGCCATTCCTTCAGGCTCTGGATTGAAATTGGGATCACAAAGAGAAGGCAGTCTTTGTACAGAGATAAAGTTAGAGTATTTTCATTTATTAACTACTTAGAAATTTTTGTCTTAAACAATAGTGAAAATCTGACCTAGGAGAGAAAAAATAAGTAGTATGAAAGAAATGAATAATAACTCTTATTTCCATTTATTTTTGTTCTATATCTAATGAGATACAAATTGATCAAGTTTAAAGAGTACAAAGTGTGATTTGATATACCTATATATGGTAAAGTGATTACTATTTAGTGTTAGCTATGATCTTTATCTTGTCAAATATTTATTCCCCTTAAAAAATTTTTAAAAGTTTATTTTTTTGACTCCTCAGAAACTAATTTTTGGCTGGAAGTTTGTACCTTTTTGCCAATATCTCCCCATTCTTCTACCTCTTTAGCCCTAGCAACCACCATTCTTCCCTCTGTTTGTAACAAAGTTCAGTTTTTCTGATGCCACATGTATGTGAGATCATACAGTATTTGTCTTTCTCTTCTGACATTTCACTGAGCATAATGCTGTCAAGGTCCATCCATGTTATTGCAAAGGGCAGTATTTCATTCTTTCTCATTAATGATAATATTCCTTTGGATATGCATAGAACTTTTTCTTTAGCCATTCACCTCTTTGGCCACCTATGTTTTTTCTGTATCTTGTCTATTGTGAAAAATGAGGCCATTGAACATGGGAGTACAGATAGTGATTTCATTTTATTTGATGTACCTAGAATTTGGATTGCTGGATAATATGGAAGGTCTATCTTTAGTTTTTTTTGGTATCTTCATATTATTTTTCAGAGTGGCTTATCAACTTACATTTCCATCAACTGTACATAGGTGTTCCTTTTCCAATTACACCAACTGTTGTTATCCTTTATCTTCTTAATGATAGCTATTCTTTTACTTTCTTCCAGCCTCATTGAGGAATAATATTTTCTTCTAGAAGTTTTATGACTTCATGTCTTATATACAGTATTGCATAAGTTTGAGATGTATAGAATAGTGATTTGAGTTACATACATCATGAAACGATGATCACAATGTGTGTGTGTGTATATTGCTTTTCAGATTCTTAACCTTTATCGGGTACAAAAATAGTTACAGAATATTGGCTATAGTTTCCTCTGCTGTACAGTTGGTCCTTGTTCTATTCAGCCTTTATCTTGTTCTCTTCTAGAGATACAAGAGATGCAATCTTCTCCTGGGTTTTGACAGAAAGTCTCAGGAGTCTTATTTTCTCAGCCTTGAAAGACTGTTGTAGATTAAGTTCTGTCCCTCAAAGACATCTAGATTAGCTATTTAGCCTCTGCTTCACGAAGCTTCAAAATTTGACAACTGCCTTACTGAAGAGGACTATGTGTTAGAGAAAGACCCCTTACCCTAGTGAATTTTTAACAAAAGACTGGTTCCAAATAGGAAAAGAAATACTTCAAGGCTGTATATTGTCACTCTACTTATTTAACTTATATGCAGAATACATCATGAGAAACACTGGGCTGGAAGTAGCACAAGCTGGAATCAAGATTACTGGGAGAAATACCAGTAACCTCAGATATGTAGATGACCACCACCCTTACGGCAGAAAGTGAAGAGGAACTAAAAAGCCTCTTGATGAAAATGAAAGTGAGAGTGAAAAAGTTGGCTTAACGCTCAACATTCAGAAAACGAAGATCATGGCATCTGGTCCCATCACTTCATGGGAAATAGATGGGGAAACAATGGAAACAGTGTTGGACTTTATTTTTTGGGGTTCCAAAATCACTGCAGATGGTGATTGCAGCCATGAAATTAAAAGATGCTTACTCCTTGGAAGGAAAGTTATGACCAACCTTGATAGCATATTAAAAAGCAGAGACATTACTTTGCCAACAAAGGTCCATCTAGTCAAGGCTATGGCTTTTCCAGTGGTCACGTATGGATGTGAGAGTTGGACTGTGAAGAAAGCTGAGCACTGAAGAATTGATGCTTTTGAATTGTGGTGTTGGAGAAGACTCTTGAGAGTCCCTTGGACTGCAAGGAGATCCAACCAGTCCATTCTAAAGGAGATCAACCCTGGGTGTTCTTTGGAAGGAATGATGCTACAGCTGAAACTCCAGTACTTTGGCCACCTCATGCTAAGATTTGACTCACTGGAAAAGACTCTGCTGCTGGAAAGGATAGCAGGGCAGGAGGAGAAGGGGATGATAGAGGATGAGATGGCTGGATGGCATCACCGACTCAATGGACAGTGAGTCTGAGTGAACTCCGGGAGTTGGTGATGGACAGGGAGGCGTGCAATTCATGGGGTCGCAAAGAGTCGGTCACAACTAAGCGACTGAACTGAAATGAACTGAAGCACAATGGAGTTGCAGGATAGATTATTCCATACTTTTGAAACTTTGTTCTGGCTTTCTGGCTTCCCAGGGAGTCTACTGGAAATAGAAATGTCCACTGGAAACATCTGGCCACATAGTTAAGTCTCTTTAAGTTTTCAGCTTGTCACTCTAGCCTTACATGAGTGTTTGGCTTTTCATGTTTTCATGCAAAGTCCCTCTCTATGGGCCATGCTCAATCCTTATCTCACACTCAAGCTCATGAAATGCTCTAGGAGAAAAAAAAGGCAGTTTCCCTCAGCTCACCTCAGAAGTGTTCAGTGTTTTCTGTTATTCATGTCTATATCATTCTCATCACTTTCACAACTTTCTAATGGCTTCAAAAATATGGTTGCTAAAATTAATTTGACCTTTCCAAGTACAATTGTTCCTCAGTATTATTGGCCAGGGGTTGTTTTAGGCACTTCTTCCCACCCACTCCTATACCAGAAAAGCTGGGTGTTCAAATCCTTTATGGAGAATGACAGATCAAATGGATCCATGTTTGGTTGAGTCTGTGGCTAAGGAGGAGTGATGGACTTGCAGTGGAAACTTTGGTAAGCTGTAACCTAATGAACCTTATTGGGAAATGAAATTCACAAATGGCTACTTTGAATGAGATGATATATTTTCAGCATTTATTTGCTGAAAAGGAAAAATGTAAGCATCTAGATGATTATAGAGTATGGAACTTTTGTGCCAGTAAATGATTATGTTATCAGTGAGCCTAGCTGTGATGGTTTGAAAGAAAACTCCAAGGGGTTGATATAAAAAAATCATATCTTCTGTATTACAAAAAATATAATCAGAAATCACTCATATTCAGTACTAGCAAAGATAAGTATAGTACAGACCTCAACAATTCAGTAATCTTTTTTCACTTAAAAAAAAATCCTTGTTGTTTTATTTCATTAGCAGAATAATACATGAAAAACCATCCAACTTACCATTATTAAATAAGAAATATTTAAAAAGAACATATTTGCACAAAGGCACATTGGGCTTACCAGACAATTATTTCTGTTTTTTATATTATTATATAAATTCCCTTTAGTATTTTATAAATTATTATAAAATACTAAAAAATACAATTATTTTATAAATTCCCTTTAGTATCTGCCCTTTTATCATATGCTCTTAAATACTGAAAAGTATTAAAATCTCTGGTAAATGAAAATATTTTTGGCTACTAGTAAATTATGCATTTTTGTATGCTACATTATAAAAATACAGATATACAAACAAATATTCACAACAAATGTCTTTTTCAGTCAAGATAAACTTAATTCAAGGCAATATAATACCCAATAGTAGAATTTTCATCTGAAAATTATCACTATGATTTTTGTCTCAAGACCTGGTCACTAAGTATCTACATGGAATGAAGAGACCAGGGAGATTCACAGGACACATGATCTTGAACTGAGATCTTCATTAAATTGAAATCTTCAAGACAAGGTTCATCTGAGTTGGCCCCAAATTGCTAATATCTAAACACTTTAAATCTATTAAAGATGGTCAATGGATAGAAGAAACAGATCACTGAGAAGATAAACTCAAATTTTATGTGAAAGTAAAAAAATACTTAGTGTGATCATTTAGAATCAAAGTATTTTGCTAATATCTGGTTTATTAATACTTTTAAGAAGTAAATGATTTGAAGTCCAGCATCCATACAGAATGTGCAAGTAGTTTAAGTTTCAGGTTTGATGAATTTTCACAGATTGAATACTTTATATCACCAACATCCAGATCAAGAATCACAAGTGACCAGAACTCCAGAATGCCCCTCCCCCACATATCTTCCGAGGGAGAACTCCCAGTTCCCAGGGGAAGAACTGTTCTGACTTTGAATACCAGAGATTTGTTGTGCCTGGGATGAATTTTATGTAAATGACATTATACAATGGGAATTGTNAATCACAAGTGACCAGAACTCCAGAATGCCCCTCCCCCACATATCTTCCGAGGGAGAACTCCCAGTTCCCAGGGGAAGAACTGTTCTGACTTTGAATACCAGAGATTTGTTGTGCCTGGGATGAATTTTATGTAAATGACATTATACAATGGGAATTGTTTTCTATCTAGTTGGCTCACTAGAGCCAACTAAGTCATGTTTGTAGGAATCATTCATGTATTTGTATGTGTAATTATTGTTCATTCCCATTTTATGTAGGACATGATATACCATAGTTTATTTTTAGAATATCTTATTTAGCATATATTCTCCCTAGCAANGGTTAAAGAGGTGCAGTGATTTTATCAGAGTGAGGTACTTAGTAAATCACAGAGGCAGGATTCCAACAGACTCTAAAATATGAGTTCTTAACTGTTGGGAATACTGTCTTTATGATGTATGAACTACAAAAATAACTCAAAAGTTTCTCAAAAATTAAATCTAGATGTTTGAAATAGATTACAAATATGTACTTCCTTAGTCCTTCCCTGGACGATTGAAATATTTAGACTGGCTTTCTTGCTTCTGCTTTGTGTAGAGAAAAAATATTTCTTTCTGAAAATGCACAGATAAAATTTATGATGAACAATTTTATTCAAATGGGAACAATATATTTTAATATGTAAAATCATGGAGCCTTTGATATGGAGTCTGTAATCACGTCTATTGTTTGGAAAACTTTTATTGGAAGTGATTTAGAATTCACTGTCCATACTGTATGTTCCAGAGGGGCTAAGCCTGAGGAACTCTCATTGTTACCAGTTTCAGTGAAAACTCAGGAAAACATCAATGAGTTTTTGTTTTCTTTTTATGTCTTTTAAAATTGCTTAATATGATAGAGCAAATACTCTGTTTCAACCTTTCGTGTGCACTTCCTATAAATTCAGACCTCACATTAATCATTCNGGGGCTAAGCCTGAGGAACTCTCATTGTTACCAGTTTCAGTGAAAACTCAGGAAAACATCAATGAGTTTTTGTTTTCTTTTTATGTCTTTTAAAATTGCTTAATATGATAGAGCAAATACTCTGTTTCAACCTTTCGTGTGCACTTCCTATAAATTCAGACCTCACATTAATCATTCTCTTTTTCATAAAATCATCTGGTCTCATTTTAGAAATCATCCTCTGTCTGTCTGTATGTCTCTCTCTTTCATAGACACACACATCACACACAAACCATGAGGCAAATTTAATAGTAAATAATACCTATGAGGAGAACTATCTCATATATTATACCATATACCATAGCCTGGAAAAGAGTTTAGTATGTACAGTAGATTCACAGAATAATTCTGTCAAAAAGTGAAAATATGGAAGAAGTTTCAAAACTGTAAGTGTTTTAGAAATGGAATTTAGATGTTATACCTTCTTGATTGGAGAAGGAAATGGCAACCCACTCCGATATTCTGGTCTGGAGAATCCCAGGGACCGGGGAACCTCGTGGGCTGCCGTCTATGGGGTTGCACAGAGTTGGACACGACTGAAGCGACTTAGCAGCAGCAGCAGCAGCAGTAGCCTTCTTGAATATTGTGAAAAGAATTATCCTTCCTAAAAGAATTGCCTCACTTCTCTTTTCGAAAGCTTCCAGTGGTTTGCAATTGCCTCCAACTCGGATTCCAAATTCTGCACTATGGCATACAAGAGCCTTCATAATCCTTTTCTTACCTCTCTAGTATTTTCTCTTTCTATCCTCAATTTCCCATCTTTAGAATTTTTAAAAATTTATTCATTTCATTTATTGTTGGCCGTGGTGGGTCTTCATTGATGTGTTGGGGCATTCTCTAGTTGCTGTGCACAGGTTTCTCTTTTTGTGGAGCTCGGCATCTGGGGCATGCAGTCTTCATTAGTTGTGATGCATGGGCTCAATGGTTGTGGTTCGTGGACTCTAGAGCACCAGCTCAGTAGTTATGGTGCACGAGCTTCGTTGCTCTGAAGCATGTGGGAACTTCCCGGATCACCGTTGACCCATGTCTTCTTCACTGACAGACATATTCTTATCACTGAGCCACCAGGGAGACCCTCTCATCCTTAGAATTTCCCAACGTTAATACCCAAATGTTCATGTCTATCTGGTTTTTCTCATTTTGAAATTCTCTGACCACCGCAACTAATACTCCCCTCAAGATGTAGTCTATTGTATTGCCCTTCATTTCATCTTTAGATCACTCATTACTATCCAGAGTTTTCCTTGTTTCTTAAAAAAAAATTCTTATTTATTTTCTAATCTGCCTCAGTATAGTGACAGATTTATAGGTCAGGAAATTTGTCTTTTCAAGACAAAATCATTATATGTGTAGAACAGTGCCTGACATACAGAAAAAATCAAGATGTATTGTAATCCATGCAGTTGAATGAACATGTACTGTATGAATACATTAATATACTTAAAAACTTAGGTAATTTTTTCTTATATCAGATAGAAATATGTGTCCTCAGTGTTTATTTCATAGTGGTTTTTTTTTCAGGCTATATGGCTATTGAGATTATGTATAAAATGTGTAATAAATATATAAAATATATGCTATATAAATATAGTATATACAAATATCTCTGAATATAAACATTTATATATTTATTGTTTTGGCTTCAAGACCCTTTTGTGCTTGTAAGATACTTTGGCGATCCCATGGACTGACTCTTATTTGTTTTTGTGTATGGAAAGCCAGTTTTATAAATGTAGACTTATATTTGCCTCTGAAGAGAGACTGATTTTGGGGTAGAATGAGATGCATGGCAGAGGATGCCAGACAACACCATCTCTGGTTCTGTTACTGACTCTTCACCAGCCCCACTGTCTTGTGTCTTAGCCAAAGGGATAGAGAGTCTGGTGGCAGAAGCTAAAGATAGTGGAGGGCCTCTGCTGGGCTGTTTTTTCAGTGACTGAGTAACCAAATGCAAGGGAAGAGAGAGATATTCTATGCCGAGATAGGCAAAGTGGAGAGGCATAGGTGCTTTAAACTCCAGAGAACACAGAGCTCATGCGAGAACTTCCTGGGAACTGCCAGAAACAATTCATTTTGCCCAGACTGCAGGGATTGTTGTTGTTGTTTAGTCACTAAGTCATGTCTGACTCTTTTGTGACCTTGTGGACTATACCTACCAGGCTCCTCTGTCCATGGGATTTCCCAGGCAAGAATGCTGGAGTGGGTTCACCATTTCCTCCTCCAGACGATCTTCTGACCGAGGAACTGAACCTGTGTCTCCTGAATTGGCAGGTGGATTCTTTAACATTGAGCCACCTGGGAAATCTAGATAAGATTGAAATAATAGTAAATAAAATAGTAGATAAAACAACAGCCTGTTGTTAATTATCACTCTTGGGCCTATGGGCTGATACAGTTTCAGGAAACACAGGCTGGAGTTGTATCATATCACTTGGCGTTGCTCTTGCCACATAGGGGGACATTCAAAACTGTTTGCTGAAAAGATGTTCTCTGACACCTGTGGAGACTTTAGCACATCACCGTGGGATAGNATAGACACACACATCACACACAAACCATGAGGCAAATTTAATAGTAAATAATACCTATGAGGAGAACTATCTCATATATTATACCATATACCATAGCCTGGAAAAGAGTTTAGTATGTACAGTAGATTCACAGAATAATTCTGTCAAAAAGTGAAAATATGGAAGAAGTTTCAAAACTGTAAGTGTTTTAGAAATGGAATTTAGATGTTATACCTTCTTGATTGGAGAAGGAAATGGCAACCCACTCCGATATTCTGGTCTGGAGAATCCCAGGGACCGGGGAACCTCGTGGGCTGCCGTCTATGGGGTTGCACAGAGTTGGACACGACTGAAGCGACTTAGCAGCAGCAGCAGCAGCAGTAGCCTTCTTGAATATTGTGAAAAGAATTATCCTTCCTAAAAGAATTGCCTCACTTCTCTTTTCGAAAGCTTCCAGTGGTTTGCAATTGCCTCCAACTCGGATTCCAAATTCTGCACTATGGCATACAAGAGCCTTCATAATCCTTTTCTTACCTCTCTAGTATTTTCTCTTTCTATCCTCAATTTCCCATCTTTAGAATTTTTAAAAATTTATTCATTTCATTTATTGTTGGCCGTGGTGGGTCTTCATTGATGTGTTGGGGCATTCTCTAGTTGCTGTGCACAGGTTTCTCTTTTTGTGGAGCTCGGCATCTGGGGCATGCAGTCTTCATTAGTTGTGATGCATGGGCTCAATGGTTGTGGTTCGTGGACTCTAGAGCACCAGCTCAGTAGTTATGGTGCACGAGCTTCGTTGCTCTGAAGCATGTGGGAACTTCCCGGATCACCGTTGACCCATGTCTTCTTCACTGACAGACATATTCTTATCACTGAGCCACCAGGGAGACCCTCTCATCCTTAGAATTTCCCAACGTTAATACCCAAATGTTCATGTCTATCTGGTTTTTCTCATTTTGAAATTCTCTGACCACCGCAACTAATACTCCCCTCAAGATGTAGTCTATTGTATTGCCCTTCATTTCATCTTTAGATCACTCATTACTATCCAGAGTTTTCCTTGTTTCTTAAAAAAAAATTCTTATTTATTTTCTAATCTGCCTCAGTATAGTGACAGATTTATAGGTCAGGAAATTTGTCTTTTCAAGACAAAATCATTATATGTGTAGAACAGTGCCTGACATACAGAAAAAATCAAGATGTATTGTAATCCATGCAGTTGAATGAACATGTACTGTATGAATACATTAATATACTTAAAAACTTAGGTAATTTTTTCTTATATCAGATAGAAATATGTGTCCTCAGTGTTTATTTCATAGTGGTTTTTTTTTCAGGCTATATGGCTATTGAGATTATGTATAAAATGTGTAATAAATATATAAAATATATGCTATATAAATATAGTATATACAAATATCTCTGAATATAAACATTTATATATTTATTGTTTTGGCTTCAAGACCCTTTTGTGCTTGTAAGATACTTTGGCGATCCCATGGACTGACTCTTATTTGTTTTTGTGTATGGAAAGCCAGTTTTATAAATGTAGACTTATATTTGCCTCTGAAGAGAGACTGATTTTGGGGTAGAATGAGATGCATGGCAGAGGATGCCAGACAACACCATCTCTGGTTCTGTTACTGACTCTTCACCAGCCCCACTGTCTTGTGTCTTAGCCAAAGGGATAGAGAGTCTGGTGGCAGAAGCTAAAGATAGTGGAGGGCCTCTGCTGGGCTGTTTTTTCAGTGACTGAGTAACCAAATGCAAGGGAAGAGAGAGATATTCTATGCCGAGATAGGCAAAGTGGAGAGGCATAGGTGCTTTAAACTCCAGAGAACACAGAGCTCATGCGAGAACTTCCTGGGAACTGCCAGAAACAATTCATTTTGCCCAGACTGCAGGGATTGTTGTTGTTGTTTAGTCACTAAGTCATGTCTGACTCTTTTGTGACCTTGTGGACTATACCTACCAGGCTCCTCTGTCCATGGGATTTCCCAGGCAAGAATGCTGGAGTGGGTTCACCATTTCCTCCTCCAGACGATCTTCTGACCGAGGAACTGAACCTGTGTCTCCTGAATTGGCAGGTGGATTCTTTAACATTGAGCCACCTGGGAAATCTAGATAAGATTGAAATAATAGTAAATAAAATAGTAGATAAAACAACAGCCTGTTGTTAATTATCACTCTTGGGCCTATGGGCTGATACAGTTTCAGGAAACACAGGCTGGAGTTGTATCATATCACTTGGCGTTGCTCTTGCCACATAGGGGGACATTCAAAACTGTTTGCTGAAAAGATGTTCTCTGACACCTGTGGAGACTTTAGCACATCACCGTGGGATAGCAAGTGGGCAAAGATGGAGGGGAAAGCAGGCTCTGAGCTTTGCAAGAAGCAGAAGGAAGAAAATTATGAAAAGTCCTTCCTGGGAGGTTTCTTCTCTCTGGACTTTCCCTCAGCTCTACATCTGGCTGGCACAACAGAAATCTCTGCTTTTATTATTTGCCACCGTTTCAGTCTAGAGTTCCCAGAAAGTTCTCACATGAATTCTGTTCCTGGTGAGCAGAACCCTCTAATTTCTTCCCCTTCTCATCTAAGTTACTCATCACTACTGTTCTGCCAGTGCCTGCTTTGACAAAGTGATGCTGTGTCGGGCACCAGTGGTCTCCGAGCTGCCAGTGTGACTAATGTTGATGCAGCCCTGAGTTTTCTGGGTCCCAAAATGCCAACGACTTTTACCGCTTTGCACTTAAAGTGTAGAAGGCCTCTCTACCTTAAAGTAGCTACTTCTAGTGTGTAGATCTTTCTCTTCTACTTAAAGAGAAATGTCCAAGAGAAAGTGGCCCCTGTGATTATCTCCATTCTTTCATCAAAGACTCTGCCCTTTCACCCAGGGGTCTTTGAAGGGTGGGGGGGGGGATGGCCAGGTGAAATATGGTTATGGGCAGAGGATATATGAAAATTTAGAATTTAAGCTACTGCCACTTCATGCTGTGTGGACTGAATAACCAAGGAAACCTGCCTGCAGAGAGAGAAGGAAAAAGTAGATTTGAGAAAAAGGAAGAGAGTCACACAGTGCTCATCTTCAAGTGTGACTCATTTCTTAACAGCCTTGACCAGACAAAGGTCATTGTACTTACCAGATGCTCATATCAGGATGCAAGTGTCTTCTGGGAAGAGCCTTTGGCTTCCAAGTCAGCCTCCAGCATAATGGGAAAATAAAAGAGAGAGAATGTTTCCTTTGCCTCCAGATGTACAAGGATGAGAGATGGAATGATTCTTGTGGAGAGTATGTCTGGCTTTGTGAGAACTGGAGTGACCACAGGACTTCCTTACATTGAAATTTACAGCTTCTTGTAGCTTCTGGGAACCCAGTCTCCCTCAACTCCAGTAATAGTTACTTATCCCCATGTGGGTTTCCTAGTATCAACCCTGGGGATAATGTACCTGATAGACAATTCTCCAGGATATTCAGGGAATTATAAGATGTGGAAGTTGTTAATAGGCTTTCAGAAAGGGTATTAGAAAATCCTTCCCCCAACAGGCCCTGAGACAACAAATATCAAAGATTTGGTACAGTCAGTTCAGTTGCTGAGTCATGTCCAACTCTTTGCAACCCCAGGGACTGCAGCATGCCAGGCCTCCCTGTCCGTTGCCAAATTCATATGCACTGAGTCAGTGATGCTATCCAACCATCTTATTCTCTGTTGTCCCCTTCTCCTCCCGCCTCAATGTTTCCCAGTATCAGGGTCTTTTCAAATGAGTCAGTTCTTCGCATCAGGTGGCCAAAGTATTGGAGTTTCAGGTTCAGCATCAGATCTTCCAATGAATATTCAGGACTGATTTTCTTATTGGACTTGTGGGATCTCCTTGCAGTCCAAGGAGTTTTAAGAGTCTCCTCTAACACCACAGCTCAAAAGCATCAATTCTTTGGCACTCAGCTTTCTTTATAGTCCACCTCTCCAATTACCACAACTCCAATGACCATGAGTACAACCAGACTAACAATGATGTCTGTGTTGGAGGCAGAGGGCCGAGAAGGTACTGTGGAGGAAAGAGAAAGGGCCCAGACTCCAGGTTTGAGTCCTGACCTTGCTGAAGGGGTCCAGAAAGGCTCCAGCTTTATCTGCGAAGAAGCTCCACTCCAGCCTCCTCCTTACCCCATCTCAGGGTGAGAGTCTCCTGAAGCCCCTTGGGCTGCACATGGCAAGTGTATCTCTGCTCCTCTTCAAAGGAGACCACTAGGGCCACCCACTTCTGGAAGGTTCCATTCCCTGAAGGCCTGGTTTCTACAAGCTCCATGTCCTGGGTCTGGTCCTCTGTGGCATGCTGCCAGGTCAGTGAGATCTCTTTAGGGTAGAAGCCCAGGGCCCAGCACCTCAGGGGGATCTCACAGTCAGAGATGGGGTGCTGGGTCACATGTTTCTTTAGAGGGTCTGTGGAGGATGAATCAGAAGATTCCCATTTAGTGTTACCTCCATGGGTCCCGGAAGCAGCATCCTGTGACCATCCTGAGAATAAACAGGACAGTGGGTTTGAAAAGAAGAAGCACAAACACCAGACACCAGCCTGAACTCGGAGGTCTGGGCATGTTGCTGAGTCCTTGGAAAGTTCTGGAGTCAGGATGAGAGCCAAGGTAGGAGTTACTATGTAAGGGAATGAATACAGAGTCATGGTCCTGACTTGGGTGGAGGCCGAATGACTCAGAAAAGCTGGTGTTGGGCCTCCAAACATGTTCTCAGCGTGAGAGCTGGCCCTGAGAGACAGTCATGGTTCACAAGATGGCACCCAGGGGGAAGGGGCGCCACTGACCAGTTATCTCAGGGATGGGTTCCTGCTTCTTCCCCAGAGACTGGATTCCTTAATTGTCCTTCAGAGAAGTGGGGCCACTGGAGAGTCACTCTCTTGTACAGAATATCAAAACCTGGGCAAATTCCTCCCTCTGCTGACAGAAATTAGGGTGCTGTTTCCACACTGACCTCACTTTCTTCTCCTCGTGGGAAGCCAGGTCCAGCCCTAGGAGGGATCAGGGAGGCCCCGCGCCCCTTGTACCTGCTCGCAGCAGCGTGTCCTTCCCGTTCTCCAGGTGTCTGTGGAGCCACCCTCCACAGTCCCCCTCCAGATAGTTCCTACTGTTCCTCGCAGCACCGCCCTGCTCAAGCTTGAGCTTGGAGATCTGAGCCTCTGCACCCACTGCGGTCCAGAAGCACAGGTCCTCATTCCGGGCATGGTGATTGTTGCCGTTGTAGGCAACCTACCAGAACCTGAGGCAATAACTTTTCAAATATGCAATTATACCTTTTTCAGGAGAAGACGGAGATGGGTGTTTCTGTCTGTTCCCTCAACATGGAGCCCTGGATGTGAGGGTGCAGGTAGCCAGTTACAGGTTGGTTTTTTTTTTTTGCTACTCTCCTGTTGGACCCAGAAATGCAAGCCACTGAACCAGGTGATCAAGGAGTGTGCCCTCTGGCAGCAGCCACAAAACCTGGGCAGCCATACATGTGCACAAACTCTTTTCACAGAGACACCAGTGACATGGGGTGGGACAGAGGGAGAGCACAATGATGGCACCTGTTGTCTTCTCAGGTTTTGGTGAAGATTGCAGTTGACCCCTAGATATGTGTTAGAAGTCTTAGCTTTTAAGATAAGGAAATAGGCTTCTTTCAAGGACAAGCTGGAGGTTTCAGTCTGTGTCTGTGTGCTGTGCCCTGGAGAGATAGCCACAGTGAGTCTGGGTGAGCCTGTTTCTTAGTTCATTATAGTCTCATGGATTTCATGGACACAAACTTCATTGACTTTCAGAGGTATATTTTGGAGGCCCATGTCTCAGGTGTAAGTCTTCAAACTGAGGGTCCCACACATGGAACCCTTCGTTTCTCAGGGAGAAATTGGCAGTGGTGATTGCAGCCATGAAATTAAAAGCCAATACTCCATGGAAGGAAAGTTATGACCAACCTAGACAGCATATTAAAAAGCAGAGACATTACTTTGTCAACAAAGGTCCGTCTAGTCAAGGCTATAGTTTCCAGTGGTCATGTATGGATGTGAGACTTGGACTATAAAGAAACCTGAGTGCTGAAAAATTGAGGCTTTTGGACTGTGATCTTGAAGAAGACTCTCGAAAGTCCCTGGGACTGCAAGGAGATCCAACCAGTTCATCCTAAAGATCAGTCCTGGGTGTTCATTGGAAGGACCGATGTTGAAGCTGAAACTCCAAAACTTTGACCACTTGATGCGAAGTACTGACTCATTTGAGAAGACCCTGATGTTGGGAAAGATTGAGGCAGGATAGAAGGGGACGACAGAGGATGAGATGGTTGGATGGCATTGCTGATTCAATGGACATGGGTTTGGGTGGACTCTGGGAGTTGATGATGGACAGGGAGGCCTGGCGTGCTGTGCTTCATGGAGTCGCAAGGAGTTGGACATTACTGAACAACTGAATTGAATTGAAATTGATTTTAGTATGGGGTTTCTCTTATTCACCTTGTGTGAATAAGAATAGCTTCACCCAGCTAGTTCGTGCATTTCTTTTTAAAGGAATTGTTTTGGGTAAAATTGTAGATTCCTTGTGCCCAAGGAAGGAGGGGAGATCTGGAGCCTGTATGTCACGAGTGAACAAACGCCTTCTAGTTTTTTGCACAGCTTCCTCTCTCCTTCTCTCTCTCATTGCCAGTTTTGTTTTGCCTTGTGTTTCTGTCTGTCTCTCTTTTTCTCATTCTCTAGTTCTTGTTCTATTCAAGTCCTTTTTAAAAAACCTTTTTATTTTGAAATAGTTGCAGATTAATAGAAATGTCTAAAGATAGTATAGATAGGTCTTGGGTGCCTTTGACCTTTTTCCCAATGGTTATATATTCTATAACTATAATACAATTTAAAAGCTAGGAAACTGACATTGGTACAACGTATATATAGAGTTCCATGTAATTTTTTTATGTAGATTCCTGTAGCCATCATCATGATCAAAATATGGAATTACCCCTTGACTACTCACATCTCCTTTGTGATACCGCTTTATAGTCACACTCATTTCCTCCCCTCCCCTACACCCTCCGTAGACCATCACTCACTCCTGGCACAACTATCTTGATCCCCATCTCTATTATTCTGTCATTTTATGGATGGGATATAGACGGGATCATATAATATTTAACCTATTAAGATGGACATTTTCATTCAACATAATACCCTTGAGATGTTGTGTGTATTAATAGCTTATTCCTTTTTTATTGCCGAATAGCATTTCATAGTTTGAATGTGCCATCATTTGTTTAGAACATTTTATTTGTTTTCAGCTTTTTGCTGTTACAGATAAAACTGCTATGAATAATTGTGCATAGGTTTTTGTGTGGAATACATTTTTGTTTCCCTGTCATAAATGCCAAAGAGGATGATCACTGGGCGCTATGGCAAGTGTATATTTGGTTTTTAAAAGAAACATCCAAGCTTTTTGTATAAAACGGATGTATCAGTTTATATTCTGATTAGCAATGTATGAGTGATTCAGTTTTTCCACAATGATACCAACATTTGTTATTGTTCTGATATTTTTTGTCTTGGTTGTTCTAGTAGGTAGGTAGTGATATCTCTTCGAATGTTCTTAATCTGCATTTTCTTGAAGGTTGGTGATGCTAAACGTCTTTACATGTACTTATTAACTATTCATATATTTGCATTGGTGAGTTATTTGTTGTAATGTTTTTTCATTGAGTTGTTTTCTGATTGTAGAGTTTTGTGAGTTGTTTGTATATTCTAGACATGAGTGTTTTGTAAGATAAGTAGATTGAAACTATTTTCTTCCAATTTGTAGCTTATCTTATTATCCTCTTAACAGAGTCTTTAACAGACAAATGCTCTTTATTTTGATGAGTCCTCATTTGTACATTTAAAAAAGAAATAGATTATGCTTTCAGGGTATTATATTCCAATACAAAATAAGAATTTTACAAAATAGCATAGGAACAAGGCATGTAATTGCAAGTAAGCATTTCTAGATAATGTCAAATTATTATCTAACATTATTATGCCTATTAATATTTACAGCAACAAGATGGAAATGGGAAGAAATGTTAATTGCATGTCTGTAATTCCCTCCATCTCTGGACACTGTATGCAATACTAATCTTTACATTTGAGTAAATATTATCATAGACTTTAACTAGTAGAGAGGTTGCTGAGAAAATTCTAAGAGTATTTTAAGGAAAAGATAATTTTTCCCCATGGGTAGAATGTTTTTAAAAAAACTGGAATTTATGGTTCTATGTGAAATGCTTGGCTATAGCCTGTAAATTAGTTAAAGAAGATCTGTATGCTTGTCTGACTAATGACATACAAAAACCAAGATGCTTCAAACCTAAATAGCCTTCCCTGAGATAGCTTGTACTACTAGCTAGAAATTGTCTATTACTTGAAAGAAAACATGTTCTAGTGGGGAAAAGAGACTGTATATTTTTTGAAGCTGCCTTTGATGGTTAGGACCAACGCCTTCCACAGACAGATGCTAATTGTTCCTGCCTTTTGCCTGTATAGTCAAATGTATAAGTTGTTCTGAAATTAACTGATGTTCAAACTTCAAAACACATAATATCCATCAAGTTTCCTTCAGTTTACTTTAACAATTATAGCTATCTTGTTTAACTCAATCCTGTGGAAATAAATGCAAAGATGAGTTGAATTTAAACAAACCATGGAAGTTCCATTTAAGAAATCAATAATTTTTCTGTTTGCTTATGTAAATCATCACAACTTTCAGATAGAAAATGAACAACATCACAGAGGACAGGTAGTTTTTCTTTAGCCATATTAGCAGTTTGGGAGTAAAATGTGGTGGTTGACCTTTAATATATTTACCTTAAAGATTAGGTAGACACTGCCTAATTGGTTAAAAGACGCTTACTCCTTAGAAGTAAAGTTATGACCAACCCAGACTGCATATTAAAAAGCAGAGACATTACTTTGTCAACAAAGGTCTGTCTAGTCAAGTCTACAGTTTTTCCAGTAGTCATGTATGGATGTGAGAGTTGGACTATAAAGAAAGCTGAGCGCCGAAGAACTGATGCTTTTGAATTGTGGTGTTGGAGAAGACTCATGAGAGTCCCTTGGACTGCAAGGAGATCAGTGCTGGGAAAGGAGATCATTGGAAAGACTGATGTTGAAGTTGAAGCTCCAATATTTTGGCCACCTGATGCGAAGAGCTGACTCATTTGAAAAGGCCCTGATGTTGGGAAAGATTGAAAGCAGGAGGAGAAGGGGACGAGAGAAGTTCGTGATGGACAGGGAGGCCTGGTGTGCTGTGGTTCATGGGGTCACAAGGAGTTGAACACGACTGAGAGACTGAATTGAATTGAAGTGAATTTGTAACTCTGTTATCCGTTAAAAGTTGGTTATGAATATTAGATAAAAATTAATTTACATTTAAAATTAAGTAACTAAATGCATTCTTATTTATATATGGATAATTTTTTTTGCAATTGAATGAAAAAATATAAAGTATTTAGTGAAATATCTAAATCATTAAAAGAGGAGAATTAAGGTAACTGGGAAGTCAAGGGAATTATCTGACCTCTGTTAATTATGCGAAGTTATAAAAGAGGTAGATTAGGTATCCTCTTGCATTCTCCTTGATATTCATTTTCCCTGAGAATTGTCATCTCTGGGCAGCTAGGTGACATCAGCTAATTAACAGTACAGGACATACATTCCCTAGGTAAAGTGTTTTCACCAGACCATTATACTGCAAGTTCATACCAGTCTCATGCTTTCATAATGAGCTCTCCATCATAGAGCCAAGACATTATATTCAGAAGGAATCCTGAGAGTTTGAAATTGCCTTCCTGTGTCATCCTACCAGCTAGGCACAATGCTGATCTTCAGTACCCTGTAAAGGTACTTGAAATTATCAAGAGAAAGCATCTTCTTGCTTAAGGAAAACTTAAGGATATTCCAATGCTGGTAGAGTCAACTTATGTACTCACTGCATGCAACCTGCATCCTTAGTCTACATACCCAGGTTCCATTGCCCAGTACTGTATTAAAAGCAGGAACTGGAAATGAGATAGGGAACAAGCTTAGGACACTCACATGAGGGGAATAAGACTGAGAGGACAGGAACTCAATCTCTGTGGACTTTAGGAATTGGTAAGTTAGTTTGTTTTCAGTTGCAAGTGTTCTTTAAAGGCTAAAGTGAGTAACATACATGTCAGTTGGCAAAAGAAACAGAAACTCCTGTAAAAATTCATCAAATTTCAAAACCAAACTAAGTCTTCCTTGTGGAAGCCAACTTTGTGTTCCTAGACGTTTTGTCCTATTGTAGTGTATTCATTATGTCTCAGTATGGATATCTGGAGCAATTTGTTCAGGATATTTGGCTGTCCTAAAACATGTCCTTCAGTAATTGGATAATAGCATATATGTGAATGTGAAAATGTTAGACTGTACACTTTCATTTTTTCCTCTGCTCATATTTCTGTGAAATTACAGAATGTTTCTTAAAGTGTATTGTCATTATCTGTAGTTTTGAAATGTTCATTTTCTCAAAGAAATGAACATATGTAATCTTCCAGATGCTAGCTTGATAATTATAACAATGAAGGTCCATTTGCGGTTAGTGTGTCAGTGCAGTTTTGTATTTCTGTTAATGAAAAACGATCATTCTTCAACTGAGGAGAACACCAATTTGAGAGGAGAAACGTGGGTCAGAAAAGGTGATCTGAATGTTTAATTTATTGGTGAATTAGGCAAATGACAAGGTGATGTGTAATGTGACTGTGACTGTTCTTCCATCCTTGCACACACTTATGAATGGACTATATTTTGTATGAATGTACTCTTGTTTTGTATGAATGGAGTCTCATTTTTTTTTTTAATGAATGTTTTCAGTGTCCAGCTCAGATATTTTCTACTGGCTGCTGCACTGATCCACACCATATTTGTCATGAGTATTGACTGACAGCTTCACAGCCCTTTCCCTCTTTAGAAAATTGCCATCAGTTGAATGGAGCCACATTGCCAGAAGTTCTGAATGTGGTTGGGGCAGCTTGTAGTCAATGACAGACTGGTGGGATTTATAAAAGGCTGCCTTTTTGTCAAGGTGGAACTAAATCTGACACAATGGATGCTTCACAGCTTGTTATTCTGTATAGTAGTACCTGGGTCTTCCCTGGTGGCTCAGAGGATAAAGCGTCTGCCTGCAATGCAGGAGACCTGGATTCGATCCCTGGGTTGGGAAGATCACCTGGAGAAGGAAATGGCAACCCACTCCAGTACTCTTGCCTGGAGAATCCCATGGACAGAGGAGCTTGACGGGCTACATACAGTCCATGGGTTCAAAAAGTCACATCTAAATAAGTAGGTATTTAAATTTACCTGAATGAAAATTAACTTTAAAATTCAATTCTTTATCTGCCCCACTTGAAAGGCTCAGGTAGCAGCATGTGGAGAGCAATGATTGTGTAAGTGAAGCACAATATTTTTATCAGCAGATAGCTCTATTTGGAGAGTCCTTTTCCAGCTTTCTATGGGATGATGTTCACGCATTACATTTGAGATCACATCCTTGCTTAACACATTTGTCTGCTCTGTTTTGCTTCCCTGATTCTCTTTGTCTTGAGGACATTCACTCAATAAACAGCATGCAAAGGAATTCCCATTTCAGCCTCTTTTCCCCAACCTGGCCAAACTGTCTCCATAGTGATTAGAAGTGTTATTTCTGAGACCGTGATAGATCCATTGCCTCCTCATCTATGTGTTCTTCATTGTCATTAGAATGTTGATAGTGAATAATCCTATCTCCTATAGGAATTCCAGGCATTTTAATTGTTGCTAATATATGACACTGAAATCAGCAGAAAGAAGAGCTAAGTCTGGTCACTGGAGTTTGAAATTCTGTTGTGAAGTGACTACTTTTGTTGTTTGGTTACTAAGTCAAGTCCAACTCTTTTTGACCTCATGGACTGTAGCCAGCCAAGATTCTCTACTGAAGTGGGTTTCCATTTTCTTCTTCAAGTTATCTTCCCGATCCAGGGACTGAACTTGCCTTTCCTGCATCTCCTGCAGGATGTTTTCTTTACCACTGAGCCAACAGGGAAGCCCATGAATTGATTTTGCACAGTGAATAAATTTTTGGAGTTCTTGTTAAATTGGTATAGAAATCTTAGATATCTCAAGGACAAAAGTTAAGCACTATAATTAAAGGTGATATTTTCAGGCTCTGAGCAATTTATTTTTTACTACTATACCAAAAGACCAGCATATAGCATTCACAAATATAATGCATTAGGAGTAGAGATAACTATTTTGCCAGAATGTATCTATGAGAAGTATCTCAGTGATACAATGAATGTAATATAATCCTTTGTATAAGTACATTGTAGCTCATAAATTTCTATATCTGAATGCATTTTAGAGATCATTTTGTATTATTCTATTACATGTGAGGTATGTGCAAATCAAGTTATGTAGAATTATGAGATATATATTTAGAATAAACTTTCTCCCTTTGTCTACATTTTCTTACTCTTTCTAATCACTCTCCCGTGATTTTCCCTCATTCTCACTTTCTCTAAGATGCACATAAATAATCATCGTACTTTCATCCTATTAAACTCAATCTAAAACAGGCATTTTATATCTATGATTGATGCAAACCAAGGTTCATTACTTGATTTTATTAGTATTATTTTCTTATATTTATTTCAATACATAATTTTTGTGAATAGGAAAGACCTAATTAATGTAAGATATATCAATTTCAATGAGTACATAATTTATTCAAATAGTTGCATATAAAATCACATGACCATGTCTTTGTTTTTGTTTTTTTTTTCATATCTTTGAACATGACAGATTTTCCTCTTCATCTATGCACTTTAGGAAGATACCTTTAATAAATTGCTAAACGCTTGATTTGACAGGAGCCATGTGCTAACAAAGGATGGAACAGAAAAATGAAAGTTCTTTCACTGGATTTATCTTACTGGGCTTCTCTGACAGGCTTCAACTTGAGCCAGTCCTCTTTGTGGTCCTTTTGATCTTCTACATTTTCACTTTGCTGGGAAACACAAGCATCATTGCATTGTCCTACTTGGACCCATGTCTTCACACCCCAATGTACTTTTTCCTCTCTAACCTGAGCTTTCTGGACATGTGTTACACAACTAGCATAGTTCCACAGCTCCTATTTAATCTCAGCAGAGCAGACAAATCTATCTTCTTTGGTGGTTGTGTAGTTCAAATGTTCATCTCTCTGACGTTGGGAGGTACAGAATGTATTCTCCTAGGAGTTATGGCATTTGACTGCTATGCAGCTGTTTGCAGGCCCCTTCACTACACAGTAATCATGTACCCCCATCTGTGTGCCCTGATGGCTTCTGCTTCATGGGTCACTGGTTTTGCCAACTCCTTATTGCAGGCAGCGCTTGTCTTCCTTTTACCTCGTTGTGGGAGAAATAAATTAGCCCACTTCTTTTGTGAGGTCCCTTCTTTTCTCAAATTTGCCTGTGTTGACACCACCATGAATGTGTATGTGACCTTCTTTGCCACTGTCATCATGCTTCTCACACCTGTTGCACTGATTGTGTTCTCCTACAGTCAGATTGTCTGGGCGGTCTTAAGAATAAAGTCCACTGCAGGGCAGAGAAAAGCATTTGTCACATGTGGATCCCACCTCACGGTGGTCTCCCTGTTCTTTGGCACAGCCATCTATGTGTATATTCAGCCCAGCAGCAGCGACTCCCAGGATCAGGACAAGTTCATGTCTCTCTTCTACACTATCATTATCCCCATGACCAACCCCCTCATATATACGCTGAGGAACAAGGATGTGAAGGGGGCCATGAAGAAGGTGTTTTGGAAGGACTCTGACTCCAGATGATGGCTGAAGAGGACAGTTTAATGGAAGGACTTTGAAAGCTAGAACTATTCAGATATATATGTGTTCCCCACGAGCCATCTAAAATTTCCTTTGGCAACTCTGAACGGAATTTGTTTACTTCATTCCCTTTGAAACATGAATGGTCAAATTCTAAGTTTTTGTATTCATTTCAATTTCCAGAGATGCAGATTCAGTGTTCTGACAGCATCTATTTTGTAGTTATTGTTTTTTAAAGTTCTAAGGTTTTTCTTGTTTGCACTCACTTTTAAGTACATTATTCCACGTCTATTTGCAAAATGACATATGAATATATTATATGAAATCACAGCCAAAATAAGAAAAGGAAACCACTGAAACACTGTAAAGAATATTTTATCATTTCGTAAGAATTGTTACTGTTCCAACACATGTGTTCAGATGCCAAAAGGTAGATATCAGTTAGTTTCTTCTGTATAACAAATCACTTCAAAATTTACTTGCTTAAAACATTAACCATTAATTTATCTCACAATTATGTGCATCAGCATTTGGGCTAAGTTTAGCTGGACAGTTCTTCTGGTCTCGGCTGGACTCACTCAAATGGCTGAAGTAGGCTTCTGAGTCTACTTAGGGCTTCCTGATCTAGATTGCTACAGTTGGCATGGTTTCCATCTCCTTGATGTCGTCTCTAATCTTCCAGTACGATGGCCTGGAATGTTCATATGGGGAAGGCCGATTTCCAAGTCCTTGTGACAGATTTATTGTTTAAGATATGGCTGCTCTCCTGCTTGCCTGTCCTGTCTTTCTTTGTGCATTGTTTACTTCCATAAATAGTAACTGTTAGGGTCTGTTCTTTGTTCCACATGGAGGGTCTAGGTGGTCCATAGCCTCTTTTCCCAGTCAGCAATAAGTAGGGCCCTCCCTGGTGGTCTAGTGGTAGAATCCTGCTGCCAATGCAGCGAACACAAGTTACATTCCTGGTCCAGAAAGTTCCTACATGATGTGCAGCAACTAAGGCCATGTGCCACAGCTACCCAGCCAGCTCTCTAGATCCCATGAGCCACAACTACTGAAGCCAGCATGCCCTAGAGCCCATGGTCCCCAACAAGAGAAGCCACAGCAATGAGAAGCCCTTGCACTGCAGCTAGAGAAAGCCTGCATGGAGCAAGGAAGAGCAGCAACAAAGACTGAGCACAGCAAAAACAAAAGAAAAAAATCTAATCAGTGGGAGGTCTTTCCTGTTGGCCTGGTGGTTGAGTCCTTGCTTTCACTGCAGAGGTTGAGGGTTCCTTCCCTGATCAGGAAACTAAGATCCACATGCCACGCAGCATGGCCGAACACTAAAAAACAAAGAGAACAAATCAGTAAGTGGGGACAGAGAGGCGTCTGTCACCAGGAAGGGCCCTACATGGAACTGCTCAGATTCAGAGTGAAGATTTGACTAATGGGAAATGGGGGCTGATGAGCAGATTATTTCTCCTTTTTTTCTCCTGAGCTGGGGATCTATTCCATGTCTCCTAAGACATACTCCAGGAGGACAAATGTGATTGAGCACCCAGTTACTCCATACTAATGGCTAACTTGATAATGTATCCTTGACAAATCTGCTTTTCTTCTTCTTCTGTTCCCTTTCTTTCACTCCTGATGCTATATCTCATTCTGTATTAAATGCTTATGCATAAACCTTTGTTTCAAGTTATCTTTTCTGGGAAAGCCTAGGATATGACCAATAGTTTGGGAGCCTATAAAAATGTTCTGGATCATAAATACAAATTTTGAAGTTTCTGACTGTCAAAGACATTTGCAACTGTTACCAACCCTTTGAAGTTGGGCCCTAAAAATGGTCCTTCTGCTGGGTGTTGATCGTGCTAATAGAACAAGACAGAGGTCAGCTCAGAAGCAAAGGAAGGAACTTCCCTGGTGGCCCAGTGGCTAAGACTCTGCACTCCCAGTGCAGGGGACCTGGGTTTGATCCTTGCTTGGGCAACTAGGTCCTGCTTGGATCACAACTAAGATCTGCCACAGTCAAGTAAATACATAAAAATAAATAAATATTTTTTAAAAAGTAGAAGCAAAAGGAAGTTTTATCCTTTAGTTGTAAAATGGAGATATGGGAGCTCAGTATCAAGAGTATGCCCTCTGCTGGACAGCCTATCCACAGGTTGCTTGATTGGGTTCTCTCATCACTGGGAAGCAGGTCACAGGGTTCTCCCTGGGCAGGTGCAGCTGCCCTGCCTGTGGCTCCACACCCCAATGCCAGGCGTAACATCTCTGCACACAGCCTGCTGCCGCCATCTATAATTGCGTCTTTCGCAGTGCTTCTGCACATAGTCCCCTGAGCTGAAGTTTGGGGCACGATGCCTCTGTACCAGGTACCCTGTGAGAAAGTGAAACAACTAAACATCAAGGAAAAGACAAAACAAAAGGTTAGAGTTTATTACCCAGATTCTATTTTTATATCCCGGCAACTGCTAATGGTCATTACTCCTGGGAACCAAAAGAATGAAGGACATTACATGAGGAGAGATTTTAGAGAAAGAAGAAGACTGAAGACCAAGGTTGAGGCAGCTCAACATTTAATGATTGGGTATTAGATAATTTCAAGACTCTTCATGAGATTGGAAGGAAAATCCAGAGATGTGAGTGGAAAACTCTATTAGTTGAATTAAAGACTAAGCTGCTATAAGAAAAAGACCCTGGAAATCCAGTAGCTTAAAGAAGAGTCCTTCTCTGTCTACCACTGTCTCTGTCCCCTGCTTTCTCTCTCAGGCAGGGGCTTAACTTGTCAACAATTATGGAATATTTCTGCTCCACCTTATTCTTAGTGGCTCCCAGCATTTAAAGGTTTATCAAGACCTCTTAATGTTCTGAAGTGAAGGATCTCAGTCAGCATCTAGATGGAGGCTGATTGGAAGGTGGACCATTAGGGAATAACTTCGAATATGAAAGTATACCACTGATAGCTTACAGTGAATGATGTCAGATTCATGATCTCTGAAGAAGAACATTTAACTTCGGGACCAGGGAGCAGGCTTGATCACTCAAGAGCTTTTGTATAGCAGAATTTTATTAAAGTATAGCAAGGGACAGAGAAAGTTCCTAACATAGACATCAGACAGGGGGCGGAGAGTGCCTCTCTGCTAGTCTTTAGCTCTATGTTTTATGTCTCTTCAGTTCAGTCGCTCAGTCATGTCCGACTCTTTGCGACCCCATGAATCGCAGCATGCCAGGCCTCCCTGTCCATCACCAACTCCCGGAGTTCACTCAAACTCACGTCCATTGAGTCAGTGGTTAGAAATCTATTAATTGGTTAAGAGAGACATCTGAAGGCTGACGGAGTTTCACCAGGCCCATTTCCCACAGTATACATTTTTGAGATAGGGTGGCAGGAGATGTGTCATCCCTCAGCCATAAAACAATTGATATGAATACTGGTTTGCGGAGCGATTATCAGCCAAAAGTTAGCCTTAGGTGGAACCATTTTGAAGAAAGGCAAATGCAAAGCAAATACATGGTTTCATTAACACAGCTTGAGAAAAACATTTCCATAAGAAAAACTGCATTGGTTAGCTCAAGGTTTGAGAAAAGTTAAGTTCAGGTAGAACAAGGTGTCGTCATGGCAGCAGATAATTTTAAGAGAAAAAAATCTGACAGTTGTAGTTTGTTTCCTCCTGTACAATGAGTTGTACATTGAGCAAAGTGAAAAATGCAGAGTCAACTCAACACTCCATCAGTATTAACTTTTATCACACACCAGGTTCCTTCCTGATAGAGTCTTTATTTTTTGTACATTATCTTCTGACCCAGAGGTCTGTTGATATTTTATGACCTCTTTTTGAAAAAGGTTGGTCAGCCAGAACAATAATTTTCCCTTGAAGTGTCTCTTCTTAAATTCCTAGCTTGCATCACTCTTAAAGTACAGAGTTACATTTGTATGGAGCAAAGATTTAGTGGGTTACAGCAAAAAAATAACTTATTAACTCAAAGTCTAATGTTGCTAATGCTAAGGCTACTGCTTGCTTTTTCTACATCCTGACTATACTCACTCCCAGGAATACAATGGATAAGGGATGTGGGAACTTGGCAGTAAGCATTGGCTCAACAATGTTGTGAGAGTCTGGTTAAACCTACCAAGTAAGCTAGAATGCTAACAGGGGGTTTGAATTGAAATACTCCTTTCATGCCCAGGAGATTTATCAACTAGACCCCTAAGTTAATTTTTTCCAGAAAAAGGTGGTCAGGAATAGCCTCCTGTTAATGTCAGAAGAGTTGGTGAAAGGCATAAAATATTAATACAGACAGATTCTGGTTTGGGGGTAGATGTCTGAGCAGGTCCAGGGGGTCCCTCGAGTCCTGATCTGCCTTGCTCATCAGATCTCTCCACATGACCTTGTCATGGGTGGGATCTCCCGTGCTGGCTCCTGGCACTCTGGCAGGTTTTTGCTGAGGATTGCAGTTGACCCTTAGATATGTGCTAGAAGTCTTAGCTTTTAAGATAAGGAAATAAGCTTCTTTTAGGGACAAGCTGGAGGTTTCAGTCTGTCTTTGTGCTGTTCCCTTGAGAGACAAGCCACAGTGAGTCTGGGTGAGCCTGTTAAGAACTGTTTCTCAGTTCTTTGTAGCCTCATGGATTTCATGCAGACAATCTTCTTTGGCTTTCAGAGCTCTATGTTTTGGAGAGTCATGTCTCAGGTGTTAAGTCTTCAAAGTTAGGGTCCCAGATGTGGGACACTTTATTCCTCCAGGAGAAACTTATAATGCTGACTTCCCACCTGATTCTATATTATGCCTCCAAGGGTGAGTTTCATATAGAGATTTTGTCTCTACCTCTTCTAATGATTTATTTATTTTTTTAAATCTTCTAATGATTTTAGTTTGGGCTTGTCCTATTCACCTTGTGTATAGGATTCACCCAGCTAGTTTCCGCATTTCTTTTCAAAGAAGTTTTTCTGTGTAAAGCTGTAGATTCATTGTGTCCATGGGAGGAGAGGAGATCTGGAGCCAGTATGTCACGAGTGAACAGGAACCTTCTACCCTTTTGAATAGCTTCCTCTCTCCTTTTCTCTCTCTTTGCCACTCTTGTTGCTATGTGTCTCTGTCTGTCCCTCTTTCCCTCATTCTCTAGTTCTTGTTCTATTCAAGTCTTTTTTCTTTTTATACTTTTTATTTTGAAATAATTACAGATTGACAAGAAAGTCCAAAGTCAGTAGAGAGCAGTCTTGGATACATTTGCTCTATTTTCTTCCAGTGATTTTATATTATATAACTATGCTGTGCTGTGCTTAGAGGCTCAGTCGTGTCTGACTCTTTGCAACCCCATGGACTGTAGCCTTCCAGGGACCTCTGTCCACGGGGATTCTCCAGGCAAGAATACTAGAGTGGTTGCCATGTCCTCTTCCAGAGAATCTTCCCAACCCAGTGATCAAACTGAGGTCTCCTGCACTGCAGGCAGATTGTTTATGCTCTGAGCCACCAGGGAAGCCCAAGATTACTGGAGTGGGTAGCCTATCCTTTCTCCAGGGGATCTTCCCAACTCAGGAATTGAACCGAGTCTCCAGCTTGCAGGCAGAATCTTTACAACTGAGTTACCAGGGAAGCCGATTATAAAACTCTAATACAATTTAGAAACAAAGAAACTGACATGTGTGCATTGTGTGTGCTTTAGCTCAGTTCAGTTCAGTCACTCAGTCGTGTCCAACTCTTTGCGACCCCATGAATAGTAGCACGCCAGGCCTCCATGTCCATCACCAACTCCCAGAGTTCACTCAGACTCATGTCCACTGAGTCAGTGATGCCATCCAGCCATCTCATCTTCTGTTGTCCCCTTCTCCTCCTGCCCCCAATCCCTCCCAGCATCAGAGTCTTTTCCAGTGAGTCAACTCTTCGCATGAGGTGGCCAAAGTACTGGAGTTTCAGCTTTAGCATCATTCCTTCCAAAGAACACCCAGGACTGGTCTCCTTCAGAATGGACTGGTTGGGTCTCCTTGCAGTCCAAGGGACTCTCAAGAGTCTTCTCCAACACCACAGTTCAAAAGCATCAATTCTTCAGTGCTCAGCCTTCTTCACAGTCCAACTCTCACATCCATACATGACTACTGGAAAAACCATAGCCTGACTAGACAGACCTTAGTTGGCAAAGTAATGTCTCTGCTTTTGAATATGCTATATAGGCTGGTCATAACTTTTCTTCCAAGGAGTAAGAGTCTTTTAATTTCATGGCTGCAGTCACCATCTGCAGTGATTTTGGAGCCCAGAAAAATAAAGTCTGACACTGTTTCCACTGTTTCCCCATCTATTTCTTATGAAGCGATGGGACTGGATGCCATGATCTTTGTTTTCTGAATGTTGAGCTTTAAGCCAACTTTTTCATTCTCCTCTTTTACTTTCTTCAAGAGGCTTTTTAGTTCCTCTTCACTTTCTGCCATAAGGGTGGGGTCATCTGCATATCTGAGGTTATTGATATTTCTCCCAGCAATCTTGATTCCAGCTTGTGTTTCTTCCAGTCCAGCGTGTCTCATGATGTATTCTGCATATAAATTAAATAAGCAGGGTGACAGTATACAGCCTTAACGTACTCCTTTTCCTTTTTGGAACCAGTCTGTTGTTCCATGTCCAGTTCTAACAGTTGCTTCCTGACCTGCATACAGATTTCTCAAGAGGCAGGTCAGGTGGTCTGGTAGTCCCATCTCTTGAAGAATTTCCCACAGTTTCTTGTGATCCACACAGTCAAAGGCTTTGGCATAGTCAATAAAGCAGAAATAGATGTTTTTCTGGAAC
>SJYA01002796.1:29248-120996 GCA_006410615.1 Neotragus moschatus | reverse complement strand
GGTCAGGTGGTTTGGTATTCCCATCTCTTTCAGAATTTTCCACAGTTTATTGTGATCTACACAGCCAAAGGCTTTGACATAGTCAATAAAGCAGAAATAGATATTTTTCTGGAACTCTCTTGCTTTTTCCATGATCCAGCGGATGTTGGCAATTTGATCTCTGGTTCCTCTGCCTTTTCTAAAACCAGCTTGAACATCTAGAAGTTCATGGTTCACGTATTGCTGAAGCCTGGCTTGGAGAATTTTGAGCATTACTTTACTAGCATGTGAGATGAGTGCAATTGTGTGGTAGTTTGAGCATTCTTTGGCATTGCCTTTTTGGGAGATTGGAATGAAAATTGACCTTTTCCAGTCCTGTGGCCACTGCTGAGTTTTCCAAATTTGCTGGCATATTGAGTGCAGCACTTTCACAGCATCATCTTTCAGGATCTGAAATAGCTCAACTGGAATTTCATCACCTCCACTAGCTTTGTTCATAGTGATGCTTTCTAAGGCCCACTTGACTTCACATTCCAGGATGTCTGGCTCTTGAGAGCCCCTTGGACTGCAAGGAGATCCAACCAGTCCGTTCTAAGGAGATCAGTACTGGGTGTTCATTGGAAGGACTGATGCGAAAGCTGAAACTCCAATACTTTGGCCACCTCATGTGAAGAGTTGACTCATTGGAAAAGACCTTGATGCTGGGGTGATTGGGGGTAGGGGGAGAAGGGGACGACAGAGGATGAAATGGCTGGACGGCATCACCGACTCAATGGACATGAATTTGAGTAAACTTCGGGAGTTGGATGGACAGGAAGGCATGGTGTGCTGCGATTCATGGGGTCACAAAGAGTCCGACAAGACTGAACGACTGAACTGAACTGAACTGAAGTGATAGACTTTAGGAAAATTTGTTCTAGTTTGGTGACAAATGTCATGAGTAATTTGATAGGGATCAAATTAAATCTGTACAGTGCTTTGGGTAGAACAGTGATTTTAACAATATTAACTCTTCTAATACAGAGTATGGGATATCTTTCATTTCTTTGGATTACCTTCAATTTCCTTATCAATGTTTTTTAGTTCTCAGCATATAAGTCTTTCACCTCCTTGGTCAGGTTTATTCTTAAGGGTTTTAAAAAATATGCTCTAGAAAAAGATTGCTTTTGGACTTCCCTGATGGTGCAGTGGATAAGAATCTGATGCCAATGTAGGGGATGAAGTTTTGATCCCTGGTATGGGAAGGCTCCACATGCTGTGGAGCAACTAAGTTCATATGCCACAATTACTGAAGCCCATGAATGGCACCCCAATCCAGTACTCTTGCCTGGAAAATCCCATGGACAGAGGAGCCTGGAAGGCTGCAGTCCATGGGGTCGCTGAGGGTCGGGCGCGACTGGGTGACTTCACTTTCACTTTTCACTTTCCTGCATTGGAGAAGGAAGCAGCAACTCATTCCAGTGTTCTTGCCTGGAGAATCCCAGAGACGGGGGAGCCTGGTGGGCTGCCATCTACGGGGTCGCACAGAGTTGGACACGACTGAAGTGACTTAGCATGTGCCATAGAGCCCACACACTGCAACCTCTGAGCCAACGTGCTGCAACTACTGAAGCCTGCATCCCCAAAGCCTGTGCTCCACAAGAGAAGCCACCACAGTGAGAAGCCCACACACAATGAAGAGTAGCCCCTGCTTGCTCCAGCTAGAGAAAGCCCACATGCAGCAACAAAGACCCACCACAGCCCCAAAATTATTTTATAAAAAAGATTTGTTTTCTAAATTTCCCTTTCTGATATTTCATTTAGTGTACAGCAATTGAACAGATTTTTGTAAGTTAATCTTGTCTCAGATATACAGACGACACCACCCGTATGGCAGAAAGCAAAGAACTAAAGGGCCTCTTGATGAAAGTGAAAGAGGAGAGTGAAAAAGTTGGCTTAAAGCTCAACATTCAGAAAACTAAGATCATGGTATCCGGTCCCATTACTTCATGGTAAATAGATGGGGAAACAGTGGAAACAGTGTCAGACTTTATTTTTCTGGGCTCCAAAATCACTGCAGATGGTGACTGCAGCCATGAAATTAAAAGATACTTACTCCTTGGAAGGAAAGTTATGAGCAACCTAGACAGCATATTAAAAAGCAGAGATATCACTTTGTCAACAAAGGTCTGTCTAGTCAAGGCTATGGTTTTTCTAGTGGTCATGTATGGATGTGAGAGTTGGACTATAAAGAAAGCTGAACGCTAAAGAACTGATGTTTTTAAACTGTGGTGTTGGAGAAGACTCTTGAGAGTCCGTTGGACTGCAAGAAGATCCAACCAGTCTATCCTAAAGGAGATCAATCCTGGGTGTTCATTGGAAGGACTGATGTTGAAGCTGAAACTCCAATNGGACTATAAAGAAAGCTGAACGCTAAAGAACTGATGTTTTTAAACTGTGGTGTTGGAGAAGACTCTTGAGAGTCCGTTGGACTGCAAGAAGATCCAACCAGTCTATCCTAAAGGAGATCAATCCTGGGTGTTCATTGGAAGGACTGATGTTGAAGCTGAAACTCCAATCCTTTGGCCACCTGATGCGAAGAGCTGACTCATTGGAAAAGACCCTGATGCTGGGAAAGATTGAGGGTAGGAGGAGAAGGGGTCGACAGAGGATGAGATGGTTGGATGGCATCACCGACTCAATGGACATGGGTTTGGGTGGACGCCGGGAGTTGGTGATGGACAGGGAGGCCTGGCGTGCTGCAGTTCATGGGGTCGCAAAGAGTCGGACACGACTGAGTGACTGAACTGAACTGAACTGAATCTTGTTTCCTACTGCCCTGCTGAATTTGTTTAGCAATTCTAGTAGTTTTTATGTGGATTCTTTAGAATTTTCTATATAGTATCATGTCATCTCAATATAATGACTGTTTTACCTCTTCTCTTCCAATTTGGATACATTTTAATTCTTTTACTTGTTGAATTGCTGCAGTGAGGACTTCCAAATCTGTGCTGAGTAGATCTGGCATCTTCTTAAATACGAATTTTTGTGGGAAGGGAAATAACTACCCAACAACAACTATCATGAAGTTGAAGGAAGAGAATAAAAAAGAATATCTTAAATATTATATACCACAGTGCTGGGTTTTAAAGAAACTCAGAATATTTCTCAAAGGTTCTCATTTGTTAGGTGGCAATGAAGGAAAAGAATTTATGAAAAATGTAGCATTGAAAAGGAACTTCAGTTCACAATTCCTTGTGATCAGATGTGCTTATCTACCATCTCTGAGAGTATGCTGCTGCTGCTGCTGCTAAGTCGCTTCAGTCGTGTCTGACTCTGTGCAACCCCATAGACGGTAGCCCACCAGGCACCCCCGTCCCTGGCGTTCTCCAGGCAAGAACACTGGAGTAGGTTGCCATTTTCTTCTCCAATGCATGAAAGTGAGAAGTGAAAGTGAAGTCACTCAGTCATGTCCGACTCTTAGCGACACCATGGACTGCAGCCTACCAGGCTCCTCCGCCCATGGCATTTTCCAGGCAAGAGTACAGGAGTGGGGTGCCATTGCCTTCTCCATCTGAGAGTATAGACCTTGGTAATAAAGGGTAATAAAGGGTAAATGCAGCTGCCTGTTATTTTAATGTAAACTCAATGCAAGAAATTCTTATTAAAATGATGTTGTAGAATGTGACTAAGTTTTGTCCTCCCTAAAAAGTGACAGTATAAAGGTATCTCTGACAAGAGGTTGGAGGATGATTACAAAAATGTACATGTGCATTTCCTGGTATTTTCTATGTTTAATGAAGAAGAGGGAAAGAGGTGTCTACCTGGAGCCAACAGGTCTGGTGGTGTTCGTTCAGAGGCCAAGGAATCATTTACCATCTTCCCCTCCACAGAAAGGGCAAAGTGAAAGGAATCCAGGGGTAAAGAGAACAAGGGCATGTGACGATAAATAATATCTGATAAGCAAACTTTCACCAGGGTCTTTAGAACAATAGCGACAACAGGACCTCCAGGAGCGGGTATGAGACTAGCACAGGAGGTCCCAGAACTGTGCTGCTGATGGAGCCGGAAAAGGCAGTGAGATAACCTCCCTCCTTTACAAAGCAGAAAACCGATGCCTGGAGACCTTGCTCTGATAACTACCCACATATATTCACATTCATTTTTATTAGCTTCAGTTGTCCAATAATTATATTTTTTGGCTTTTTACATAAATTTTTAGATGTGAGCTATGGATAGATTGCAGCCACTAAATCTCTCTACACACTAACCAAAGAAATCAATGAAAAGTAAGATGCTATAGAACTTAATTTTATAGTGTTCTAAAAAGCATATATTATTTCAAGTAAGGTACATACAGTGTTGTAGTAACAACCAGTTTCTTGAAAGTGAAAGTGAAGTCACTCAGTCGTGTCCAACTCTTTGTGACCCCATGAACTGTAGCCTACCAGGCTCCTCCCTCCATGGGATTCTCCAGGCAAGAGTACTGGAGTGGGTTGCCATTTCCTTCTCCAGGGGATCTTCCTGACCCAGGGATCGAACCTGGGTCTCCTACATTCCAGGCAGATGCTTTAACCTCTGAGCCACCAAGGAAGCCCCAATAGGCTATTATTATTAACAATTTTTTCCTAATTATGAAAAAAGATTTTTTAAAAAAGAAGATATCTTGTAACCCAGAGAAATATTCAGGATTAACATTTTCTGCCACAGTACTTCATTTTAATATCTCACAGAATTAAAAATATATATATGTGATTTTATATTCTTTTCCAGTTAACAGTTTTTAATGCTGGATTTTATCTTATATTGACTTTTTTTTATTGATATTACAAAAACATTATGATGAATCTCATTAACTAATTTATCAGATAGTTTTGAGTGCCAAATATTTTTGAGTTATAAATATTAGGAAAAGTGCCTAACCCTAAGCAGATATAAACCTTACTGCCAATTTCCTGCCTCCTCTCTCCCACAGTTTCATTCCAGCCCCCACCCTGGGTAGTGAAGTTCAGGTCTCCTATGCCAGTTCTGTACCTAAAAAAAAAATTTTTTTTTTAATGGTATACAGGATTTTCTTTCTTTTGTTCTTCTTCTTCTTCTTTTTTTTTTTTTTTTTGCCACACCTCACAGCTTACAGGATCTCAGTTCCCTGACCAGGGATTGAACCCAGGCCCTCAGCAGTGAAAACACCAAATCCTAACCTCTGGACCATCAGGGAATTTCCTTTCCTGAAACTATCATAACATTGTTAATCAGCTATACTCCAGTACAAAGTAAAAAGTTTTAAAAGAAATAAAACTGTTTAAAAAAAGTAGAAAAAGTGATTTGGAGAATTGCACTATAACAAAGCCATGGTTGCAACCCTTTCATCTTGTTGCAGATTAATATTTCTTATTTGGGGTGTCAGCCATCTGATATTGACTTTCCTTCTGTATAAATTCTTGCCGTGCCAATCCTGATGCCCTTGAAGGTATATGAATGCCTCAGACAAACTGGGGAGTTTGTGCATGAAAATGCAAAGGAGAAAAACATATTAATGTGCTTCAAAAATATCATCCCAGGTATACATACGTCTTCTGTTTCACACAGACACACAGATACACACACACACACACTCACTCACGCATACACGGCCAGAGAGAAAATTATTTGGCTCCTCTCAGGGTTTGGGAGACCTGCGTTTACAATATCCTTTATTCCACAGTCCTGAGTTAGTAACCAAAGTATAACATGATCTAATTAACACATAATTTTGATTAAACTGCATTAAGGTCTACTTTTCTTGAGTGACAAAGCTGCTGGTATTGTGTTACTTAAAAGCAAAACACTAATATCTTGATAGTACCTTCTCAAGGGCAATGAGACCACCAATTGTATTTGTGCTATTTTTTCCACTTAACCATATTCATTGGGTACCTTGGTATGCTACGGAGAACAAATTATCTCATTAGTCTATAAACTCTAAGGTAAATATATCATTACAATAATCTTATGCTATGGAGAAACATAGAGGTTTTAGACTGGGGACTTAGGAAGGTCTTTTTTGAAAAAGAGACAATTGAATAGACACCTAAAGAATGAGTAGGATCATGCCCAGGGGGATGGGGGAAGAAGGATATTCCAGAAAGAGGGAACAAACTTCATACTGTCCTGATATGGGACAAAGGTTAGTGAGGCAGGGGTGAAATGTATAATGAGGTTAAAGTTAAAGGAGATATAGGTAGAGGGCAGACAAAACTGGCCTTTGTGAGCCAAAGAACAGGGTTTGATTTCATTCAAGATCCAACAGAAAATCTTTGATGCTTTTTAAGTTGGGAAGGATAAATTGTGCATACACGCTTGTCTTTCAGAAAATATATTTAGGATAGATTTCTAAATGTGGATGTCTGAGCTTAAAGATATTAAATATAAATATTCTTAAGGCTCTGGTATTTCAAGAGTATTCATACCAATTCAATTTCCTATCAATAGTGTATGAACGTATGTCCGTCTTGCTAACCCTTGATAATATTATCATTGAAGAAGAAAAGTAGCATTGTGTTACTTTGTTATTTTATTATTAGTGAATTTGAACATTTGTCAAGTTATTGATAATTTATTTTTCCTGTTTTGTAAATCATCCATCGTTTTGTTTCTTTTTTGGTGGAGTGTGTGGCATCTTTTTTCCCTGGAGAAGGATATGACACCCACTCCAGTATTCTTGCCTGGAGAAATCCATAGACAGAGGAGCCTGGTGGGCTATAGTCCATGGGGTTGCAAGGAGCTGGACATGACTGAAGCAAACGAGCATGCACTCATGTGACATTTATCTTACTAATGTGACATAGCTTTTTACATTTAAAGATGATTATCCTACTTTTTACTTCTTGCATATATATATATATATATATTTGTTGTTGTTCAGTCGCTAAGTCACGGCCAACTCTTTGCAACCCCATGCACTGCAGCATGCCAGGCTCCTCTGTCTTTTACCAGCTCCTGGAGTTTGCTCAGATTCATGTCCATTGAGTCAATGATGCCATCCAACTATCCCATCCTTTGCTGCCCACTTCTGTTTCCTTCACTACTTCCCAGCATTGGGGTCTTCTCCAATAACTCGGCTGTTTGCATCAGGTGATCAAAGTGTTGGAGCTTCAGCTTCAGCTTCAGCTTTAGCATCAGTCCTTCCAGTGAATATTTAGGGCTGATTTCCTTTAGAATTGACTGGTTTGATCTCCTTGCAGTCCAAGGGACTCTCAAGAGTCTTCTTCAGCATCACAATTTGAAAGCATCAATTCTTTGGCACTCAGCCTTCTTTGTGGTTCAGCTGTCACATCTGTACATAATTACTGGAAAAACCATAGCTTTGACTATATGGACCTTGGTCAGGAAAGTGATGTGTGTTATCTTGAGAAAACTCTGTTAGCCTTTGCCCTGCTTCATTTTTACCCCAAGGCCAAACTTGCCTTTTACTCCAGGTATCTCCTGACTTTCTATTTTGGCATTCCAATCTCTTATGATGAAAAAGACATCTTTTCTTTGGTATTAATTCTAGAGGCTCTTGTAGGTCTTCATAGAACCAGTCAACTTCAGCTTCTTCGGCATCAGTGGTTGGGGCATAGACTTGGATTACTGTGATGTTGTGTAGTTTGCCTTGGAAACGAACCAAGATCATTCTGTCGCTTTTGAGATGCACCCACGTACTGCATTTTGGACTCTTTTTTGACTATGAAGAAATGACTACTCAAATGACTATTAAATGAATACTTTGTTACCAAGAAACCATTCATGTAATTTGAAAATGCAGCTACTATTATTTTAAGTTCAGTTCAGTTCAGTCTCTCAGTCCTGTCTGACTCTTTTCAACCCCATGGACTGAAGCACGCTAGGCTTCCCTGTCCATCACCATCTCCTGGAGCTTACTCAGACTCACGTCTATAGAGTAGGTGATGCCATCCAACCATTTCATCCTCTGTCGTCCCCTTCTCCTCCCTCCTTCAATCTCTCCAGCATCAGGGTCTTTTCCAATGAGTCAGTTCTTTGCATCAGGTGGCCAAAGTATTGGAGTTTCAGCNTTTAGGATAAACTGATTGGATCTCCTTGCAGTCCAAGGGACTTTCAAGTCTTCTCCAACAGCACAGTTCAAAAGTATCAGTTCTTCAGCGCTCAGTTTTCTTCACTGTCCAACTCTCACATCTATACATGATTACTGGAAAAACCACAGCTGAGACTAGATGGACCTCTGTTGACAAAGTAATGTCTCTGCTTTTTAATATGCTATCTAGATTGGTCATAGCTTTTCTTTCCAGGAGCAAGAATCTTTTATTTAATGGCTGCAGTCATCTCTGCAGTGGTTTTGAAGCCCCCCCAAATAAAGTCTCTAACTGTTTCCATTGTTTGCCCATCTATTTGCCATGAAGTGATGGGACTGGATGCTGTATCTTAGTTTTCTAAATGTTGAGTTTTAAGCCAACTTTTCACTCTCCTCTTTCACTTTCATCAAGAGGCTCTTTAGTTCTTAGTTTTCTGCCATAAGGGTGGTGTCATCTGCATATCTGAGATATATATCTCCCAGTAATCTTGATTTCAGCCTGTGCTTCATCCAGCCCAGCATTTCACATGATGTACTCTGCATATAAGTTAAATAAGCAGAGTGACAATATACAAACTTGATGTACTCCTTTTCCTATTTGGAATCAGTCTGTTGTTCCATGTCCAGTTCTAACTGTTGCTTCCTGACCCACACACAGATTTCTCAGGAGGCAGGTAAGGTGGTCTGGTATTCCCATTTCTTGAAGAATTTTCCACTTGTGATCCACTCAGTCAAAGGCTTTGGCGTCATCAATAAAGCAGAAGTAGATGTTTTTCTGGAACTCTCTTGCTTTCCAATGATCCAAAGGATGTTGGCAATTTAAATAAATGTTAAAGTCATGTGTCCTCTTCATATTGTCAAGACCAAAACAGAGAGACAGTCTTTGTTTTCTAGGGTGACACTTGGTTTTCTCTGTATTTGGTCTGAACATTTTCAATTAGTTGGTTACTGTTTAAAATGACTTGCAAAGAGAAGTAGTTGCTTTTGGTTATTTTAATGGTAAGGTTTTAAATTCAGACTCGCTAGAGTTGTTAATGAAAATTTTACAATTTTTCCTGGTTCTTTAAAAAAAAAAAAAAAAGGGTGGGCTGCAGGTTCATAAGACTGACTGAGCCCTGGTATGTGTGTTCTGAACTTGTTGGAATGAACTAAATTTAGGATTGTGTCCGAGGTGGGCTTGTTTGTGGGTGGGGAGAAGAAAGGACTGGTTTACGTCTTGCTTCCGGGGCTCTGAGCCTGAAGAAGTAAATGATGGAGCAGCATTTTCTGTGTCTCTCCCCCACAGGACCCTCTTTGCCTGCAAACCTGGAGAGAGGGGAGGGCATGGGAATTCACACCCCTTTCCAGGTACCCTCAACCAAACTCCCTTGTCCCTGCACCCTCTGAGGTATGACTTCTACTGTGGAGAGGGCCCAAGTTACCTACCTTCTTTCTCACCCCTGAGGACTTTGATATCATACCTTTGCTTGGCTTCCTTCCCCATCCCTTCTGTGGGTTCTTCTGGGAAAATATACTGATAAATTACTTTAAAATGATGTCTCATCTCAGGATTTCATTCTAGGAAACTGAGACTGAGATAGTAAGATGAAACCATCACAGAAACATCCAGCTCCCCTCTTTGGTTGGGGCCTCAGGTAGGGGCTTGCCAACCTGGCGTCAGTGAAGCATTTCAGGCTTTGAGTAAATGGCCTCCTGGGTCTTGGAAACCTCTCACCCTCTCTAATGCACGAAACAGAGCAGTGTTTCCCTGGGACTGCCAGTTCCAAGTAGCCTAGGATCTTTTAAAACAAAGAATTTCAGCCGCCAAATATTAAGGATGCCAGTGGAGATGGCTGTGCAGACTCCCATGACTCACATACTGGTTTTAATTCACTTAAGTGCCTCTTAAACATGGATTCATTCAATTATTACTCCTCAGCGTTGTCTCATGGTCCATCTGGGAAGGATGCCTCCTGTGATGCTCATGCCAGGCTGCAGGCAGGGATCCTGAATGGTGAGTGAAAGCTGCTTTCTTCTTTACAGAGCTTCTCAGGGGAAGGAATGGGGGCCCTGGAAATGTCTATACTGTGATCATGATTTTTTTTTTTTTTTTCAAACCATTAGGTTCAACTCTTAGTTCTGCCACCTACCAAGTGGTGCCTTAAGTTATTCTGCACCCCCCTGCCCACGAAAATACAGACAGCAATTCCTTACCTCATCTCATAATCTCTACAAGGATTGAATGAGTTACTATGTTGGCTGCCACCACAGTGGTTGTTGATGCTATTAGGCTCCAGATAGGGACTTTTCAAATGTTTTCTTTGCTCAGCCACTTACAGTTGCTGGCAAACCTTTAGGCCTTAAAGCACCTCCAGAATAAGACCCTCAGCCTAGCTAGGCTGCTTGAAAACTAAGAAGACAGAGCTAATATGTATTGAACTTGGACCACACGGCAGACATTACTTCGAGCACTTCGTGACGATGAATTGACTTACACTTCTAAGCCACCCTACAAGGAAAGCATTATTTCATCCATTTTGCAGATTGGGATTCGGAGGCCCAAGTGGGTGAAGTAACTTGTCCAAGGTCACACAGCAGCCACACAGTAGAGCTAGAACTCATGTTGGCAGTCTAAGCAGAACTTGTACTGCCCTACAGAGGCCAGGGTGCAAAGAAGCCTGACAGTGCATGTTGACAGTGTTTCCTTTGCTTTGCCATAACTTGACTAGGTCTCAGAGTCTGTCATGCATCAGAGACACCTGCAGGTATGTTTAGAAGCACTCTGCGGGGATTCACCCCCAGAGTTTCTGATTCAGCAGGTCTGGGGAAGGGCCCATGAATGTGCTTTTCTAATCAAGTCCCAAATGACACGGATGCTGATGTCAGGGGACCACACTTGGAGAGCACTAATGCAGATATTTAGAAACACTGGGCCCGGGCAGGACCTACCATGGAGGACAATATAACAAGTGAGAATGCGGCTTGGTCTGCTGAGCCAGGGGACACCCGGGTGGTCCCCTCTGCGGATGCTGTGAGGTCTGCAGGGCCCCTGCCACTGGTGTATGGGAACCCTTCCACACCAACTGTCACTGTGTCACCCAGATGTCACCTTTCTCCAGGCTGCCCCCAACTTCCATCCTATAAAATGGGGCTAGAAAATGAACTTCCTAGTGATGCTACAGTGAGGAAATGCTAAAGAGGAACTAAAATGGGAGGAGGAACTGGACAAGCATTTACAGACTGCCTTCTCCGTGACTGGCCCTTGAAGCACTGTCTTATCTAATCTTGACACTGTAAGCAGGTTTTGCACTCTCCACTTTACAGAGGAGGAAAGTGAAGCTTTGAGAAGCTGAGCTAACTTGTCAAAATGTATGCAGCTAGTAGGCAGCTGAAGTGGGATTCAAATCCAGGTCAGCTCAGCCCCACAGCCCCTGCATTTCCTCTGCCCCAGGCTGTGTCCCTGTGACCGTCTGGATAGTGGCCACTCTGCCCTGGGCACAGCTGGCACTGAGCAGGCTGCACAAAGCCTGTGACCCCATGCAGAGTTCCTCCCGAGGAGTGAAGCGTTTCACAGGCAGCAGTTTAAGCCATGAAACAGACTCTGGTCTGTGTGGGGTTTCCCAACCAGAAATAAAAAGGTCAGATGTGGTCTCATCGGCTCCAGGATCCAAGGCCCATCCTTAGCCCAGAACAGAAACAGCACTGTGACCGCAAGTGGAGTGGCCCCAAGCCTTGAGAAATGTCTGCGAGACCCCTTGCTGGAAGCCAGTGTACCCATCTGAGAGTCCCAATCCTTGTGAGCAAAGCTCAATGGGCTTTTTATAAAGAGCAAAGAGAGTTTTCTTTGGCACAAGGTTCAGATTTCCTGTCCTATTCCAGTGACCTCATGAAGGCGTGTGGAAGCACCCCCGGACCCCTCCCCAGTGCCAACAATCTCAACTCACAGCTCAGGCTTCCTGCTTGTTTGGGGAGAGAGCTTGCTTCTTGTCTTCTGGATTTGAGACTCTTCTCCCTCCTCCATCTGAGGCTCAATCCACTGCTCTCCTGTGTGTTTGGAGACAACAGGCAGCCCCTTCAGCTAGAACCTTCTAGATAAGGAGCCATGGAAGAGGGAGGCCCTGTGTCATGAGCACCAGCTCTGCATCTCCTCAGCAGATGAAACTCTGATGGAGAATGACATGTGGGAAAAGAATTCTGGCTTTAACTCTTATGACCAAGCAGCTCTAAAGGGTGAAAGGGAAAGTCACATGAACTTGGAGATGACAAAAGATTCCAGTGTTGTTGTCCAAGGGGTTAAGGTCTCTCAAGGGTTTCTGAGAAGAGGTTTTCCTAACTAGAAATTCTGTCTACTCCTTTGTATGTGTGGAGGGGGGTCATCATCCCATGCTATAATCTCCAACCAATGGCCTTTTGTCCCAGCTGATCCCCAGTGCTGGAGCCCTTGGTCATGTCTCAGAGTTCAAAGTAGACACTTAAGATGGCCACAGAGCACTGGGGCATCAGGACTAGGGTGGAGAGATCTCTTCCTCCATCAGCCTGAGCAAGGCTGAAGGATTAGGATCCATCAGCTACTGCCAGCTGGGAGACTCAGTCCAAGTTACTTGCCTGAGCCCACTTTCTACTTTGGTCAGTTGGGTAACAAGGCTGGAGAAGACATCTGTTTCCTGCCACCTATATCCATCCAGGTTTCTGTTGACTCTCTGCCCCAAGTTTCCTCTGGGGAACCATCTCCTCCCATTGTCCAGGTGAAAGGTCTGCTCACCCAGACTCCGTCCCACATGAACCACACTCACGAGCTAAGCCACGAACACTATCCTTTATTGTTAACTACTTTCCTGGGGGTGGGGAGGACATTTTGCCAGTTCATGGATGTCAGGATCAAGCTCTGTCCTTATCTATGAGTTAGGATGGTAACTGCCACAAGACAGATAGGGAGGTGGATCTGGTCCCAGACCTGTCATTCACTAGCTTTGTGACCTGAAGCAAATCACAATCTTCCTGCTACATTTCTGCCTCTGTAAAATGAAGAGGGTCATTGCACCTCTGCCTGGTCAGCATGAGTGTCCCTGAGATGGTGCCAAGGATGATGCCTACTGCAGCTCCTGCACACAGCAGGGAGTGGGGAGGGGGTTCCTCCCCAGCACTGTCTTGGGCTGAACATCTGTGAGAACCAACCCAGAACAGTAGGTACAACCCTGTAGTGGTTTTCTCTCTCACAAGAAAGATGGAATCCTTTTCTCCTCCCTCTGTTAGAATGGAAGTTCTCTCAAGGGAGTAGGGCGATTCTTTAGAAATGCTGGATTCTCACTCTCCACCCCAGGTTTGCTGAAACCTTGCTCCAGCTCCACCCTACTGGATGCTCAGAGTACGGTGAAGCATGAAGATGACAAGATCTCTCAAGATCTCCCAGAGAGAGATACCATGCCTGTTCCGACTCTCATGTCAAGAGGCCTTGGAATTTCTATCCATTCTCTTGAAACCTTGCTGAAGCCACAGGAGCCCAAGCTCACCTGCTGGATGATGGTAGCCTCTGAGCTTCATTGTTCCCACTGACCCAAGCAACAGCTGACCCACCAGCTCACTGCAGATGCCCGAGGGATGTCAGCCAAGGTCAGCTGAGCCAGGCCAAGAGCTGAATGACTGCTCTGAGAGTCACAAGAAATATGAAATAGTAGCTGTGTGAAGCTGCTACATTTTGGGGTGGTTTGTTACTGTGATGGGTGCAGTCACTGTGCAGAGTAAATGAGGGCACCTGCAAGTGACCTAAACCCAGTGGAGCCAACAGGGAAATGCTCAGGAAGGGATAGTCATGACAGAGTGGTCACCCATGCCAGGGAGCCAAGGAAGGACCCTGCTTGTCCACACTCCACTTTGTAAGAAGCTAAGGTTGATCCTTCTTTGTTGGTTAAACTCTAAAAAGAGGAAGAACCAAAGGTGAAACAAAATCCAAAGGTGAAAACAAAAAGATTAGAGAGAAAAGGAGTAACAAAATAATTTCATAATGACAGCATGGATTTCACCAGGCTGTGAGTGGTAGGATTGCACCATTGAGCCCACTGACCAGTGAGGAGGGAAGACTGGTGACTCTGGGAGGCCTGGAATGTGCACAAGAAGCCCTGGCATCATCTCATCTCATTTCACTCTGTACTTGTGTCCCCTGGGGACTGAGGAACGAACCTCTGAACACAGGAAAACATTATCAACTCAGAAGACAGAGGACCAAAAGTGGCCATCAATTTTATTTATTGTCCCTGAACTTTTAAAGCACTCAAGGGCATTGCAAACAGAAAGAAATATAAGAACACAGATGTAGTAAGAACAAGAGAGGTGTTTCATAAATTCCTTCAAAGAAAATGTTCCTCTCATCTGCTGTCGGTGCAGCCACTCCCAGAGACTCCACCTAAACAGAAAATAACTCATTTGTAGGATTGCTCCTGAACTAAATATCTGTAAATTGTTGGAGCACATTGAGTTTTATACCTGAATTGCAGTGGCCTCCATTAAGATGGTTTTAAAATTTTCTGTAGTAATGCTTTTGTAAACAAGGAAGTTCCTTATTTACCTTTTTTGAAGTCTGTATTTTATTTGTTTAGGTCCAAATAAAGTTCTTCTACAGTATAGTTTAAATGTCATAATTTTTCAGATTTTTTTCATACTTTATTTTTCTTAACGTATACCCAGTGTCAAAATGGGTCAGGGAGAGCAAGGGTTTACATTCAAATGTCCACTCTCTTCTCTCCAAAACACAAACTCTTAATGGTTCACTTCTACTTAGAATATTGAAATGTCTTCCCTTTTGGCTCATGGACAATCTCAGGCAACTGATTATATGCCAAGGGAAGAGCTGACCAATGCTTTTGTTCAAATGGAAGAAAGCAATTAGGGGCTGAACTCAGGCTATGGGAGCCTGGCCTGGGACTGAGACAAAAATGGGTTTTGCAAATGTTTCAGATGCCCCATGTTGTTTCTTCCTGGCCCAACTGTGATTCCAGCTCTGGTCTGGGGGTCAGTTTCATGGCCCTCATTCTCAACTACACACCTTGCCAGGACAGGATAGCCCACTCCTTCATAGGCAAGCCTCAACTGGCTGGCAACAGAAGCCTACGAATAGATGTCCCAGTCTTCTGTATTCCAGCTAACATTTCTGGGTGACTTTTTAAAATTTATTTTTAATTGGAGAATAATTGCTTTACAAGTTGTATTGGTTTCTGCCATACAATAACGTGAATTAACTGTAAGTATACATACGTCCCTTCCCTCTTGAACCTCCCTCTTGCCTCCCACCCTTCTAAGTTGTCACAGAGCACGGGGTTGAGCTTCCTGTGTTATACAGCAACTTCCCACTAGCTATCTGTTTTACATATGGTAATATGTATGTTTCAGTGTTATTCTATCAATTCGTCTCCTCTCCTTCCCCCTCTGTGTCCACAAGTCTGCTCTTTATGTCTGCCTCTCTATTCCTGCCCTGCCAATAGGTTCATCAGTACCATTTTTCTAGATTCCATATATACGAATTAATGTATGGTATTTGTTTTTTCTCTTTCTGACTGACTTCACTCCGTTTAACAGGCTTTAGGTTCATCCACCTCACTAGAACTGACTCAAATTTGTTCCCTTTAATAGCTGAGTAATATTCCACTATGTATAAATGTACCAAAACTTCTGTATCCATTCATCTGTCAATGGATATCTATGGGTGACTTTCTATACTTCTCAAAAGGTCCAGGCACCTCCAGCAGTGACCTAAAACCACACACACTCTTCTGTCCTTCCTGGTTCCTGGGCTCCTGCTTCAATAAACCACCTGCAAGTGGCAGGTGACAGTGGCCTGTAGCTAGTAAATCTTAGGAAAAGGAGTGGTCTGAAAAACAGCACTTCGGGAAAAACCTGAATCTAAAGGCCCAACAGTCCAACTGAAGCTGAGAGGGAGATTTCCAGAGGGAGCTGATGGAGATGAGGCCTCCTGAAATCTTGAAGGGCTAGCAGGCAAAGTTGTCAAGGACAAATGGCCTTTCTGGCACAGGCCAGTATGTGTGGAGGGGGAAAGAGAGCAAGACATAAGAAACTAAGCTGCCTGGGTTCTTGCTCTACAAACCCAAACTTCCTCTAATCTTAATCTCCAGCCTATGTTTCCACTCTGAGGGTTAGCCCATTCCGTGGAAATTGTGGGACCATCAGTCAATCTTTTCATTTTCTGTTGCCTCCATCCTTAAGGCCCCATTTGGAAGAGAATAAACAAATGACTCTGGAAAAGGAAAATACCCCACAGGCCCTGGTGCTGCTAGATCACGCCATCCTTTGTGAAGAGCAAGCCAGTTCACACGAAACCTGGGTGAATTGTGGCTTTAAAAGAGTCCAGATGCTCACCAGGCAGGCTCTTTCCTCTCATTGCCTGATTAACTCATGAGGCACAAGCAAAATAAAATTGTTGCTGTATACTTCCAGCCAAGTAAAAGAAATCTCATTTTCCAAAGCCAAAACTAATACTATACTCGGAAACTGGCTGAAAGTTGATGCCAAGCGCAGGTAGAGGGGTTCATGGAATACACAGGATAACCCTGGCCTGGTAAACAAGGGCTGGGGGCATCAGGGTTCTTATGAACCAGGTATACTTTCAGAGAAGCTCTTGAAGAAAGAAGGAATTATGCTGAATTTAGACTTGGTTTTCTTAAACAAGGACCAAAAAATCCATATGCTGTTTGGTTCTGTGATTTTTAGAAGGCCATCTCCTTCTCCAGGGGCTTGTCCCATCTGTGAAAGTCACCTTTCTGGATTTTAATAGCCTGAGCTTCCATCCTCCTATGACAAGTTCAGATTTAAAGCTTGGAATCATCAACTAGCTAATGACCAACAGCAGTGACCAAATGTGTAAATGGTTCTTTTAAGACGACAATTCTGATCACTTTTTTTTTTTGGAAAAAGAAATGTCTGTTTTCCTTAAGGGCAGTTTTTTTTATGGCTTCCCTTCTAAGGTAAGGAGAAATAATAAATGTATACCCTCTATTTCTCAGATTTATTAGACTAAAGCTTTATAATAAATAAGTGCATAAACATTTTATGCCATTTTGTAAACAAATTTGGAGGTTCCAGCTTTAAGGCAAATTAGAGGCTGAAATACTTGCACAATAGCCCTCCCTGCATCTTCCTGTGGGCCTGCCTAGTGCTTCTGTCTTGCCTCTGCCCCTCATCTCACGTAGCCACTCCATGTAGGCACACAGAACTTTCCTGTAGTGACCTGTGCTCCTTCTGGTCCCAAGTTTGCTCTTCCTGAGCTGTCCACAGTACCTCTGGGAAATCTCCCATGGCACCCACTGTGTCCCACTCATCACAGTTACAATCAACTTCATGAAGAGTTCAGCAGACATCTAGTCCCAAAACACTGGAAGCAGACTGAGGGCAGGGCCTATGTTATGCTCATGTATCTCCTGTGCCTAATACGTGTTAATAATATAATTTATATCTGTTGAATGAACAAATGGCACCCTCACCCTACTCATGATTGAGCCAGCTGCCGTTTACATGCTCTAAGAACCTATTTTCCGCTATGTGAATTTAGTTCCCTGACACCTTTAGGGCTTCCCTGATAGCTCAGTTGGTAAGGAATCTGCCTGCAATGCGAGAGACCCAGGTTTGATCCCTGGGTTGGGAAGCTCCCCTGGAGAAGGGAAAGGCTACCCATTCCAGTATTCTGGCCTAGAGAATTCCATGGACTGTATAGTCTGTGGGGTCGCAAAGAGTGGGACAAAACTGAGCAACTTTCACTTCACTTTCACACCTTTAGGGTATAGATTCGTGGTTATCTCCCCAAGATCTAGCTGTAAATCATGCAAACAAGGGAGTCTATATGATTCATTCAGGTTCTTATTGGTAGAAGCTGTTTTTGACTTATTTAGGGCAAAACAAAACAAAAATCAGGGTTTTTAATCCCATGAAAATCACAGCATCACCCCATCGTACACCAGGAAATCAGAGCTTGTTACAGGATTCCAGCTGTTATATGATACAATATAAACTACTGAGCTTTGGGGGGGCCTAAAAGAGCTTCAGACCTACCGTGTCCACCAGCATCTCTTTTTTCATATGTCCAATGCTCATCAGGTATATGCTAAAACAGGAAGAACTGTGCTATTTCTACCTTTCTAACCCCACTTAAGGACAAAGCTTTCATGTGTGATCTTCCTTTTGTTTAGAGTTCACTCGGGGACAAATTAATTCCAGGGAGGAAAACTCAAGGATGCAGTTACTGCCAGCTCTGCAGGATCCAGAATAGAGACACGCAGGCACCATAGGAAAACTTGCACCAGGAGGAACTGGTTGGGAGCTGGGCCTGTGTGCCAATATCCTTGGGATACTGAAGAGAGCCTTGTTCAAACAAACTGCAGCTGTCTCTGAAAATTCATCAATGTTTCCTTGCCTATCGCCTCTTGCATTAGAAAACAAACAAACAAACTGGTGATGTAATGAGAAAGATCTAATTCATGAAGCACCTGGCACTCCAGAGGGTAAGAGCCACAAAGCCACGTGAGCAGCCAGCATACCACATCAGACATGTTAATAAGCCTCTTTATGCAAAAGATGCATTCCAGCACCCTGGAGTCAGCCTGTCTGCACCTGAATCCCTGCTCTGCCACTTCTTAACCTTGCTAAACCTCGGTTTCCTCACCAGGAAAACTGAGATCATAATTGGATAAGTGGCATTAGGTAGTTGTGAGGATTAAATGTGTTAGTAAAAGTTAAGTCCTGAGAAGAGTGCCTGGCACATAAATTAGTGCTCCAAAAGGGCTAGCTCCCGCTGTTGGATCATTCCTTGTACATTGCGACTACAGAGAAAGACTTTAAGCTTCCTGGAAAATTTTGCAAAAATCAGCAAAAGCCTGACATGGACACATACAAGAAAGAAAACTACAGACAAATCCCATTAATAAAAATAGATACAGCAATGCTGAATAATATATTAGCATCCTGGATCCAGCAACATAGGAAAAAAATGACACACAATGATCAAGAAGAAGTTAGAACTTTAAAAATATAATTGATCTCATTCAAGTATCAAAAAAGGAAAGCAATATGAATGGTTTAATATCTCACTATTTTAAGTGTTAATAGTTAATGAAAAAAGTTATCAGTTTTGTCACCCAATTGACCAAAAACTTTAGATTTAAATGAATTAGATCGGGCTATGTTCAAAATCAGTGAATTTTCTTGGCAAAACTCTATTAGTCTTTGCCCTGCTTCATTCCGTATCCCAAGGCCAAATTTGTCTGTTACTCCAGGTATTTCTTGACTTCCTACTTTTGCATTCCAGTCCCCTAAAATGAAAAGGACACCTTTTTTGGGTGTTAGTTCTAAAGGTCTTGTAGGTCTTCATAGAATTGTTCAACTTCAGCTTCTTCAGTGTTACTGGTTGGGGCATAGANCTTGTGTTATTGGAAGAGGGTGTTTGCTATGAGCAGTGCATTTTCTTGGCAAAACTCTTTTAGTCTTTGACCTGCTTCATTCTGCATTCCAAGGCCAAATTTGCCTGTTACTCCGGGTGTTTCTTGACTTCCTACTTTTACATTCCAGTCCCCTCTCATGAAAAGGACATCTTTTTTGGGTGTTAGTTCTAAAAAGCCTTTTAGGTCTTCATAAAACCGTTCAACTTTAGCTTCTTCAGCATTACTGGTTGGGGCATAGACTTGGATTACCATGGTATTGAATGGTTTGCCTTGGAAACGAACAGAGATCATTCTGTTGTTTTTGAGATTGCATCCAAGTACTGCATTTCAGACTCTTTTGTTGACCATGATGGCTACTCTATTTCTTCTGAGGGATTCCTGCCCGCAGTAATAGATATTATTGATCATCTGAGTTAAATTCACCCATTCCAGTCCTTTTTAGTTCACTGATTCCTAGAATGTTGACATTCACTCTTGCCATCTCTTGTTTGACCACTTCCAATTTGCCTTGATTCATGGACCTGACATTCCAGGTTCCTATGCAATATTGTTCTTTACAGCATTGGACCTTGCTTCTATCACCAGTCACATCCACAGCTGGGTACTGTTTTTGCTTTCGTTCCATTCCTTCATTCTTTCTGGAGTCATTTCTCCACTGATCTCCAGTAGCATATTGGGCACCTACTGACCTGGGGAGTTCCTCTTTCAGTATCCTATCATTTTGCCTTTCATACTGTTCATGAGGTTCTCAAGGCAAGAATACTGAAGTTGTTTGCCATTCCCTTCTCCAGGGGACCACATTCTGTCAGACCTCTCCACCATGACCCGCCCGTCTTGGGTTGCCCCGCGGGCATGGCTTAGTTTCAGTTAGAAAAGGGTGTGGTCCTAGTGTGATTAGATTGACTAGTTTTCTGTGAGTATGGTTTCAGTGTGTCTGCCTTCTGATGCCCTCTTGCAACACCTAGCATCTTACTTGGGTTTCTTTTACCTTGGGCGTGGGGTATCTCTTCACAGCTGCTCAAGCAAAGTGCAGCTGCTGCTCCTTACCTTGGATGAGGGGTATCTCCACACCACAACCCTTTCTGACCTTCATGTGGGATAGCTCCTCTAGGCCCTCCTGTGCTGGTCTATGTAAAATTTCCCCGTGTAGATTCCTGAGACTACCATCGCAATCAAGATATGGATTTATCCCATTACCACACACATCTTCTTTGTGATACCCCTTTAGGGTATAGTCACAGCTAGTTCCTCCCTTCCCCCAAAAGTTAATGTCATTCAGTTACATCTGACTCTTTAGACTCCTGCACTATACAGTCCGTGGAATTCTCTAGGCCGGAATACTGGAGTGGGTAGCCTTTCCCTTCTCCAGGGGATCTTCCAACCCAGGAATCAAACCCAGGTCCTCTGTATTGCAAGTGGATTCTTTACCAACTGAGCTATCAGGGAAGCAGTCCTCTCCCCTGAACCCTCTGTAAAACCATCCCTAACTCCTGGTCTCTGTCTCTATTATTTTGTTATTTCATGGGTGTTATACAGATGGGATCATATTTAACCTATTAACATAGACTTGCTTTCATTCAACATAATATCGTTGAGATTCATCCAAGATGTTGTGTGTATCAACAGTGTATTCTTTTTTATTGCCAAACAATGGCACCCCACTCCAGTACTCTTGCCTGGAAAATCCCATGGCTGGAGGAGCCTGTTGGGCTGCAGTCCATGTGGTCACTAAGAGTTCGACACGACTGAGTGACTTCACTTTCACTTTTCCCTTTGATGCATTGGAGAAGGAAGTGGCAACCCACTCCAGTGTTCTTGCCTGGAGAATCCCAGGGATGGGGGAGCCTGGCGGGCTGCCATCTATGGGGTCACACAGAATCAGACACGACTGAAGTGACTTAGCAGCAGCAGCAGCAGTATTCCATGGTATGGATGTACCAATATTGTTTAGAATATTTTAGTTGTTTTCAGCTTTTTGCTGTTACAGATAAAACTGCTATGAATAATTGTGCACAGGATTTAGTGTGGAATAAATTTTTGTTTCTCTGCCATAAATGCCCAAGGGCATGATTACTGGGCTGTATGGAAAGTGGTATTTGGTTTTTAAAGAAACAGTCAAGCTCTTTTACCAAGGAGCTGCATCACTTTATATTCTCATTAGTAATGTATGAGTGATTCAACTTTTCCACAATCTCACCAACATTTGGTATTGTTCCTATATTTTTGATTTTTGTTGTTCTAGTAGGTAGCTGGTGATATTTCTTCATGGTTTTAGTCTGTATTTTGCTGAGGATTAGTGATGCTAAACATATTTTCATGTTTCATAAAGATATCTTTACCTACTGTATATTTACACTGGTGAGTTATCTGCTCAAATGTTTTTTGAGTTATTTTCTTATTGTAGAGTTTTGAGAGTTCTTTGTATATTCTAGATATGAGTGTTTTCTATGAGAAGCAGCTTGAAAATATTTTCTTCCAGTGTGTAGCTTATCTTATTATCCTCTTAACAGGGTCTTTAATAATGATTTTATTTTGATGAATCGTCACTTGTAGATTAAAAAAAATAGATCCTGCTTTTGTTGTATTATATTTCAATATAAAACAAGAATTTTGAAAAACAGCATAGGGAAAAAAAGCATGTAATTTCAAGTAACCATTCCTAGATAATGTCAAATTATTAGCCAACATTATTTTGCCAATTAATATTTGCTGCAGCAAGATTGAACCGGGAAGAAATATTAATAGCAGGTCTATGATTCTCTGCATCTCTGGACACCCTATGGCATATTGGTCTTTCCTCGTTCTCCTTATAAATATTATGTTGGGATTTAACTAGTGGGGAGATTACTGAGAAAATTCTAATTAAGATTATTTTAAGGAAGAGATAGTTTCTCCTTATGCATCAGTTCAGTCGCTCAGTCATGTCCAACTCTTTGCAACCCCATGAATCGCAGCACACCACGCCTCCCTGTCCATCACTAACTTCCGGAGTTCACTCAGACTCATGCCCATCGAGTCTGTGATGCCATCCAGCCACCTCATCCTCTGTTGGCCCCTTCTCCTCCTGTCCCCAATCCCTCCCAGCATCAGAGTCTTTTCCAATGAGTCAACTCTTCGCATGAGGTGGCCAAAGTACTGGAGCTTCAGCTTTAGCATCATTCCTTCCAAAGTAATCCCAGGGTTGATCTTTTTCAGAATGGACTGATTGGATCTCCCTGCAGTCCAAGGGACTCTTAAGAGTCTTCTCCAACACCACAGTTCAAAAGCATTGATTCTTCAGTGCTCAGCCTTCTTCACAGTCCAACTCTCACATCCATCCATGACTACTGAAAAAACCATAGCCTGACTAGACGGACCTTAGTTGGCAAAGTAATATCTCTGCTTTTGAATATGCTATATAGGCTGGTCATAACTTTTCTTCCAAGGAGTAAGCGTCTTTTGATTTCGTGGCTGCAGTCACCATCCGCAGTGATTTTGGAGCCCAGAAAAATAAAGTCTGACATTGTTTCCACTGTTTCCCCGTCTATTTCCCATGACGTGATGGGAAGGATTTATGCTAATATGGGAAATGGCTGGCTATAAAATGTAAGTTAGTTATCGACGTTGTCTGTGGTTTTCTGACTAATAACATATAAAAACCAAGATGCTTCAAACCTTAATAGCTTTCTCTGAGATAGCTTATACTACTAACAGTGGTCTATTACTCTGAAACAAAATGTGTTCTAGTGGGGAAAAGAGATTTTATATTTTTTGAAGCTGCATGTGATGGTTAGGTCAAAGCCTTCCCGAGACAGATGTTAAGTATGCCTGCCTTTTCCTTGTATAGTCAAGTGTATACGTTGTTTTGAAATTGATTGATCTTCAAACTTCAATACCCACAATACCCTTCAAGTTTCTTTCAGTTTACTTTAGCAATTATAGCTATCTTGATTAACTCAATCATATGCATAGTAAATGAATTGAAGCAAACCACGGAAGTTCCATTTAACAAGTCAATAGTTTTTCTGTTTGTTTAAGTAAATTATTGCAACTCTCAGATAGAAACTGAACAATATTATAGAGAACTTGGTGTTTTTCCTTAGCCACATTAGAAGCTTGGGAGTAAAATGTGGGTGTTGCCATTTAATATATTACCTTAAAGGTTAGAATCTGCCTAAACTTTAACTCTGTGATCTCTTAGAAGTTGGTTATAATTTGCTGTATGACTCAGGGACTCAAATAGGGTCTCTGTAAAACCTAGTGGGGTAGGATGTGGAGGGAGGCACAAGAGGGAAGGGACATAGGTACATCTATGGCTGATTCACATGATGTTTGGCAGAAGCCAACACAATACTGTAAAGCAACTCTCCTTCAATGAAAAATAAATTTAATTATAAAACAAAAAAGAATTTGGTTATGAATATTAGGTGAAAATTAATTTATATTTAAAATTAAGAAACTGAATGTGTTCTTATTTATATATGAAGTATTTTTTTTTTTTTGCAATTGTGTGAAAAAATCTCAAGTGTTTAGTAAAATACCTAAGCCATTAAAAGAGGAGAGCTAACTGCAAAGTCTAGGGAGTTATCTGACCTCTGTCATTTATGAGAAGTTACAAAAGAGGTAGATTAAGTAATCTCTTGCATTTTCTTTGAGGTTCATTTTCCCTGAGGATTGTTATCTCTGGGCAGCTAGGCAACATCAGCTAATTAGTAGTACAGGTCATCCATACCTCAGAGACTTCAGCCAGGTAAACAGTTTTCACCAGACCAGTTTTACTGCTGTTTCATACCAACCTCACGGTTTTGTAATGAGCTGTCCGTCATAGAGCCAAGACATTATATTCAGAGGAATCCTGAGAGCTTGAAATTGCCTTCCTATGTCATCCTACCAGCTAGACCCAATGCTGATCTTCAGTACCCTGTGAAGGTATTTGAAATTATCAAGAGAAAGCATCTTCTTGCTTAAGGAAAGCTTAGGGATATCTAGTGCTGGTAGAGTCAACTTATGTACTCATTTCATACAACCTGAGTCCTTAGTCTACATACCCAAGTTCCAATGCCCAGTGCTGTATTAAAGGCAGGAACTTGGAAATGAGGTAGAAAATGAGCTTAGGACACTCACATAAGGTGAATAAAACTGAGAGGACTGGAACTTGATCTCTGTAGCATTTTAGGAATTGGTAAGTTAGCTTGTTTTCAGTTGCAAGTGTTCTTTAAAGGTTACATTGAGTAAGGTACATGAGTTGGCAAAAGAAACAGAAATTCCTACAGAAATTCATCAACTTCAAGAACTAAACTTACTTGTTCCTTATGGAAGCCAACATTTTTCCTAGACATTTCATTCTATTGTAGTATATTCATTATGTCTCAGTATGTATATATAGAAAAATTGAAACACAAGATTTTTGGCTGTAATAAAATAAGTCCTTCAGTAATTGAATAACAGCGTATATGTGAATGTGAAAATATTAGACTATACACTTTCATTTTTTCCTCAGCTCCTTATTTTCTGTGAAATTACAGAATGTTTCATAAAGTGTATTGTCAATATCTGTAGTTCTAAAATGTTCATGTTCTTAAAGAAGTGAACATGTGTACTTTTCCACACTCTAGTTTGGCAGTTAAAACAATGAATGTCCATTTTGTGGTTATTATGTCAATTCATTTTTAAATTAATTGTCAATGAAAAATGATCATTCTTCAATTGGAGAGGAGACACGTGGATCAGAAAAGGTGATATGAATTTAATTTATTGCTATATTAGGCAGATGACAAGGTGATGTGTAATGTACACTGGTGACTGTCCATCCATCCTTGCACACACTTATGAATAGACTCTAAGTTTTGTATGAATGCTTTCTGTGTCCAGCTCAGATCTTTTCTACTGGCTGGTGCACCAGTCCACACCATATTTGTCATGAGTATTGACTGATAGCTTCAGAGCTCTTTCCTTCTTCAAAAAATTGCCATCAGTTGAATGGGAGGCACATTGCCGGGAGGTCTCTTGAATGTGTTTGGGGCAGCTTGCAGTCAATAACAGATTCGTGGGATATATAAAAAGGCTGCCTTTTTGTCAGGGTAGGACTGCATCTGACCCAATGCATGCTCCACAGCTTGTTATTCTGTAGTAGTAACTAGACTCATTTAAATGACTAGATATTTAAATTTACCTGAGTTAAAATTAAATTTAAAATTCAGTTCTTTATCTGCCCCACTTGAAATGCTCGGGTAGCACTGATTGTGTAAGTGATGACAGAATATTTTTACAAGCAGATAGTTCTATTTGGAGAGTCATTTTCCAGCTTTCCATGGGATCAGGTTCATGCTATTCCATTTGAGATCACATCCTTGCTTAGCACATTTGTCTGCCATGTTTTGCTTCTCTGATTCTCTTTGCTTGAGGACATTCATTCAATGACCAGCATGCAAAGGAATTCCCATTTCAGGCTCTTCTCCCTAAGCTGGCCAAATTCTGTCCATAGTGATTAGAAGTGTTATTTCTGAGATTGTGATTGATCCATTTCTTCCTCATTTATAGTTCTACATTGCCATTCAAATGAATTGTTGATAGTGAATAATCCTGTCTCCTATAGGAATTCCAGGCATTTTACTTGCTGGTAATATATGAAAATGAAATCAACAGAAAGAAAATGTAAGTACAGGTCACTGATTTTGAACTTCTACTGTGCACTGACTATGCCCAGTGAATACATTTTTGGAGTTCTAGTTAAATAGGTTTAGTAATTTTAGGTATCTTAAGGGCAAGAGTTAAGCAGTATAATTGAAGGTGATTTTTCAGGCTCTAAGCAATTAACTTTTTAGTACTATACAGAAAGACCAGGATATAGCATTCACTAATATCGTGTATTAGGAGTAGAGTGACTATTCTGCCAAAGTGTTTACATGAGGCAGTATCATAGTGATATTTTGAATGTAATATAATCCTTTGTACAAGTACATTCTAGCTCATAAATTTCTATACCTGAATGCATTTTAGAGGTTATTTTGTATTATTCTATTCCATGTGAAGTGAAAGTTGTTCAGTCCTGTCTGACTTTTTGTGACCCCATGGAGTATATAGTCCATGGAATTGTCCAGGCCAGAATACTGGAGTGGGTAGCCTTTCCATTCTCCTGGGGATCTTTCCAACCCAGGGATAGAACCCAGGTCTCCTGTATTGCAGGCGGGTTCTTTACCAGATGAGCCACAAGGGAAGCCCGTATTACATGTGATATATGTACATATCCAGTTATGTAGGATTATGAGACACATATTTAAAATAAAGTTTCTCCCTTTGTCTACATCTTTCTTACTCTTTCTAATCAGTCTCCCTTGATTTCCCTCATTTCTACTTTGTCTAAAATGTACATATATAATGATCATACTTTAATCCTATTAAACTCAATCTGAAAAAGGCACTTTATATGTGTGACTGATGCAAACCAAGGTTCGTTATTTGAGTTTATTATTATTATTTGTTATTTTCTTTATTAATTATCAATATAAAACTCAATATACCACTTTTTGTGATAGTATAGAGCTCAATTTCAATGAGTATATCATTTATTTGAATAGTTACATATAAAATCGCATGACCATCTCTTTGAACATGACAGATTTTCCTCTTTATCCCTTCACTGTTTTTGGCAGATACCTTTAATAAATTACTAAACTCTTGATTTGACAGGAGCCATGTGCTAACAAAGAATGGAACAGAAAAATGAAAGTTCTTTCACTGGATTTATCTTACTGGGCTTCTCTGACAGGCTTCAACTTGAGCTAGTCCTCTTTGTGGTTCTTTTGATCTTCTACATCTTTACTTTGCTGGGAAACACAAGCATCATTGCATTGTCCTACTTGGACCCATGTCTTCGCACCCCAATGTACTTTTTCCTCTCTAACCTGAGCTTTCTGGACATGTGTTACACCACCAGCATTGTTCCTCAGTTCCTGTTTAATCTCACCAGAGCAGACAAATCCATTTCCTTTGGCAGTTGTATAGTTCAAATGTACACCTCTCTGGCGTTGGGAGGTACAGAATGTATTCTCCTAGGAGTTATGGCATTTGACCGCTATGCAGCTGTTTGCAGGCCCCTTCACTACACAGTCATCATGTACCCCTGTCTGTGTGCCCTGATGGCTTCTGCTTCGTGGATCACTGGTTTTGCCAACTCCTTATTGCAGACAGCACTTGTCTTCCTTTTACCTCGTTGTGGGAGAAATAAATTAGCCCACTTCTTTTGTGAGGTCCCTTCTTTTCTCAAACTTGCCTGCGTTGACACCACCATGAATGTGTATGCGAGCTTCTTTGCCAGTGTCGTCATGCTTCTCACACCTGTTGCACTGATTGTGTTCTCTTATGGTCAGATTATCTGGGCGGTCTTAAGAATAAAGTCCACTGCAGGGCAGAGAAAAGCATTTGGCACGTGTGGATCGCACCTCACGGTGGTCTCCCTGTTCTTTGGGACAGCCTTCTATGTATATTATCAGCCCAGCAGCAGCGACTCTCAGGATCAGGACAAGTTCATGTCTCTCTTCTACACTGTCATTATCCCCATGACCAACCCCCTCATATATACGCTGAGGAACAGGGATGTGAAGGGAGCAATGAAGAAGGTGCTTTGGAAGGACTCTGCCTCCAGATGATGGGTGAGGAGGACAGTTTAATGGAAAGACTTTGAATAGCAGAACTATTCAGATGTATATGTGTGTCCCATGAGTCATCTAAAATTTCCTTTGACAACTCTGCAGGGAATTTGTTTCCTTCATTCCCATTGAAAAGTGAGTGTTCAAATTCTAAGTTCATTTCAACTTCTAAGTTCATTCATTTCAACTTCCCGAGATGCTGATTCAGTGTTCTGACAGAATCTGCTTTGTAGTTACTGTTTTAACAGCGCCAAGGATTTTTATTTGCACTCTCATTTGGGTACATTGTTCTGTATCTCTTTGCAAAAAGACATGTGTCTATATTACATGAAGCCCAAATAAGAACAAAAACCACTGAAACACTATAAGGAATATTATTACTAATATTTTCTAGGAATTACTAGAAAATACTATTCATTCTTTTCTTTGGATCATGGCTCTACTAAAATTCCATAGTTTGATGGTTTGATCAGATGTTTTTCACTGACGTAGGTGGAGCACTTGTAGGGAAAATAAAGTTGAATCTCAAAGAAAATCTTGCCGCATTCATCCCGGCAAAGTCGTTCAGACATCAGGTGCAACTGCAACCTCAGCAGCGCAGCAGCCACATTGTGTAGGATCAGTTCAGAGAAGGCCGCGCCTGGGACTCACTGAGCGAAGGGCAGGCTGCACTGCCAGCTGTGACCCTGGTCGCCCTTCGCTGGTAAGAGCACCAGGCAGTTCTTACAGGCATTTTTGTTCACAGCAGGAGAAAAGCACTGATGTGAGGTATAAAGTTGGTTATTTTAACTTTGTGAACCACCTAGTTCCTCTCTGAAATGAGATTTTTAAATGAGGAATTTTCGAGGGCATTATATCTGAGCAGCATATGACCCAAGTTCTATTGCATACGCTATACATTTTACCTCCTGTGATGCAGCAAAAGTTTCAAAGGGTGAAATATGTTTAGATTATTCTTGTGGTGCCATTTTATAAACTCTTTGATTTAGGTATCAATTGATTAAGATCTTAGAATGTCTCCTCTGCCAAATGTCCTGTGAAATTCAGATTTAGTGAAGTATAAAAATTTTGAAAATGGCCCCTGATTCCCAAGAAATCCCATGTTTGGTGGAGATATCTTCAGACTCATCAGAAGGAAATTAAAAAAACAAATATTGTGTCTATTAATTTAAAAATACATGATTAAGCTTTAGTAGTAGCTGTCTAATTGTGAAATAACTGTCACAGAGTTCTGAATTATGAGTAACAAAATAAATACTCCAGAAAAAATTCATTTGCCATACTAGCTCTTAAATCCCTACTATAGCTCTTTTTATAGCATAAATTTATTTTCAGGTATAGATTCTGGATTTTTGTGTGTAAGTTAAATGTCACAAACAGTGATTTTTCTCTGGAGGTTAGAGCTTTGACTGTGCTATCATCAAAGAAATATTTATGATTTTTGGTAGATTTCCCCAGCATGTACCACACAGCAAGTAAGTGCATTTGTGTCTCTTAGTGGAGACAAAAGCAGGACAACTGTCACACAGTTCCCTATCCTAGCAGCTAACCATCCTCCTGGGTCTGAACCCCCTCAGCCAATTTGCCTGAGAAGTGATCTTGGCAGTGTGGGTAAAGTACATACAGGGTCAAGATTTTATCTATATTCCTAACAGCACCACCCTCTTCACCCTTGAGTTAAAGACTTGTGAAATCAAGGATTTTGACCCCACAGTAATGCTGAACATATACCTGATTAAAAGCAGTTTGGAGTGCTCTGTACTCTGAATGGTAAAAAATTTCTACCTCTCCTTATCACTCAATCAGGTCTTGATAGTTATGCCCAAATAGTCACTTACAAATCCTCAATGATCCTTTCTTTGGTGCAGAAACCCTCAAGGTCACATGACGTCACAAAGCCCATTTTCCTGAGTGAGCAGCTACTTGTCTGCTCCTAAGGACTGCCATAAAACAGATTTATTTGTTTTAAGCAAATGCTTGAGCATCATTTGGATGTGTATTTTACTTCAGAATAAATTACAAAAGGTATCTAGATCCCAGGCTAAAATAATGATAAAAAAGATCACTTAAAAGATACCACATACCTAAAGTTCAGTTCTATTTTGAAAATTTTTCAAATGATATCTACCTTTCCAAGCTTTCCCTCTTTAGTTCCCAGAACAGGGACTGAACCCATGCCCCCTGCAGAAGAAGCAGGTAGCCTATACCCTGGAACGCTAGAGAATTCCTTCTTTTTGAATTCTTAATATCTGTGGAATGGCTGCAGTGGGTGTACCCATTCCTTGGCTAAATTATTTGATCCCATCTGTAGTTTGAACTGTCAATACAACCAAGAGAAATTCATAATCTTTCATCATTGTTGCCTTCGGAGGAATACCTGGTGAACACAGTGTGCTCAGGCAATGTGTCACTTTGAAAGCCTGAAGTGTCAGTATGACTCTCATGAAACATAATTCCTTTATGTATTGATTTTAATTGGAGGCTAATTATTTTAAAATATTGAGGTGGTTCTTGCCATACATTCACATGAATCAGCCATGGGTGTACATGTGTCACCCATCTCAAATCCTCCTTCCACCTCCCTCCCCATCTCATCCCTCAGGGTCATCCCATTGTACCAGCCCTGAGCACCCTGTCTCATGCATTGAACCTGGACTGGCAATCTGTTTCACATATGATAATATACGTGTTTCAATGCTATTCCCTCAAATCATCCCACCCTCACCTTCTCCCACAGAGTCCAAAAGTCTGTTCTTACATCTGTGTCTCTTTTGCTGATCTGCATATAGAGGCATTGTTACCATCTTTCTAAATTCCATATAATTGTGTTAATATACTATATTGGTGTTTTTCTTTCTGACTTACTTGCTCTGTATAATACACTCCAGTTTCATCCAGCTCATTAGAACTAATTAAAATGCATTCTTTTTAATAGCTGTGTACTATTCCATTGTGTATATGTACCACAGCTTTCTTATCCATTCATCTGCCGATGGACATATAGGTTGCTTCCATGTCCTGGCTATTGTAAACAGTGCTTTGATGAACATTAGGGTAAACGTGTCTCTTTCAATTCTGGTTTCCTCGGGAAACACAGTTCTTAGTCAGCACCAGATTGGCTAAGAATTAGAAAATAATACAAAACGAGAGTAACAACATGTGCAATGTCTGTGAGGCCACAAACCAGTCAGACACTGCTTCCTGAATTTAGGTTTTTTAAATGGAATATATAAAATAAATGAGGGACTCTCACTTGTTTAACTTGTATCATACAAGTCAGCAAAGGAAGGCTTGAGAGTTTCTCACCTGATATGTGTCCTCACCTTTGTAGTCGTGTTCTGGCTTTTAGGACTATTATTCATTAGAACAACTGTAGTCTGTATACTGTAGGTTTATCACATTCTAAACAGACCCTATCCACCCTGCTAAAAACATTAGTAGAATGGTAATCAGCATATAGTGACCCTTGTAATATCCTAATTTATCTCCTAGGCAGTAGATTCCCAAAGAATATTTCTCCTCATATTCCTCCATAGCATGTTCAATGTAGTTTACATTTGGCTTTAAATAACACATATTATTATGTTATTACACACAGCCAGATGTACACAGCCACAAACTTGCATTGTACATGCAACCACTTTTAGATTGATCTCCTAACTCTTTCCTGAGGATGAACAGTAGAAGGAAATGTTTTCTTTAGCTTATATCACTTAGAAGATACAGGTTTATATATGGTATAATTTCAGTGTTTTCTGAAATAAGTACAAATACACAGAAGTCAATACTGTAATTTTTCATTCCTACAAGTCACATTAAAAAGAAAATTGATAGAATTTGCTGCATTAAGGATATTCATGGAAGAAATCATGCCCCTTTTGCTGTTATGATGGATACACAAAATGTTAAACTTTTAGAAGTGCTATTCTTTCAGGCTCTGGATTGACATTGGGATTACCAAGAGATGGCAGTCTCTGTACTTAGGATAAAGTTAGAGTATTTCCATTTATTAACTATGTAGAAATTTTTGTCTTAAGCAATAGTGAAAATCTGAGTTAGGAGAGGAAAAATAAGTAGCATGAAAGAAATGAATAAGAACTCTTATTTTCATTTATTTTCCTCTATATCTGCTGCTGCTAATTTGCTTCAGTCATTTTTGACTCTGTGTGACCCCATAGACGGCAGCTCACCAGGCTCAGCTCTCCCTGGGATTCTCCAGGCAAGAACACTGGAGTGGGTTCCCATTTCCTTCTCCAGTGCATGAAAGTGAAAAGTGAAAGTGAAGTCACTGAGTCGTGTCAAACTCTCAGCGACCCCATGGACTGCAGCCCACCAGGCTCCTCTGTCCATGGGACTTTCCAGGCAAGAGCATTGGAGTGGGGTGCCACTACCCTCTCCATCCTCTATATCTAATGAGATAGAAATTGAGAAATTTTAAAGAGTACAAAGTGTGATTTGATATATCTATATATTGTAAAGTGATTACTACATAGTGTTAGCTAAGATCTTTATCTTGTCAAATATTTATTCCCTTATAAAATTTAGAAAAGTTTATTTTTTTGATTCCTCAGAAATTAATTTTTAACTGGAAGTTTGGACTTATTTGCCAATATCTCCCCATTTCTTCTATCTTTGCCCCTGGTAACCACCATTCTTCCCTCTGTTTGTGACAAGTTCAGTTTTTCTGATGCCACGTGTATGTGAGATCATACAGTATTTGTCTTTCTCTTCTAACATTTCACTGAGCATAATGCTGTCGAGGTCCATCCATGTTATTGCAAAGGGCAGTATTTCATTCTTTCTCATTAATGATAATATTCCTTTGGATATGCATAGAAGTTTTTCTTTAGCCATTCACCTCTTCGGTCACCTATGTTTTTTCTGTATCTTGTCTATTGTGAAAAATGAGGCTATTGAACATGGGAGTGCAGATAGTGATTTCATTTTGGTGTACCTAGAATTTAGGTTGCTGGATAATATGGAAGGTCTATCTTTAGTTTTTTTGGTATCTTCATATTATCTTTCATAGTGGCTTACCAACTTACATTCCCATCAACAGTACATAGGTGTTCCTTTTCCAATTACACCAATTGTTGTTATCCTTTATGTTTTTAATGATAGCTATTCTTTTATTTTCTTCCAGCCTCACTGAGGAATAATATTTTCTTCTAGAAGTTTTATGACTTCATGTCTTAATACAGTATTGCACAAGTTTGAGATGTATAGAATAGTGATTTGAGTTACATACATCATGAAATGATGATCACAATATGTGTGTGTGTATATATCATTTTTCAGATTCTTAACCTTTATCGGGTACAAAAATAGTTACAAAATATTGGCTATAGTTTCTTCTGCTGTACAGTTGGTCCTTGTTCTATTCAGCCTTTATCTTGTTGTCTTCTAGAGATACAAGAGATACAATCTTTTCCTGGGTTTTGACAGAAAGTCTCAGGAGTCTTATTTTCTGAGCCCTAAAAGACTCTTGGACCTTAAGTTCTGTCCCTCAAAGACATCTAGCTTAGCTTTTTAGCCCCTGCTTCATAAAGTTTCAAAATTTGGCAACTGCCTTACTCAAGAGAACTATGGGTTAGAGAAGGAACCCCTTACCCTAGCGAGTTTTTGTTTCCTAAGAACAATGGAGTCGCAGGATAGATTGTTCCATATTTTTGAAACTTTGGTCTGGCTCTCTGGTTTCCCAGGGAAGCCACTGAAAATAGAAATGCCCACTGGAAACATCTGGCCACATAAAGTCTCTTTAAGTTTTCCGCTTGTCACTCTAGCCTTACATGAGTGTTTGGCTTTTCATGTTTTCATGGCAAAGTCCTTCATGGGCCATGCTCAGTCCTCAGCTCACATTCAAGTTCATCAAATGCTCTAAGAGAAAAAAAAAAAAGCACTTGCCTTTCAGCTCACCTCAGAAGTGTTCAATGTTTTCTGTTACTCATGTGTATATCACTCTCATCACTTTCACAACTTTCTAATGGCTTCAGAAATATGGTTGCTAAAATTAATTTGACCTTTCCAAGTATAATTGCTCCTCAGTATTATTGGCCAGGGGTTGTTTCAGGCACTTCCTCCCACCCACTCGTATACCAGAAAAGCTGGATGTTCAAATCCTTTATGGAGAATGACAGATCAAATGGATCCATGTTTGGCTGAGTCTGTGGCTAAGGAGGAGTGACGGTACTTGCAGTGGAAACTTTGGTAAGCTGTAACCTAATGAACCTTATTGGGAAATGAAATTCACAAAAGGCTACCTTGAATGAAATGATAAATTTTCAGCATTTATTTTCTGAAAATGAAAAAAATTAAGCATCTAGATGATTATAGAGTATGGAACTTTAGTGCCAAAAAATGATGTGTTTATCAGTGAAGCTAGCTGTCATGGTTTGAAAGAAAATTCCAAGGGGTTGATATAAAAAAATCATATCTTCTCTATTACAAAAAATATAATCAGAAATCACTCATATTCAGTACAAGTAGGATACGAATAGTACAGAACTCAACAATTCAGTAATCTATTTTCACTTAAATGAAGAAAAATCCTTGTTCTATTATTTCATTAGCAGAATAATACATGAAAAACCATCCAACTTTCCATTATTAAATAAGAACTATTTAAGAAGAACATATTTGCACTAAGGCACATTGAGCTTACCAGACAATTATTTCTGTGTTTTACTTTGTTTTATAAATTCTTTTCATTATCTGCCTTTTTATCATATCCTATTAAATACTAAAAATATTAAAATCTCTGGTAAAGGAAAATATTTTTGGCTACTAGTAAATTATGCATTTTTTGTATGCTACATTATAAAAATACATATATACAAACAAATATTCACAACAAATGTATTTTTCAGTCTAGATAAACTTAATTCAAAGCAATATAAAGCCAGGAATAGAATTTTCATCTGAAAATTATCACTATGATTTTTGTCTCAAGACCTGGTCACTAAGTATCTGCATGGAATGAAGAGACCAGAGAGATTCACAGGACACATGATCTTGAATTGAGATCTTCATTAAATTGAAATCTTCAAGACAAGGTTCATCTGAGTTGACCCCAAATTGCTAATATCTAAACACTTTAAATCTATTAAAGATGGTCAATGGATAGAAGAAACTTAGATCACTGAGAAGATAAACTCAAATTTTATGTGAAAGTAACAAAAATACTTAGTGTGATCATTTAGAATCAAAGTATTTTGCTAATATCTGATTTATTAAAACTTTTAAGAAGTAAATGATTTGAAGTCCAGCATTCATACAGAAAGTGCAAATACTTGAAGTTTCAGGTTTGATGAATTTTCACGGATTGAATACTTTATATCACCAACATCCAGATCAAGAATCGCAACCTGACCAGAACTCCAGAATGCCCCTCCCCCACCTATCTTCCAAGGGAGAACTCCCAGTCCCCAGGGGAACCACTGTTTTGACTTTGAATACCAGAGATTTGTTGTGCCTGGGTTGAAGTTTATGTAAATGGAGTCATACAGTAGGAATTATTTTGTATGTAGTTGGCTCACTGTAAGTCATGTTTGTAAGAATCATTCATATTTTTGTATGTGTAATTATTGTTCATTCCATTATTGTGTAGTACATGATATACCATAGTTTATTTTTAGAATATCTTATTTAACATATATTCTCCCTAGCAAATGGTTTAGCTCAATGGGGACAGAAGCCTCTGTCTCACTGATATGTCTCAAGTACCTAGAACACTTTCCCTCACATGGTTGTGTTTGATTAAATTAACCAGTATTTAGTCACTCAGAAGTGTTCCACTGCAGAACTTCCTGGGCCTGCAAGCACTGCGTTAAGTCTGTCTCAAGTCTAGGATTCTCCTCATTTGTCTCCTTAGTGCCCCTTTGACTTCCTTGTTTCTCAAAGNCAACAGACTAGTTCCAAACAGGAAAAGGAGGACATCAAGGCTGTATATTGTCATCCTGCTTTTTAGACTTATACTCAGAGTACATTATGCGAAATGCTGGGCTGGATGAAGCACAATCTGGAATCAAGATTGCCGGGAGAAATATCAATAACCTCAGATATGCAGATGAACCACCCTTATGACAGAAAGCAAAGAAGAACTAAAGAACCTCTTGAAAGTGAAAGAGGAGAGTGAGAAAGTTGGTTTATAACTCAACATTCAGAAAACTGAAATCATGGCATCCAGTCCCATCACTTCATGGGCAATAGATGGGAAAACAATGGAAACAGTGTCAGACTTTATTTTTCTGGGCTCCAAAATCACTCCAAAATGACTGTATCCATGAAATTAAAAGACGATTACTCCTTGGAAGGAAAGTTAGNATAACTCAACATTCAGAAAACTGAAATCATGGCATCCAGTCCCATCACTTCATGGGCAATAGATGGGAAAACAATGGAAACAGTGTCAGACTTTATTTTTCTGGGCTCCAAAATCACTCCAAAATGACTGTATCCATGAAATTAAAAGACGATTACTCCTTGGAAGGAAAGTTAGGACCAACCTAGATAGCATATTGAAAAGCAGAGACATTACTTTGTCAACAAAGGTCCATCTAGTCAAGGCTATGGTTTTTCCTGTGGTCATGTATGGATGTGAGAGTTGAACTATAAAGAAAGCTGAGCATTGAAGAATTGATGCTTTTGAACTATGGTGTTGGAGAAGACTCTTGAGAGTCCCTTGGACTGCAAGGAGATCCAACCAGTCCATCCTAAAGGAGATCAGTCCTGAGTGTTCATTGGAAGGATTGATACTGAAGCTGAAGCTGCAATACTTTGGCCACCTGATGCAAAAAGCTGACTTATTTGAAAAGACCCTGATGTTGGGAAAGATTGAGGGCAGGAGGAGAAGGGGACGCCAGAGGATGAGATGGTTGGATGAAATCACCGACTCAATGAATATGAGTTTGAGTAGACTCCGGGAGTTGGTGATGGACTGACAGGCCTGGCATACTGTGGTTCATGGGGTTGCAAAGAGTTGGACACGACTGAGTAACTGAAATGAACTGAACTGAACTGGATATCTAAGGAAGAGAAGTATTTCATAATAGCACTGCATCCTAGAAAAGAGTCTAGTATATATAGCAGGTTTACAAAATAATTTTGTTGAATAAATGAAAAGGAAGTTTAAAAACTGTAAAGGACTTTAGAAACTGAATTTAAGAGCTATAGAAATTTATAACATACAAGAGGAAAACGAATTTTTGAACAAGAGTTAAAAGCAGTCTTGACTGTTCTAACTTTAGATTTTTTTTTAATTGCTAGGTTTTATGAAAACTTGTAGGACTCCAACTTTTGTAAACATCACTTTTTTATTAGCAAAAGCCATGACCAGTCAGGAGGATCTTCTGCTGCCTCTCAATTACACATTTTCTGTTGGTTCTTAGTACTTCAATTCCTTTTTTTTTTTTTTATTAGTTTTTTAGTGATTATTTTGTGGCTTGGTGGCTGTTGTTACTGTTGTGTCAAAATGTCAAATTAATTTGGAATTAAAAGTTCTAAAACACAATTAAATTGGAACAGGATACTTGGTGTCTAAGTATCAATCTACTGCTAATATATCTCTGAGATTTTAAAGGCTGCCCTCCAACCTATGCATCTTGGTCTTTTCTGCTTCCTAATAATAGAAATAACATTGTTAGCTTTTAATAAGAGATAATGTCTTTAGTTCTTTACTGAAAGCTGGTAGGCTTGTGTTCCAAGAGATCTATTGTCATATTTTGAGTAAGCTCTTCTCAGTCTTTGCACATTCTTTAGTGATCCCATGACTAAGGTCCCATGGTTAAGATTAAGGTCCCATGGTTCTTAATTTCTGTATTCTCTAGATTATCAGGCCCTTTTGTCAAAATATCCAGAATCATAAAACTGGCAATAGTTACTACAATTTGTTTTATCAAATGTATTGTTCTTAACCTTTGCGTCTTCCCTCTATCCTTGTACTTTAAGAGTCACAGAGAGTGACATTTTCCTGTCCATCATGGGGCCAGTTGAAGTATTTGGCAATGTTTTTGAATAGGCTATTTCTCATAATTCACTGAAATGTCTTATCATTCAGTCTGGAATATGATGGGAAATGATTTTGTTTTTCTCAGTGATGCACAGAATGTGATCTGAACTAAGAAAATGTTCATTCTGAGAAGAATATGTAAAATTCTTTGTAATTACAAAAGTAGAATTAAATTGACATGAGCATTTAAAACAAATTTCCATGCTGCTGCTGCTAAGTCACTTCAGTCGTGTCCGACTCTATGCAACCCCGTAGATGGCAGCCCACCAGGCTCCCCCATCCCTGGGGTTCTCCAGGCAAGAACACTGGAGTGGGTTGCCATTTTCCTATCTGCTGTATAGAATACTACAATTTAGAGATTTAAGACAGCAGAAATTTATCATTTTACAATTCTGGAGGTTAGAAGGTCCAAAATGTAGGTCCTCCAGGACCTCTGAAACCTGTTGGGGAGAATATATCTTTGCAATTGTCTAGTTTCTGGTGCTTTGGTGATAATTTTAGGGGTTTCTTGACTTGCAGCATCAGCCCTTCAATTACTTCCTCAGCAGTCAGATGGCAGTGTCCTTGCTTCTGTGTTCTGTGTTTCTTCATGTTGTATTAGGGATCACACTAGTGAGTAGAACCTCATCTTAACTTCATTGCATCTGCAGAGATTCTACTTTCAAATAAGGTCACATAAACAGGAATTTGGGTTTGGGATTTCAACCTACCATTGGACGGGGGAGGGGACACAGTTCAATCAATAGCAAGTATAATGTAATCATGCCTGTTAGCTTGTAGCAATTCTTGACTATAAGTGCCTAGTATGCAGGGGTAAGCCTAAGATGCAGGTATTAGTTCTATCTTAGTCTAAGTTCATAAATGAGGTGCATTTGATCATGATAATTGCTAAGTATTATGGATAATGTTGCTATTTCTCATTCTAAGTTCTGTGTAGATAGCAGAAGTCTTCAATAATAGGGAAAAACTGACTCCCTTTGCTTGGCATGAATGTCCAATGAAGGTTCTTTTCCCATACACACTTTTGTTACACTTTACAAATCTAAAGTATCATTATAGATTGCATGATAATAAGATCTAACATTTTGTTTGAATTGGTAGAGAAAATACTTACCTCCTTTCATTTCTCCTTTCATCCATACCACTGTTCTCCAAGTTTGGAGTTCAGATTCCTCTTCCAGTCCAGAACTAACTTTAAGTAAATAGCAGACTGATGCATAGATACTATCTCTGCAGATATCACCACCACATATTTGGGTCAAAGAAACTATGTCTTGTGGCCTTAGACACACATGAATGGGCATTGGACTAGGAATATGGTATCTTCTTTAAGAGAAAATAACAAGATGAAAGATTTAAAACTACTTCTAGAAGAAACAAGATGGTCTTGAAGGATCACCATAGTTGTATGAAATTAGAGGCTTGGTGTATTGATGAAAATGTTAATATTAGACAAATGAATCACATAACTACTTGTCCTCCATGAAAGGTAGTAATTCAGTGGTTATCAAGTGAGTGTGGTCTTGGAATTGAGGAAAGGTATTTGAGGTATGCAGATGACACCACCTTTATGGCAGAAAGTGAAGAGGAACTACAAAGCCTCTTGATGGAAGTGAAAGAGGAAAGCGAAAAAATTGGCTTAAAGCTCAACATTCAGAAAGCTAAGATCATGGCATCCGCTCCCATCACTTCATGGCAAATAGATGGGGAAACAGGGTAAATAGTGGCTGACTTTATTTNCTCATAATTCACTGAAATGTCTTATCATTCAGTCTGGAATATGATGGGAAATGATTTTGTTTTTCTCAGTGATGCACAGAATGTGATCTGAACTAAGAAAATGTTCATTCTGAGAAGAATATGTAAAATTCTTTGTAATTACAAAAGTAGAATTAAATTGACATGAGCATTTAAAACAAATTTCCATGCTGCTGCTGCTAAGTCACTTCAGTCGTGTCCGACTCTATGCAACCCCGTAGATGGCAGCCCACCAGGCTCCCCCATCCCTGGGGTTCTCCAGGCAAGAACACTGGAGTGGGTTGCCATTTTCCTATCTGCTGTATAGAATACTACAATTTAGAGATTTAAGACAGCAGAAATTTATCATTTTACAATTCTGGAGGTTAGAAGGTCCAAAATGTAGGTCCTCCAGGACCTCTGAAACCTGTTGGGGAGAATATATCTTTGCAATTGTCTAGTTTCTGGTGCTTTGGTGATAATTTTAGGGGTTTCTTGACTTGCAGCATCAGCCCTTCAATTACTTCCTCAGCAGTCAGATGGCAGTGTCCTTGCTTCTGTGTTCTGTGTTTCTTCATGTTGTATTAGGGATCACACTAGTGAGTAGAACCTCATCTTAACTTCATTGCATCTGCAGAGATTCTACTTTCAAATAAGGTCACATAAACAGGAATTTGGGTTTGGGATTTCAACCTACCATTGGACGGGGGAGGGGACACAGTTCAATCAATAGCAAGTATAATGTAATCATGCCTGTTAGCTTGTAGCAATTCTTGACTATAAGTGCCTAGTATGCAGGGGTAAGCCTAAGATGCAGGTATTAGTTCTATCTTAGTCTAAGTTCATAAATGAGGTGCATTTGATCATGATAATTGCTAAGTATTATGGATAATGTTGCTATTTCTCATTCTAAGTTCTGTGTAGATAGCAGAAGTCTTCAATAATAGGGAAAAACTGACTCCCTTTGCTTGGCATGAATGTCCAATGAAGGTTCTTTTCCCATACACACTTTTGTTACACTTTACAAATCTAAAGTATCATTATAGATTGCATGATAATAAGATCTAACATTTTGTTTGAATTGGTAGAGAAAATACTTACCTCCTTTCATTTCTCCTTTCATCCATACCACTGTTCTCCAAGTTTGGAGTTCAGATTCCTCTTCCAGTCCAGAACTAACTTTAAGTAAATAGCAGACTGATGCATAGATACTATCTCTGCAGATATCACCACCACATATTTGGGTCAAAGAAACTATGTCTTGTGGCCTTAGACACACATGAATGGGCATTGGACTAGGAATATGGTATCTTCTTTAAGAGAAAATAACAAGATGAAAGATTTAAAACTACTTCTAGAAGAAACAAGATGGTCTTGAAGGATCACCATAGTTGTATGAAATTAGAGGCTTGGTGTATTGATGAAAATGTTAATATTAGACAAATGAATCACATAACTACTTGTCCTCCATGAAAGGTAGTAATTCAGTGGTTATCAAGTGAGTGTGGTCTTGGAATTGAGGAAAGGTATTTGAGGTATGCAGATGACACCACCTTTATGGCAGAAAGTGAAGAGGAACTACAAAGCCTCTTGATGGAAGTGAAAGAGGAAAGCGAAAAAATTGGCTTAAAGCTCAACATTCAGAAAGCTAAGATCATGGCATCCGCTCCCATCACTTCATGGCAAATAGATGGGGAAACAGGGTAAATAGTGGCTGACTTTATTTTTTGGGGGGGCTCCAAAATCACTGCACATGGTGATTGCAGCCATGAAATTAAAAGATGCTTACTCCTTGGAAGGAAAGTTATGACCAACCTAGAGAGCATATTAAAAAGCAGAGACATTACTTTGTCAACAAAGGTCCATCTGGTCAAGGTTTTTCCAGTGGTCATGTATGGATGTGAGAGTTGGACTATAAAGAAAGCTGAGCACCAAAGAATTGATGCTTTTGAACTGTGGTGTTGGAGAAGACTCTTGAGAGTCCCTTGGACTGCAAGGAGATCCAACCAGTCCATCCTAAAGAGATCAGTCCTGGCTGTTCACTGGAAGGATTGATATTGAAGCTGAAACTCCAATACTTTGGTCACCTGATGCTAAGAGCTGACTCATTTGAAAAGACCCTGATGTTGGGAAATATTGAAGGCAGGAGGAGAAGGGGACGCCAGAGGACGAGATGGTTGGATAGCATCACCAACTCAATGGACATGAGTTTGGGTAAATTCAGGGAGTTGGTGATGGACAGGGAGGCCTGGCATGCTGTGGTTCATGGGGTTGCAAAGACTTGGACATGACTGAGCTACTGAACTGAACTGAACTGATTTGAAGTGAAGTAGATAGGACAGAATCCTTAGGATAAATACGGAGCCATGCATTTAAATATGTTTTAAAATATGCTAAACTTGAAAGTGATTAGTTATTGAAGGCAAGGAAAATGAAAATTATAACTCACTCAGGCTCCATCGAAGGTAGAACCAGTTCTTTTAAAAATTACATTTACCATAACTTTTGTCATCTGCAGAGTTTTCCCAGGAGGAATCTATAAGTACAGTGCATGTTTCAGGGCATATGAGGGAGTATAAATCAGAGTAGACAGTTAATTCTGTAACTAAACAGATGTTGGAATCTGTAAAATCCATGGAAACTGCCTATAAAAGGGCTAATATTATATCTGAAGGATATTTTTATAAGCACCAGAGTCAAAGTATCTGCTTTAAGAGACTGAGATACTTGAAGATGTGTTTATTTTTAGTGGCCCCAAGAGTGTCCTGCCCCAAGTAACTCATTAGCTTCAGTTCAAGTATCCAGCGTTTGACTGTCTCTAGGGTACAAGGAAAGAGGGAGTCTCTGGAGAGGTGACATCAACGTGGTCCATCTTTCCTTCCAAATTGATTAGGAGTGAACCTATTGTTTCCACTTAACCTTCAAATTTCAAATCTAGTATTATTGATTGCAACTTTTTTTGGCTAGTCTTTAAAAAAATTATTTAATTTTGTCTGTGCTGGGTCTTTGTTGCTGTGCACAGGCTTTCTCTACCTGTGGCGAGCAGGGGCTACTTTCTAGTTCAGGTGCTTGGGCTTCTTACTGCAGTGGCTTCTCTTGGGCTGTAGTTGCACGGGATTCAATGGCTCTGGCACATGGGCTTTGTTGCCCTAAGGCATGTGGAATTTTCCCTGACCAGGGATCGAAACTGTGTCTCTTGAATTGGCAGTTGGACTTTTAATCACTTGACCACCAGGGAAGTCCTAGTCTTTAAATTTTTTTTATAAGTTGAGATATAGTTGACACGTTAGTTTCAGGTGTACACCATATTGATTCAATATTTGTACAAATTTAGTTTTCATGTAGACTCTAACTGTGGTGGAATGAGAAAAAATACTCAAATTATCTTACTCTCTGTGTATATATTGAAGGTCCATGTATATCCTTCAAGTGGTTATTCATTTAAGATGTGAGATTATGAATGTGGATTGGAGGAATCTCCTTAATGTTTAAAAGTGAAAATTCCTTTTCTGCTCAAATTTCTTTGTGCACTATTTTCTTCAGTAAAGTTAAGCATCATAGTCAAGGTTTTTCTTGTCCTGTTGTTTCCTTATTGTTTAGTTTCACAGTTCAGCTTTTCCCCTACGATGCTTCTTTTGCTTTGAGTGTCTTGATATGGTGTATTTCTTTCAACCGTCATACTTCAGTTCAAGCTCTGGTTTCTCTTCAGATTGAGTAAATCTTTTGCTTTTTACTTTTTTAAAAAAATTTAAAGCATTTTTTTTCCCTCTTTGAAATATGTCTTCTTCCAGGTGTGTAGGGAAAAATTGGACCTCAGAAGGGCTTCAAAAGAAAGCACCAGCTCTGTGATTTTGGAAAAATAAATGTTATCGGACATCTCAGCAACTTGTCCAAAATGATTCATTAAAAAAATGTATCTTCCCAGTGTACTTAATCTTTCTGTAAGTTGGATGTCTAAAGTGACTAGGGGAGAAGGAATAATACGTGATATTTACAATATAATCAAAGATTGGCTTGTTGTACTGGCTCAGATAGTGAATAATCCGCTGCAGTGCAGGAGAACTGGGTTCAATTTCTCATTTGGGACGATGTCCTGGAGAAGGGAATGGCTACCCACTCCAGTATTCTTGCCTGGAGAATTCCATGGACAGAGCCTGCTGGGCTACAGTCCATGAGTTGCAAAGAATTGGACATGACTGAGTGACTAATACAACAACAACAACAACAAATAAACACATGCACATCCATTTATATATACATATACAATATTTTGTAAATATTGGCTTTCTACTTACAAAATATGTTCTTTGGAGAATTATGGAAATCATTCTCTTTATGGTAGACTGGGGAACAAGGTAAATGAAATGTGAAAGAGCCAACATATTGAAAGCAGATGGGAGAAAAGAAGTTGAGGGGTGGGAAAGGAGAAAGAAATTGATAAGACTGAGACTTTTGAGGGGGGATCTCTAACTCAAACATCCATACAAGATAGATTATTAGTAAAATTAATTGGGCCAGGTGTAAGAAACACCAGCATAAGAAATTAAGTAAAACATAACAGAAGCTATGGTTTCTCCAGTAGTCATGTATGGATGTGAGAGTTGGACGGTGAAGAAAGCTGAGTACTAAAGAATTGATGCTTTTGGACTGTGGTATTGGAGAAGACTCTTGGGAGTTCCTTGGACTGCAAGGAGATCCAACCAGTCCATCCTAAAGGAGGTCAGTCCTGGGTGTTCTTTGGAAGGACTGATGTTGAAGCTGAAGCTCCAATACTTTGGCTACCTCATGTGGAGAGTTGACTCATGGAAAAGACCCTGATGCTGGGAGGGATCGGGGGCAGGAGGAGAAGGGGATGACAGAGGATGAGATGGTTGGATGGCATCACCAACTAGATGGACATGGGTTTGGGTAGACTCTGGGAGTTGGTGACGGACAGGGAGGCCTGGAGTGCTGCAATGCATGGGGTTGCAAAGAGTCAGACGTGACTGAGTGGCTGAACTGAACTGAACTGAACAGAAGAATTTTACAATTCAAATCGAGTAACAGAAAATTGCACTTATAGTCCATTTATTAAAATCCATTTATTAAAAAAAAATAGGACTCCCTAGAACCTATTCATTTAATAACTAGAAGTCTGCACACTTTGACCAATATCCTCTATTTTGCTAACCTTCCAGCCCCTAAAAGTCTACATTCTGTTCTTTTTCTATGAGTTTGGCTTTTTAGATTTTAAAGAGAGATTAAATTCTTGCTTGAACTGGTATAGTTTCTAAATGATGGTGCTGAGAGTGAAACTAAATATTCCAACTCCAAAGTTATGCTCTTTCCATGGAACCATGAAGTATTTTTAAAAAAATGCTATTTAATAAAGGCTCACTCTCACTTGGTGGAGACTAATGGTTACCAAAAGATGGCAATCAATTATCTTAATGTTTTAATCATCTTGTACATTCAATGTTTTCCTCAGTGTGATTATAAGCTTTGATGATAAATTTTGTTTATAATTTTCAAACTTAAGATGTCATTAATTTACATAATTTAATTAGTTAAGAATGAAACATTGATATCAAAATAAATGACTAAATTTAACAGAATTTTGAGTTAAAATAGAAATTGGTTCAAAATGTCATATGGTTTTTCATATATTCAGCAACCTGAACACAAATTTTTTAGTTGGTCAAACGATGAAAGAAGATATAGTAAACCAAATTTTGGAAGCTTTCTAATGCAAGTGTTTTCTGCGTATGTTTATGTAAGTGCATATTTTGGGAGTGAGTTGATGATGAAAATGTAGTGAGTGATCTCTGGGCTATTTCCACATGTTTTGGGGGGGAGGTGGTTAAGTGCTCAGTCATTTCCACTCAAGACTAAATCAACCTAATTTTTATTTAGGTTCCAGAAAATTTCCACAAAGATAAAATAGTTTGGGAGAATCTTTCAAAACCTCATGGTATAATGGAGTATCCATCTCCAATCTATTGAAACTCTGCCTGCAAGATAACCTCCAGAGTCACATTTTGTACAGGAGAAGGGTGAGTGATTGAATATTGTATGGAACAAAAAGTGACCAAATCTTGTTCCTTGAATTTTGATGGAACTATAAATGTGTTCCATCTTTCGTATAAGATGACCCTGTATGTGAAATTGCCTTCAAGAAGTGCATTATTTGCCAATATAGAATAATTAAGTAGCATGCTTGCTTTGTAGTCTGGCACTATATTTTGCCTGACTTGTAATTACTTCAGTGCATTTTGAGTTTTTTTAACTTTTGAGAATCCTTTTCCCCATCATTTTATTGTTTCCCCTCTCCCTTTTCTTCTCTTTCACTTTCAGTGTATACCATTGTTCTCTATTTTACTCAAATCTCTGTATATCTATTGTCTCTCTTAGTTCTTACTTGTACTTCTAGATTTATTTGTCTTTTCTATTTCCTCATCTTTCCCCTGATCTTTCTTTTTTCTACTTTCCTTTTTGGTCTCTTTATCCATTTATCAATGGTAACCACAGCAATCCAAAGCACAGTAGCAGTAGAGGGGTGGTAGCATTTCTTAGGAAGCTTTTACTTTTACTTCTAACTAGTAGTGAGAAAGAGAATGAGAGAGTTAATAATTCAGAGACCATGAATAGCATGTGAATAATTTCTGAATGGTGGCATTTAAACATTTCAGATGAAGAGTTGTCCTCACTATTCTATTTCTACTGAGAGGATGGTGTCCTGGAGCCTGGTGGAGAAGTATTCCTGTTCTGTATAACTGTCCTATAGTATGGGTATGATATTGTCCTATGTGTTATTTCTTATGTCCTTTGGCTATCTCTCTCTATTTCTCTCTCTCTGCTGTCTCTTTCTTTTTGTTTCTGTCTGCCTCTCACTCTCTATGTGTCTGTCTCTCTCTAAATAATATATGTATATCTGCATCAGTTCAGTTCAGTTCAGTCACTCAGTCATGTCCGACTTGTTGCAACCCCATAAGCTGCAGCACACCAGGCCTCCCTGTCCATCACCAACTCCCGGAGCCCACCCAAAACTCATGTCCATTGAGTCGGTGATGTCATCCAACCATCTCATCCTCTGTTATCCCTTTCTCCTCTTACCCTCAATCTTTCCCAGCATCAGCATCTTTTCCAATGAGTCAGCTCTTTGCATCAGGTGGCCTAAGTTTTGAAGTCTCAGCTTCAACATCAGTCCTTCCAATGAACACCCAGGACTGATCTCCTTTAAGATGGACTGGTTGGATCTCCTTGCAGTCCAAGGGGCTCTCAAGAGTCTTCTCCAACATCACAGTTCAAAAGCATCATTTCTTTGGCACTCAGCTTTCTTTATAGTCTAACTCTCAAATCCATATATGACTACTGGAAAAACCATAGCCTTGACTAGACAGACCTTTGTTGGTAAAGTAAAGTTTCTGCTTTTATTTATTTATTTATTTTTTTCATCTCAGGTGTACATGAGTTCCCAATCTTGAACCCCCCCCCACCTCCCCCTCCACACCAACTCTCTGGATCATCCCCGTGCACCAGTCCCAAGCATCCTGTATCCTGAACTGAATATAGACTGACAATTTCTCACACGACAGCACACGTTTCAGTGCCATTCTNCTGGGTAACTGGGTCCTCAGGAACCAGAGCTGGAAATTCTCACCAACACCACCGCCCCCAGGACCAGGATGGGAGCAGCGGGACTTCCTGGCAACAAAAGCTCTATTTGCATCTTAATGAAAAAGGTAGAGAGGGAGAGGGAAACCGGAGCATGTGGACTGTGAATGAAATCACTTTCTGTGTAAGATTTCCGTTTGTTTGCTTTCTGCAGCTTCAGCCAGAGCCACCTCTGAGCGTGTCTGCACCACAAAATCCAAGCCTCAGAAATATCTAATTTGGAAATTATGTGCGCCTTCCAAGTGGCAGCTCTCCAGGCGGCTGGTCTGATGCTCGGCCCGGTCCCTCTGCAGGTAGCACTTCTAAGCAGCTGATGGGCTTTGTCATCTTGGCCCTGCTCGGTAGAGCCTGGGCCAATTACCGCTCGGCCTTGGAAGCTAGCCTTGCCAAGAACCACTGGTTCCCAGGGCTGCCCACTGAGGGTGGGGCAGGGCCCCACCAGGACCATCTGGGCTGGGGAGGGGCTCCTAAGACCTGCACTTTCCTAGATGCAGCCGGGGTGAGGGTTTGGGAATAAGGGAGCAAGACCCTCTAAAAGGGATTAAAAGGACAGAATGAGACTTTCTTAGCTCGCCCTAGGGCTCCTGGCTTGCTGGTGACCTGTAATTAGAAAAACAACAGCCCAAGGCAATAGCTCAGCTGGTTACTTGTAACTAACCTGAGTATTTAGTAATTTTTATATATAAACACACAAATGTAATTTTTTCAAATTATATGATCATTTGCCAGGCTTCCTTCATATTTTGGTAAATGCTTCTCTCTTCAGCTTCCTCATTTCATGACTTGACTCTCCTGTATTTGTAATCTCTAGCCCACATGGGTGACACAGAATGCCAGGCGTAGGCCTACAAATATCACTAGGAAAAAAAATGAGAAAAAGGTTGTGTTTATTGCATCTTGATGTTCTTGCCATGTGGAGAGGCAGCTCTGGGTGGATTTTGGTGGAGAGGGCACAGGGGTCACCCTTGCACTGGCAGGCAGGCTTACTCTTCCTCCAAGTGTGTCAGCCACGATTAATGAACTAATTTATTTGAAAGGACATGTATCATTTGTGATCTGGAAAAAAAAATATGCTGGTCCATCACAACTTAGGCCGTGTGAATACGACCACAAACACACACTGATTACTTGTGGGTATGTGTCTGTGTGCATGTGTGTGTGTGTATGTGTGCGCATATGAATTAGAATTCATTGAATTTCCAATATTGTGCATAACACTATGGACTATATATACATATATTCTCCAATTTCCCCAAGTTCCAAATGTTTGGAATACACATCCTCCTTCATTTACATATTCACTCTACATCATTCACGTGAAGTGAAGTTGCTCAGTCGTGTCCAACTCTTTGCAACCCCATGGACTACATGTAGCCTACCAGGCTTTTCTGTCCATGGGATTTTCCAGGCAATAGTACTGGAGTGGATTGCCATTTCCTTCTCCAGGGGATCTTCCCGACCCAGGGACTGAACCCAGGTCTCCCGCATTGTAGACAGAGGCTTAACCATCTGAGCCACCAAGGACAGGAAATTGCCCTGATTTACAGGGGTGAAGTCGGGGAGGTGAGTCATTATAATACATTGTGGCAGGTACTGTAATAAAAGTGAAGGAAATAAACCAAGCACATGGGAGAACTTAAGGTGGCCCAGGGGCAGCATGGGGGCAGCCATACCAGCCAGACCTGCCCTCAATACAGCTTCATTTCCTAGCACCTGTGAGGCCTTGAATACAAAATTCACTTAACCTCTCTGAAACTCAGTTTTCTCATCTGTAAAATGAGGATCATGGTTCCCATCTTTCAAGGGCTGTGCCAAGGATTAAAGACGATGTGTATGAGATGCGTAGCATACGTAGCAAAGTCAGGATTTTAAACTGGTAGATATTATTCACTTGTAATTTGAATGCTACCATTGGTAAGAAGGCATCTGATTATAAAATTAACACCCAAATAGTAGATGTGTTTCAAAGCCATGTTGGTGACTCTCAAATGCTGCTCTGGGTGAAGGGAGACAGGATTAGAGCAGCTCCTGCTGGCCATGGTCCGTTTGCACTGGATTGCATCCTCATCCAATCCAATCCCATCTTCAGAAACAGGAATCAGAGGACAAAGGAGGTTAGATATTCCCAGGCCACCCGGCTAGGGCTGATCAAGCTTTACTCAGGCTCCTCAGAGAACTGTTTTCTGCCAGACTTTGTCCTTGGGATCTGCCTTGGCCCAGCCCAGTTTTAGCAAGAACCCTGCTGTCGGTTTACAGAGAATTCCTCATCCCTGGCATCTGATCACATTGGCTTTGCCTTCAGCAAGAATTTCCCTCTCCTTGATGTCTCTGCTTAGCAATCTTCCTTCCACTGCCCCCGACTCCCCACCCTTAGTCCCATTCTACCCACTGATTGTAATCCACCCACCACCACCACCGCTGTCTTTGTATATTTGGAGTTGAGGCAGCCCTCCAGCCTGTCTTGTGATCATCTTGACACCTGTGACCACAGTCCTGAATCAAGTCTCCCCTACTGCCTTCACAAATGTCAGAATAACGCTTTCTACGACTATAACCGAAGACTCCTGACTCCCTAGACCCCTAAAAAGGCCCATGTGGGTCTTAGTTGCATAAACAGAAAGCAAATTAGCAGACTGCCAGATGGGATTGTCGAGAAACTGGGCAGTGGGCTCCAAAGGGCAGCACCATAACCTGACAGAAACATGCTGGAGTCCAGCTCGGCCTTGTGTGTCTTTGCTTTTTGTGTCCATTTTGTTAGGTTTTCCTGGGTCTCTGTCTGGTGGACTGAAACTGAGAGGATATGCTGAGAAGCACCATCGATCTGCTGTCTTCAGACAAGTTGCACGTTTTGACCATTACCCTAAGTTTATGCAGCTGCTCCCAGGGCCCAAGCAGCCAGTGCTGGGAGCTAAGGACCCTGCAGGGATCCAAAGAGATCCTTGAGCCACCAGCCTCCAAAAGCCCCCTCCACCTGCTGCTCCAGAGCCCTGGGCTCCTTTTCTGAAATGTCCAAAAGGGGCACTGCCATGAAGCCCTCCTCACTGCCAGCCCGGATGGGGGCCCCTCCCTCGCCTGTTGGAGTCTCACTGCTCAGAAGAGGCACATGGACACACATGGCCTCCTGCCCTTGCCTTTTTCCACCTCTGCCCCCAGCAGGACCACGGACCCCTGGGCGATGACATTGCCATGGAGACAGAGTAGAGAAATGCTATGGTGAGCAGAAAACTGCTCGGGAAACCAGAGAAGCTGGGAGGCCCTGGCATTCTGGTGCTCAGGATGCTGGTGCAGTCTTAGAACCTCTAAGACTTCAAATCCCAAAGCTGGGCTCAGGGCAGCTCCTTCCCTGATTATAGCCACCCCCACCCTCCCCCACCACACACACACACACACACACACACACACACACACACACACACATGCACACATACCTATCACAGTGAGGAGACTCACTCACTTAACACAGAATTACTGAACGTCTACTATGGACCAGGTCATTATAGATCAGCAGCCAGACTGAAAAGTCCAAGAGGGAAGGTTCAGAGGGAGGTAGGCTCACTGGGAAAACACTATAAGCAGCTGCCACGCTGGCTTCTAAGGCAGGACTCCAAGGAGGTGAATCTGCAAGGCTGTAGGTTCCTTATTTGCAGGCATGTCATCCACACTAAGGGCCCGGAAGGCTCCCTAGCACCTTCGGCATCTCCCAGGTTCTGGAGGGCTGGCCAGCTGGACAGACTTGACACTGGGGCTCCCTCGGGATCTGTGGTTTATAATGCAGAGTCTGCTAGCCTCTGTCTGTGGTCCCAGCCCTTCTTCTCTCCAGGGGGATCTCATTCCTCCCTTCCTCTGCTCCCAGCAAAGCTGAGCTCGGGGGCAGGAGCCAGGAAGCTCTCCACACTGTTGCCTCCAGTCCCACTGCCTCAAGGAGCAGCAGTAAAATGACTTCCAGAGACACACCCTGCACGTGATCAAGCCCTGTCCATACACACAGCTTTCTACTATTATTACTATTCCCTGGTGGAGTCCAGAGATTCCATGGCAGACTGGAGCATATGAGACAAGACCAATGCTTTGTATAAGGTACAAGGTACTGAGTTAGAAGACTTGGCTTTTGGTCCTGACTCTGCCCCTGAGAGACCCTGGATGATTCCCTTGGCGCCTTGGAACCTCAGTGTTTTCACCTGTGAAATGAGTGCGTTAGACTGAGGACCTGGACACACAGCAGATATTTAGTGAATGTCTGCAGGATGAAAGTTGAGTGAGCAGCTCCACGTCTCTGTGCTCCTTCCAACGACATCAGGCATTTAATATTTGCACCCAGCCACCAGCATCATGGTGGAAAAGGCAAAAGGAGATGGGAACGGCATCAGATAAAATGGTTAGATGGCATCACCGACTCAATGGACATGAACTTGAGCAGACTCTGAGAGATAATGGAGGACAGGGAAGCCTGGCATGCTGCAGTCCATGGGGTCACAGAATCGGACACAATTTAGCAACTAAACAACCGCCACCACCCTCATGGGGCCTCAGCTAAATTGCTGCAGGAATTCAGGTTCCCACATCCCTTCTCCTTTCTGAAACATTCGAGGGACACCCTTCCTTCTCCTCTCACCGCTTAAATTTTTCTCCTAGCCTCCCCCTTACTAACCACCTAGCCAGTAAGTCAGTGGATTCCTTTTAATCCTGAACTCCTAGTCTTACTAGTTGCTTTCTTTCTTGTCCTCATTTGCTTTCTAACTCAGGAGATGAGGTTTCAGTTAGATAAGAAAGCAGCTGTTCTAAGAACAGGTGTCTGGAAGGGAAGTGGTCCTGCCTGGGAGGAGGCAAAGAATGTCTCTAGAGACCAGAAATGAGGGAGGCAGAAAGCTCCTGGTAGTGGGTTGAACAATGTTCCCCAAATTCACGTCCATCCAGAACTTCAGCATCTGACTTTACTTGCAAAGGCAATGGCACCCCACTCCAGGACTCTTGTCTGGAAAATCCCATGGACGGAGGAGCCTGGTAGGCTGCAGTCCATGGGGTCGTTAGAAGTCAGACACGACTAAGCGACTTCACTTTTACTTTTCACTTTCATGCATTGGAGAAGGAAATGGCAAGCCACTGCAGTGTTCTTGCCTGCAGAATCCCAGGGACAGGGGAGCCTGGTGGGCTGCAGTCTCTGGGGTCGCACAGTCAGACACGACTGAAGCGACTTAGCAGCAGCAGCAGCGAGTCTTTGCAAAGATAATTAGTTAAGAATCTAGAAAGGATCATATGGGATTAGGGTGGGTCCTAAATCCAAAACCTGGTACCTTTCTAAGAGAAGAGGAGACAGACAGACACAGGGAGACAAAGACGATGTGCAGATGGGGGCAGAGATTGCAGTTACACTGCCTCAAGCCAAGGAAGCCAGGAGCCATGAGAAGCTGCAAGAGGCAGAGAGAGCCTAGAGCCTTCAGAGGGAACACAGCCTGTTGGCACCTTGATTTCACGTTTCTTGATGCCTCGGAGCTCAGGGAACCCACAGAGGTTTGCAGCCATCTCTTTTCACATTTTTTTCTTATCATACTTGGGAGCCAAGCAAAAGTAATTAGAAATGAAGACAGCAGACGTTTGGCTTTTCCAGCCTGGTTTCCTGGGTTTTATCCAGCTTCTTCAAGATGTGATGAATCAGATCAATTTTGAGCAAATCTAAGTCTGCTTTGCATGAGAACAGTCTTCATTCACTCACACAACAATTATTTATTGATATCCTACCAACCCAAGCATATGCTCAAGATAGGGCCCGGAAACTCCTCCTTCTCCTGTTCTTTCCCTGATGCCCAGCCCTAAAATCTGACTGACGACCAAGGAGTGACCAGTGTACCTTATTATGTTATTGTGAATATAGCAACATAGCATTCAAAGGCCTTCACATGTTATATGCTATATAGAGCGAGCACCAGCTTGCCTGCAGTCTTCTTCTTTATGAGAAAAGGGGAACATTAATAGCCATTAGGGCAACCCCATCACTCAAAGCTGTTAGCCCCTCAAAATACGCGAAGTGCCCACTTGGTCCTACTCCATTTCACTTATCTGTATTTTCCAGGCAACAGAGTAGATCTCAATAATAAGGGTCATCGACTCAACAATTCTGGACCTAGAAACAGGAAGAAAGGACAAAGGGATGATTTTTGGAGCTTGGTTACATTGAGGAAACTTTTGCTGCGGCTACCTGAGGCCAAACTGTGTGGCAAACACCATGTCTCTCTGTCAAGCACAGTACTGGACACAGGCTTCGCGTGGTGGGAAATGGGTCGGTCACTGGCAGGTCTGGGATCTGGGTTTGGTCTGGGCTTAGCAGCCCTGAGACTGTTAGGCGAAGCACACTGACTGAAACCACCCACCCTGGCCAGCACCATAGTAACCATGTGCGTGAGTTATCTTACAACAGGAAGTCTTAGTAAGGAACATGGAACTAGTAAGTCACCATCAACCAGAAGAATTCAGGAAAGGTCAAAAGGAGACACCACGTGTCCAACCACCTCCTAGAATCCTTCTCGCTGGCATCCATCTTGGCTGAGCAATGCATGCGCCACCAGGAAGGATTCTGAGTCAGATGATCGGTCAAAGAAAACCCGGAAACTAATCCCATCACCATAGAACTCGAGATTGCGAGCCACGTGGCAGAGCAGTCCTCCTGGGCTCCCTTACCCTGCTGCCCTCCACCCAGGCGCCCCTTCGCAATAAAGTCTCTCGTCTTGTCAGCATATGTGTCTCCTCAGACAATTCATTTGCAAGTGTCAGACAAGAGCCCACTTTTGGGCCTTGGAAGGGGGTTCCCATTCCTGCATCAACACTCTGGATGCATCACTCAGTATCTCTCTGGGCACAATTTTTTCATCCAAGTATGAAGAGTTATTTGAGGTTCCTAAGGTTATTTACAGCCTTGACACACTGGGGGCTCTCCTGTCTAAATCTCTTGCTGGAGGAACAGTCTAGCCTGCCTTAATAATGTGGGGGAATTCAAGGATGAGCAGAAGACAGCTTGTCCTCCTATCTTATTATTGTATGTATGTGGGGTGCGGGGGAATTCCCCTGATCACAGTCTTGCCATGTGGAATTCAGTGAAGCTGGTACCTGAGCTTGGAAAAGTAAGGACTGCATTTTTGCCTTTGAAGAATTTATTATCTAGTGGGGAAATGGACAAGTAACCAGGCAATTACAGTACACCATGATAAATCTTACACTTCTTCCTATGGTAATATAAACGAGGGTCCCTAGCCCAGGCTGGTGGAACAGTATAGGGGAAATCACTGAAGGCTGCCTGGAAGAGGTGGTGCCTCTGCTCAGTTTAAAGGCCTTAGAAGTTAGCCTTTCAGGTCAAGGGTTGGAGCATTCAGGCAGAGAAAACAACATACTCAGGGGCTGAGTGTGGGACAGTGAGCGCAGAGGAACGAATGTCCGTCGATCCTTTTTGTTCCTCTTCCTTGTAATCTCCAACCCTTTCACCTCTCTAATCCACAGCTTTATACCATCACACTACCCTTTTTTTTCTCTCTTTTCTTCTCATCTTTCTCTTCCATTCTCTTTAGATAAAGAGAAGAATGCAATCTAATGAGTTCATAAGCTAGTGAGGGAGTGAGGAGAAATCTGGTGTGTTGAGGCCTGGAAAGGTGTGTACTGGGCTCCAGGAGGGGGCTCCTCCCTCCTAGCCTCCACCAGGGCACTTCTTCCCCCACATCCCTTCCCTGTGACTCATGACCACCTCACCCACCCTCTCATAAGACCCTGTTCTCTTGAAGAACCTGCCACCCCTCCATCCCTCTCTGTCAGGGTCACCCACAGATTCCCAGTCACATCCCTTACTTCACTGATGACTGGCACGCAGCTCAACGTCTTCCACTCCAGCCCATGTCCTGCCACTGACGGGGTGGAATCAGCTCCAAGTACCTTGGCCTCTCAGCTCCTTGAGCCCCTCATCTCCAGTAGACGCTCCACTTTAGTTCACCTGTTTCCATGAGGGAGTCCTGGACTTGCCATCTGCCAAGACTGCTCCTCTCTGAAGTCAGAAACGTTTTTCTCTCCCTCCGTGACCATATTCCATTCTCTCTCTCTCTGCATCCCAGTTCAGTCGATCAATTACTCCAAGTATAGCGGGTCTCTGACCTCATCGATGCCATCAGTCCACAGATTCTAATTCCTCTTTAATATCTACAGACTGTCTTCACTTTCCTTTCTAGCTGAATCAGATTTCCAGCCCAACATTCAGACACTTTTACAAATATCCTTAATTTCCTTGCTTCGTTGTCCTTAAATCATCCTTGCCTTCTCCCTTGCTTTCCTCTTCCTTGGTCCAACACTCATCAAGATCTATTGAATTTTAAATAATTTTTCAAATCACTCCTGTCTTTCCATCTCCATTGCCCACCAGCCTCCAGCATGACTGTACCAGACAACTGGAAACCCTCCTCACTGCTCTTCCGACTTGCTTCTCTAGCATCAGGTCTCCCACCGGGCAGCCTCTGTGATTTTTATTTTAATGCAAATGAAATCAATTGAATTATTCTACTGCCTGAAACTTCTTGATGCCTTCAGGATAAGATGATTTCTTGTTGCCTTTAGGATGGAGTCCAGTCTTCTTCACAAAAGCCTCAGGGTTTCTAGTTTGGCTCCTGCCCCTGCCTCTGGCCTCACCTGGGACTATTGTGTTAATCACTCTGCTGCTGCTGCTGCTAAGTCGCTTCAGTCATGTCCGACTCTGTGCAACCCCATAGACGGCAGCCCACCAGGCTCCCTCGTCCCTGGGATTGTCCAGGCAAGAATACTGGAGTGGGTTGCCAAGTCATGTCCATTCTCTTTGCGACCCCACGGACTGTAGCCTGGACCATGGAATTCTCCAGGCAAGAATACCATAGTGGGTAGCCATTCCCTCCTCCAGGGGATCTACCGTGCCCAAGTCAAACTCCATTCTCCAGCCCTTAGTTTCTTTGAGTTCCTTGAATACTCCACGCTCTAACCTGAGGTTGGTGACAGCAGGATATGGCAGAAAATGCCCTGGGGGGCAGAGGTGAATCCTAGTCCTGCTCTGCTCTCTTGCTGTGTGCCAGTGGGTCCTTCCAAGGATAATGGTCTATAAGTCAAATCCCAACTTGTCTAATTTCCTTGTCTGCAATGACATCCTTCTTCCCTCCAGAAGAGAGAAGATAAAACTTGGAGATGGGGAAGGATCCTGTGGACATTTAAATGCTTCCTACTAACTATGATAGAACAATGATAGTGAATGTTTACTAAAAGTTTGCCACATGTCAGGCATTAGGCTAAGTACTTTATATGCGTGATTCATTCACTTCCTACAAAACCTTATGAAGCGAGTGTCATGGTCATCCCCAGTCTATGAAAGAAGAATGCTGATCTCAAAGGGGTTATAGTAATTTGATTGCGGTTTCCGGCAGAACACAAGTCTGAGCCTGCATCAGTCTGGCTTTCAAGTTCATCTTCTGAATCACTTTGTTATATTGAATAGTTAGATGGGCAGGGAGTAGGTATCTCATTTTTTAGAAGTGATTTTAGGAGATAGGTTTAAACTATTATTACTTAATAAGTAAGGGTCTTAGGTAATGCTTCTCTGTACTTTTTAAACTAAGGCTCAGCCTAGTTCCCCAATCTCTAAATTCCGGCTTCAGAACAAACCACCTGACGCCCCAAAGATCACTCCCAAGGAGTGTTCCATCCTGTCTGTTTTCAGGCCACCAGGCTGATCTGGACCAACACATCTGTATGTGTTTCCTTGACAGCTCACCCAATACCTTCTCCTCTATATATGTGTCTGATTGAAGCAGGCTCCAACAATTCAATAACCCCTACTTCCATGCCCACAACTGTGAAGATTTTCTAGCCAAACGATAAGGTGCTCACTGATAAAGGTACCCAGAGGTGCTGATGATGAAAGAGAGATGAAGCATCTTGCTGAACCCCTCCACCTATAGCGGATTCCTCAGATACAGCAGACATCCTTGCTGGGCTTCAACTAAGTGTGGCCATGGGGAGGTAAACTGTCACTCACCCACTCCCTCACTCAGAAATTTAAATGACTAACAAATGCTTAACATCATTTTCGTTTATAATAGCTTCAGGAGAAATCTGAGACAGACTCTCTGCTTCAAGGAGATCTCAGTCAGGTGGGGAAAACAAGAAATGCATCATTGAGAGATTAGCATTGAACATTAAGATGGCAATATAAGAAAGGAGCACAAGAACTGTCATCAGAGTAAAAGGAAGTGTGTTCATCTTCCCCTGTGAGAATTCCAGAATTGCAACTCTGCTGCTAAACAACCATCAACAGCATGACTGTTGGATCCCACCAAAAAAAGATACCCCACATCCACGGGCAAAGGAGAAGCTCCAACAAGATGGTTGCTGCTGCTGCTAAGTCACTTTAGTCGTGTCCGACTCTGTGGGACCCCATGGACGGCAGCCCACCAGGCTCATGTGTCCCTGGGATTCTCCAGGCAAGAACACTGGAGTGGGTTGCCATTTCCTTCTCAAATGCATGAAAGTGAAAAGTGAAAGTGAACTCGCTCAGTCGTGTCCAACTCTCAGCGACCCCACAAACTGCAGCCCACCATGCTATCCATGGGATTTCCCAGGCAAGAGTACTGGAGTGGGGGTGCCATTGCCTTCTCTGAACAAGATGGTAGGAGGGGCGAAATCGCGTTTAGAATGAAACTCATACCCACCAGAGACGCTCAGAGGGCTCACACAAAACCTGTGCGCACCAGGATCCAGAGACCCCACAGAGACTGAGCCAGACCTGCCTTTAAGTGTCTGGGTGTCTCCTGCAGAGGCACAGGCCAGCAGTGGCCTGCCACAGGGACAGGGGTTCTGCCTGCAGCAGACCTGGGACATGCAGCGTGCGGCATAAGCCCTCTTGGAGGAGGTCACCATCAGCCCCAACATAGAGCCGCCAAGCACACGACCCACAAACTGCAGAACAATTATACCAAAGAAATCTCACACTGTTAAGAAAGTTCTAGGGCCCACAACAGATTTCCCAACCTGGGGATCTGGCAAAGGGACTGAGAACCTCCAGGGAATTTGACTTTGGAGGCCAGTGGGATTTGATTACAGAACTTCCACAGGACTGGGGAAACAGACTCTTGGAGGACACAACAAAACCTTTTGCACACAAGGGCCCAGGAGAAAGGGGCAGTGTCCTCACAAGGGACTGAGCCAGACTTGGCTGTGTGTGTCCAGGAGTCTCTGGCGGAGGAGGTGTGGGTCAGGGGCACTGACCCACAGGCATAAGTCCTTTCAAAGGAGGTTGCCATTACCACAATTACCCCTACTGTAGTTTGGCATTAGGCCAAACAACAGGGAGGGAACATGTCAACAGAAAACTGGATTAAAGATTTACTTAGTATGGCCTCACCCATCAGAACAAGTCCCAGATTCTCCCACAGTTAGTCTCTCCCATCAGGAAGCTTCCACAAGCCTCTTATCCTTCTCCATCAGAGGGCAGACAGAATGGAAACCACAATCACAGAAAGCTAAACAAATTGATCATATGGATCACAGCCTTGTCTAACTCAATGAAACTGTGAGCCATGTCGTGTAGGGCCACCCAAGACTGATAGGTCATGGTGGAGAATTCTGATAAGACATGATCCACTGGAGAAGGAAATGGCAAACCACTTCAGTAGTCTTGCCTTGAGAACCCCATGAACAAGCAAAAAGATACAACACTGGAAGATGAACTCCCCAGGTTGGGAGGTAACCAATATGCCACTGGAGAAGAGTGGAGAAATAACTCCAGAAAGAATGAAGAGACGGAGCCAAAGCAAAAATAACGGCCAGTTGGGGATGTGACTGGTGATGGAAGTAAAGTACAATGCTGTAAAGAACAATATTGCATAGGAACCTGGAATGTCAGGTCCATGAATCAAGGCAAATTGGAAGTGGTCAAACAGGAGATGGCAAGAGTGAACACTGACATTTTAGGAATCAGTGAACTAGAATGGACTGGAATGGGTGAATTTAATTCACATGACCATTATATCTACTCCTGTGGGCAAGAATCCCCTAGAAATGAAGTAGCTCTCATAGTCAACAAAAGAGTCCAAAATTCAGTACTTGGATGCAATCTCAAAAATAACAGGATGATCTCTGTTCATTTCCAAGGCAACCATTCAATATCTCAGTAATCCAGTCTATACCCCAACCACTAATGCTGAAGAAGCTGGTTCTATGATGACCTACAAGACCTTGTAGAACTAACACCAAAAAAAAAAGATGTCCTTTTCATGATAGGGGACTGGAATGCAAAAGTAGGAAGTCAAGAGATAACTGGAGTAACGGGCAAGCTTGACCTTGAAGTACGAAATGAAGCAGGACAAAGGCTAACAGAGTTTGCCAAAAGAACACACGAGTCATAGCAAACACCCTCTTCCAACAACACAAGAGATGATTCTACACATGGACATCACCAGATGGTCAATACTGAAATCAGACTGATTATATTCTTTGCAGCCAAAGATGGAGAAGCTCTATACAGTCAGCAAAAACAAGACTGGGAGCTGACTGTGGCTCAGATCATGAACTCATTATTGCCAAATTAAGACTTAAACTACAGAAAGTAGGGAAAACTATAGACTATTCAAGTATGACCTAAATCAAAATCCTTGATGATTATACAGTGGAAGTGACAAAAATTCAAGGGATTAGATCTGATAGACAGAGTGCCTGAAGGACTATGGACAGAGGTTCATGGCATTGTATGGGAGGTTGTGATCAATACCATCCGCAAGTAAAAGAAATGCAAAAAAGCAAAATGGTTGTCTGAGGAAGACTTGCAAAGAGCTGAGAAAAGAAGAGAAGCTAAAGGCAAAGGAGAAAGGAAAAATATACTCATGTGAATGCAAGTTTCCAAAGAATCGCAAGGAGAGATAACAAAGCCTTCCTCAGTGATCAGTGCAAAGAAATAGAGGAAAACAATAGAATGGGAAAATAGGAAAAGGAGTACGCCAAGGCTGTATATTGTCACCCTGCTTATTTAACTTCTAGGCGGAGTACATCATGAGAAACGCTGGGCTGGAAGAAACACAAGCTGGAATCAAGATTGCTGGGAGAAATATCAATCACCTCAGATATGCAGATGACACCACCCTTATGGCAGAAAGTGAAGAGGAACTAAAGAGCCTCTTGATGAAAGTGAAAGAGGAGAGTGAAAAAGTTGGCTTAAAGCTCAACATTAGGAAAACGAAGATCATGGCATCTGGTCCCATGACTTCATGGGAAATAGATGGGGAAACAGTAAAAACAGTGTCAGACTTTATTTTTTTGGGCTCCAAAATCACTGCAGATGGTGACTGCAGCCATGAAATTAAAACACACTTCTTGGAAGGAAAGTTATGACCAACCTAGATAGCATATTTAAAAGCAGAAACATTACTTTGCCGACTAAGGTCCATCTAGTCAAGGCTATGGTTTTTCCAGTGGTCATGTATGGATGTGAGAGTTNCCACCCTTATGGCAGAAAATGGAGAGGAACTAAAGAGCCTCTTGATGAAAGTGAAAGAGGAGAGTGAAAAAGTTGGCTTAAGGCTCAACATTCAGAAAATGAAGATCATGGCATCCAGTCCCATCATTTCATGAGAAATAGACTGGGAAACAGTGGAAACAGTGTCAGACTTTATTTTTCTGGACTCCAAAATCATTGCAGATGGTGACTGCAGCCACGAAATCAAAAGACGCTTACTCCTTGGAAGAAAAGTTATGACCAACCTAGATAGCATATTCAAAAGCAGAGATACTACTTTGCTGACTAAGGTCCGTCTAGTCAAGGCTATGGTTTTTCCAGTAGTCACGTATGGATGCGAGAGTTGGACTGTGAAGAAGGCTGAGTGCCGAAGAATCAATGCTTTTGAACTGTGGTGTTGGAGAAGACTCTTGAGAGTCCCTTGGACTGCAAGGAGATCCAACCAGTCCATTCTGAAGGAGATTGGCCCTGGGATTTCTTTGGAAGGAATGATGCTAAAGCTGAAGCTCCAGTTCTTTGGCCATCTCATGCAAAGAGTTGACTCATTGGAAAAGACTCTGATGCTGGGAGGGACTCGGGGCAGGAGGAGAAGGGGATGACAGAGGATGAGATGGCTGGATGGCATCACTGACTCGATGGACGTAAGTCTGAGTGAACTCTGGGAGTTGGTGATGGACAGGGAGGCCTGGCGTGCTGTGGTTCATGGGGTCGCAGAGTCGGACACGACTGAGGGACTGAACTGAACTGATACATGGAATCTTCCAAACGCTAGGTTGACAGTGACAAGGAATATTGTGTTAATGCGTCAAAGCAATAGTAACTCAGTCATAGCCCTGAGGTTGCAGAAATTTTGCCGAGACTTCAGGATTCATTGAGAAACTGGATAAGACAGAGTCTGAATGTTAAAAATATCAGTGAATGCTGTATAATTTGAACTATTTTAAAAATTATTAACTTGAAATCTCCTGTCTTTAAAAATGTGTGGTTTACCTACTGAGTAACCAGTTTTATTAAAATACATATTCTTCCACTCAAATTTTAGTTATATTATTTGTCAGTATTGTACAATTATTGTAATTGTAAACTATTATCTCCACCACCTGATGTGTGTCAGTACTAAGCATTTAACTTCTTTCATTTGATGCCTATTCTCTTGATTAGAATAGTAAAATTGTGTTCCTGTGAGATATAATTTTCCATTTTTAAAATAATTGTTACAGAGAATGTCATCTTTGTCTTATAGAATCACAATGGAGTATTACTCAGTCATTAAAAAGAATACATTTGAATCAGTTCTAATGAGGTGGATGAAACTGGAGCCGATTATACAGAGTGAAGTAAGCCAGAAAGAAAAACACCAATATGGTATACTAATGCATATATATGGAATTTAGAAAGATGGTAATGATAACCCTGTATGCGAGACAGCAAAAAAGACACAGATGTATAGAACAGTCTTTTGAACTCTGTGGGAGAGCGAGCGAGTGGGACGATTTGGGAGAAAGGCATTGAAACATGCATAATATCATATAAGAAATGGATCACCAGTCTAAGTTCAATGCAGAATACAGGATGCTTGGGGCTGGTGCACTGGGATGACCCAGGGAGATGGTATGGGGAGGGAGGTGGGAGTGGGGTTCAGGCTTGGGAACATGTATACACCCGTGGCAGATTCATGTTGATGTATGGCAAAACCAATACAATATTGTAAAGTAAATAAAATAAAATCTGAAAAAAATTTTTTTTCTACATAAATTTTGTTGTTTTTCAATTATTTCTTTCTTTGTATCTAAGTAATAACTTATATATAATTTTTACGGCAAGACTTTCTTATATCATGTCACATAATGATGGTTAACACAGACACCATTTTTTGTTCCTGTAGTTAGGGTGAATGTGTCTAGTATTTCCAGTCATTATTATTCACATAGTTTGTCTAATATAGGTCAAGATTTCTCACTTCATTAAGTCAACTGATGCTTGTGTTAACATAGATGACAATTCCCAGTGAAATTATATAATTCTTTAAGAATGTAGGAAAGAAATGAGAATTTCTAACTAACCTTATCCAAAACAGATTTCTTCTCTTGGAAGACTGCCTTTTCTGGTGTTGTGAACAGTTTTAAGAGAAATGGATTTTGAATAGGAAAGTACAAAAGGAACAAAGTGACCCAGAACAGCAGAATATATTAGAGAATTAATGGGTTAATGCTTCTAGCACCAAGAGATTTCCCATATCCAACTTTACTAAAGGATAATAGTTTTCTTGAATGTAAAAAAAAAGAATTAATATCTTAGTATAGTATACATTATAGTATATATATAGTATCTATATTAGTATACATTATTAAGATATATAGTATCTTAGTATACATTAGTATCCTAATTATGTCTCAGTGTGCTCTCTATGTGGATTCAATTTTAACATGAAGAGACCATTATATTCTTCATGCTATTTTAGTTGGTGTCTCCTTTGACACCTTATATTTCAATCTAAATCATTCATTTTTATCTGTCATGTGGGTAGCCATTAAGCATTCTTTTTTGTTTATCCTATAAAGCAGTAAATGGTTTATGTAACTTTATCTCCCCAAGTATTTTTTTTCAAATAGAAGAGTAGTTGACTTGTATATTCACTTCAGGTGTATAGCATAGTGACTTTTTATTTTCATAGATTATACTCCACAGAAAGTTATTTTAAAATATTGGCTCTGCTCACTATGCTACATGCTTGTATCTTGTTTATTTTGTACCCAGTAGTTTTTAACCTCTTCATCCACTGCCTTGTCTCACCCTTTTCCCTCTCCCTTTCCCCACAGGTAATCACTAGTTTGTTCTTTGTATCTTTAAGTCTGTTTTGTTTTGTTATATTCATTTGTTTTAGCTTTTAGATTTCACATATAAGTGAAAACATACAGTATTTGTCTTTCTTTGTCTGACTTTGCTAAGCATAATACTCTCCAGGTTTGTCCATGTTGTAAATGGCAAAATTTCATTCTTTTTCATGGCTGAGTAATATTCCATTGTACCTATCTATCTATATAAACATACATCACATCTTCTGTATCCATTCATCTATTGACGCATACTTCCATAGGTTGTTTCTATATCTTGGCAACTGAAACATGTATAATATCGTACATGAAATGAATTGCCAGTCCAGGTTTGATGCATGATACTGGATGCTTGGGGCTGGTGCACTGAGACGACCCAGAGGGACGGTACGGGAGGGGAGAGGTACTGGAGGAGGGAGGGGGGTTCAGGATTTGGAACACGTGTATACACCTGTGGTGGATTCATGTTGATGTATGGCAAAACCAATACAATATTGTAAAGTAATTAACCTCCAATTAAAATAAATAAATTTATATTTAGAAAAAGAAAATAATGCTATGAAAATTGGAGGGTTTTACCTTTTGTCAGCTGCCTTCTTAGTCCTTATTGATATGATCATGTTCAAATAAATTATTATTTTATTATACTGTGTTATTATATTAGTATTTTCCCTGGATGAGTTAGCATTTTATTTTTTCCCTCCTTTGCTCTGCTAAAGTAAAGGTACACTAAAAATAATTTGCCAGCAGTACATTTCAGATGACTATATTATATTTGTATATGTGTTCATGAGACTGAACCATGATTTTTAAATTTGCTCTTCTGAGCAGGTGTGAAGCAGGGGGATATAGAATGTTATTGTACATGGGAACTGTATATGGTACTTTTTTCTCATACTTTTATGATTAATTTTATTATGAAAGTTTTGGACCCAGATTTTTTTGTGGATACCATTGATTACAGCATTATAAAAGTCAAAGAAAGTATAAAATACGACATCCTCTATACCACATGTACTGCCTTTAAATTTTAATATATTCGTTTGCTTGATGATAAGGTAATAGCTATTTAAAAGCACAAACTTAGATATTAAAAGCACTTGGGTTTCTATTAAAATGGGAATTTTATGATCCTGGTTAAGTTAGTTAACTACTTTAACCATTTCTTCATATGTAAAAGGGAAGCGGTAATAAATTTTAATTTTTTGGAGTTGGGATTATGCTTGTAAAGGTTTTAGAACATAAAACAGTAATACCAGTAATTATATTGTTAAGTGATATATAGGTAGCATATCTGTCCAGCATTCAATCTTTGGATGCTTTATTTTGCAAACTTTAAATGTGAATTTTTTTTTTTTTTTTTTTTTTTTTTTTACTAATTAAGGATTGTTTTTGCAAGATAGGCATGTATTCTTCCATACTGTTGTCAGGTGATTGAGTGTGAAGTTAAATTAGTTCAATCCTTCTTATATATGAAGTATTAAATTTCTGTTTTGTGTGCTTTTATATTTCAAACCTCATGATATTTTGGTCGTTTTCTTTCCTTACAACTAAATTATGGGACAAGGAAGATATTTATGGTAGTGATGGAGGAATATTTCCCAGTGGCCTTTCTATCACCAACTCTTCTTTGTTTGCCCTTTACTTTTCCCTTATGCAGATTTTATTAACATTTATTTTAAGCTAATTTTGTACCAATTTATTTAATACATCAATAGGTTCTACACTCAAACCTGATTCAAATTTTTAAAATTTTGGATGAATTAAAAATGTACTTTATGTTCAACAATTTGAACATGATAGAACTGAATTATTTCTTTTCTAGTGCCACTTGGGGTAGTGTATAACTATGCTTATGCAAGGACTTCCCTTGTGGCTCAGCTGGTAAAGAATCTGTCTGCAATGCAGGAGACCTGGGTTCAACTCCTGGGTTAGGAAGATCCCCCAGAGGAGGGAAAGGCTACCAACTCCAGTAATCTGGCCTGGAGAATTCCATGGACTGTATCGTCCATGGAGTCGCAAAGAGCTGGACACGACTGAGTGACTTTCACTTTACTTCATGCTTATGCAAATACTAAATAGTTGGATGAAAATGATAATCAACTAACCTTAGGGATGGCAATGTGCTAGGTTTAGTATAACTGATGCTTCAAGATTGCAAATATAAATTAGCCTATTGTAGATGGAGGTGCTTCGATTTTTATAATAATATAATATCCTTCTCTTTATGCCATTCCTTATATTAGTTTTAGTTCTATATTCTATCTTTGACCTGTCAGTGCACTGACAATGTATATGTCTTTATCTCTATGCATTTAATTATTTATCATAGAGAGCAATGTAGAACATTATACTTTATGCACAGATTACACAATTAGATAGCTTTAAAAATGTTTATCTTGATTAAAATGTTGGATGCGAATAATCCTACCTCTGTTAGAAGTCCATGCACTGTGGTTATTGGTACTTCGTGAAAATGAAATCAACAGAAAGAAGAGGTAAGTATTGGTGACATCAATGAAATTTTGGAGTGCTTATTATGGTGTAGTAATTTTAGTTATCATGAGGGCATGAGTTAAGCATTGTAATTATTGTAATTGAATGGTCATATTTTAAGGCTCTATTTATTTGTCTTCCTACCATACCAAGACCAAGGTAGCATTCACAAATATGTTAGAAGAGTAGAGGAGCAATTCTGCCAAAAGCTTTCTGTGCAGCATTGCTTCTCTACTGTATATTCTTATAGTACTTTAAATACTGTTAAACTCAATCCAAAAAAGACCTTTTATATCTATGATGCATGGAAACACAAGCTCTACTATTTGATTTTTCTTATATTAAACATCAATATCATTATTTTTGGTAATGTAGAACTAAGTTGATAACCCATGCCATGCTAAGTCATTTTAGTCATTTCCTCCTCCAGGGGATCTTCCCAACCTAGGGAGCGAACCTTGATTTCTTATGTATCCTGCATTGGCAGATGGGTTCTTTACCATTATGCCACCTGGGAAGCCCCAAACTGGTATAATATATGTAGATTTCAGTGAATACATCATCTAACCAGATAGTTGCATATAAAATCCCATGGCCCTGTCTTTTAACATGATAGACTTACCACCTCCCTAGGAGATCCAACCAGTCCATTCTGAAGGAGATCAGCCCTGGGATTTCTTTGGAGGGAATGATGCTAAAACTGAAACACCAGTACTTTGGCCATGCAAAGAGTTGACTCATTGGAAAAGACTTTGATGCTGGGAGGGATATGGGGCAGGAGGAGAAGGGGCCAACAGAGGATGAGGTGGCTGGATGGCATCACTAACTCAATGGACGTGAGTCTGAGTGAACTCCAGAGTTGGTGATGGACAGGGAGGCCTGGCGTGCTGTGATTCATGGGGTTGCAAAGAGTCGGACACGATTGAGCGACTGAACTGAACTGAACTAGGCCCTCCCCCTTTTGGAAGATACTTTTTAAAATTTTAAATGCTTTGTCTTGACAGGAGCCATGTGCTAACAAAGGATGGAACAGAAAAATGGAAATTCTTTCACTGGGTTTATCCTACTGGGCTTCTCTGACAGACCTCAACTGGAACAAGTTCTCTTTGTGGTTCTTCATTCCTTTGTCCTACTTGGATCCACGTCTTCACACCCCTATGTACTTTTTCCTTTCTAACCTGAGCTTTCTGGATCTGTGCTACACCACCAGCATCGTTCCCCAGTTCCTGGTTAATCTCAGTGGAGCAGACAAATCCATCTCCTTCAGTGGCTATGTAGCTCAGTTCTTCATTGATCTGGGATTGGGATACACAGAATGCTTTCTCTTAGTATTCTTGGCATTTGACCGCTCTGCAGCTGTTTGCAGTCCCCTTCACTACACAGTAATCATGGACCCCGGTCTGTGTGCCCTGATGGCTTCGCTTCATGGATCATTGGTTTTGCCAACTCCTTATTGCAGACAGTGTATATCTTTCTTTTACCGCTTTGCGGGAGAAATAAATTAGACCACTTTCTTTGTGAGATTCCTCCGTTTCTCAAACTTGGCAATGTTGACACCACTCTGAATGTGTATGTGACCTTCTTTGGCAGTGTCATCATTTTTGCCTTAATCATGTTCTCCTATGGTCAGATTGTCAGGGTAGTCTTAATAAAGTCCACTACAGGGCAGAGAAAAAGGTTGGCCCATGTGGATCCCACCTCATAGTGCTCTCCCTGCTCTTTGGCACAGCCATTTCTGTGTATCTTCATCCCAGCAGCAGTGACTCCCAGGATCAGAACAAGTTCATGTCTCTTTTCTACACTGTCATTATCCCCATGACCAATCCCTTCATATGTACACTAAGGAACAGGGATATGAAGGGAGGATGAAGAAGGTACTTTGGAAGGACTCTGACTCCAGATGATGGCTGAGAAGGGCAGTTTAATGGAAGCAATTGAACCTCAGAGCTCTTTAGATGTATGTGTGTGTCCCCCACGAGTCATCTGAAATTTCCTCTGATAACTCTGAGGGAATTTCTTTATTTCAGTGTGGTGCATGGGTGATCAGTCATACCCAACTCTTCGACCCCATGAGCTGTAGGACGCTAGGCTCCTCTGTCCATGAAATTTCCCAGAAAAGAATACTGGGGTAGGTTACCATTTCCTTCTCCAGGGTATCTTGCCGACCCAGGGATTGAGCCCATGTCTCTTGCATTGGCAGGTGGATTCTTTATCACTGAACCACCAGGGAAGCCCTTTTTTATTTCATTCTTTTACAAAAATGAGTGCTCCAAACCTGGTTAATGGATTCATTCCAATCTCCAGATATAATGATTCACTGGAACATTTACATTAAAAAAAAAAGTTTTAAGCAGTTTGAATTAATACAGAATATCTCATCCCAAAATATACCTAAAGAACATAGAAAATATTTTGAGCTGAAAGCAACTAAGCAGTAAATGCTGAAAAAACTCACCATTTTCTGCTTAAAGCAGTATACATTCTCCTTTTCATATAGACTCTTATCAACTCAGAGATGGCACCAGAGGAATCTACAAACAAACCTTGTTAACTAACTCTTGTTCCTATTAAGGAAGATAAATACTACCTAGATATAGTTGTGCCACCTCTAGTCCAAACGCCTTTGTCTTGTCAGTTCTTCACAAATATATTGGTTCTTTGTCTAAAAGGAGCTTCCTGGTTTGCCCTTCTTGGCTTTTTCATTCTCTTGTGAAAGCTCCCATGATCATGTAAAAGTTCAATAAGATTTGTATGCTTTTCTCCTGTTTATTTGTCTTTGTCAGTTTAATTTTCAGACCCAGCCAGGACCCTAAGATGGTGGAGGAAAATTTTTTCCTTCCCTACAGGCTGCACTGGTTTTTATTATTTGTAACCATATTTGGGAACATTATCCCATTTCTACTTGCAAAGAGACGTGTAAGAACATATTATGAAGTACAGCAAAAATAAAAGCATGAAACCATTATAAAAATAAAAAATAAGATCAATATAAAAATAAAAGCAAGAAACTAATAAAAGCACTGTAAGGAATACTAGTATTTTAGCATTTTCTGACAATTGCTAAAGAGATATCACTTTTTATTGCATTTTGATTGTGGCTTTATTATAAAGTCCATGAGTTGAATGCATTAGCTTTTTCAGAGAAATAGGTGGAAGCAGCTGTGAAAAAAAGTTTAGGCTCAAAGAAAAAGTTTCTAACATCAATCCTGATAAAACCAGCCAGAAATTAGGCCCAACTGTGATTTCACTCGTGTGGCAGCCATATTATGTGACATCTATTTTGGAGAAGGCTGTAGACAGGAAGCACTGAGTGAAGGGTGTGATTCACTGGTGCCAGTGACAGTGGAAGTCACGAGCTGTAATAACTCCAGGTAGTATTTACATATAGTTTTGCATATAGCCTGAAAAATGCTAATGTGAGTTGATCATTTTAACCTTCTTCCTTTTTAAAAATGACCTTTAAGAACATTATCATGTCTGAATAGTACATGACCTAAGTTCTATTTCATATTCTATACATCGCACTGACAGGAATTCAGCAAAATTTTGAATGGTATAATATATTTAGATTACTGTCCTCATACCATTTTACAAATTCTTTGATTCAGGCATCAATTGGTCAGGGCCTTTGTATCTTACATCTAGCAAAGGCCCCATATATATATTCTAAAAATATGAAAAATAGTCCCTTATTTCCATGAATCCCCATGTTTTGCAGATGCTTACTCAAATACATTTACCTGGAAAAAATTTAAAGAATAAATATATACATATTAATTTTGAAAGATTCTGTTCACCTAAGCTTTACAAGCAGTCATCTCCCTATGAAATAAACTCTTAAACAATTCTGAATTTTGAATAATAAATATAAATATCCTAGAAAAATTTCATCTGACAGTCTAGCCCTTAGATCACTGATCAAGCTCAGTATGTAGTGTAAACTACAGCATGCTACATTTTGACTTGTACTTGGATTTAATAGCATAAAAAATATATTATGGGCTTCCCTTGTGGCTCAGGTGGTAAAGAATCTGCAATGCAGGAGACCAGGTTTGATCCCTGGATTGAGAAGATGCCCTAGAGAAGGGAATGGCTAACCACTTCAGTATTCTTGCCTGGAGAATTCCATAGGCAGAGGAGCCTAGAGGGTTACAGTCTATAGGGTCTCAAAGATTCTATTCACCTAAGCTTCACAAACAACCATCTCCCTATGAAATAAATGCTTACAGTTCTGGAATCTGAATAATAAACACCTTAGAAAAAGATGCTTACTCTTTGGAAGAAAACTTATGACCAACCTAAATAACATATTGAAAAGCAGAGACATTATTTTGCCAACAAAGGTCTGTCTAGTCAAGGCTATGGTTTTTCCAGTGGTCATGTATGGATGTGAGAGTTGGATGGTGAAGAAAGCTGAGTGCTGAAGAATTGATGCTGTTGAACTGTGGTGTTGGAGAAGACTCTTGAGAGTCCCTTGGACTGCAAAGAGATCCAACCAGTCCATTCTGAAGATCAGCCCTGGGATTTCTTTGGAAGGAATGATGCTAAAGCTGAAACTCCAGTACTTTGGCCACCTCATGAGAAGTTGATTTATTGGAAAAGACTCTGATGCTGGGAGGGATTGGGGGCAGGAGGAGAAGGGGACGACAAAGGATGAGATGGCTGGATGGTATCACTGACTCGATGGACGTGAGTCTGAGTGAACTCCGGGAGTTGGTGATGCACAGGGAGGCCTGGGGTGCTGCGATTCATGGGGTCGCAAAGAGTCAGACACGACTGAGTTACTGAACTGAACTGAACTAGAAAAATTTAATCTGACATTCTAGCCCTTAGGTCCCTGATCAAATTCAGTTTGTAGTATACACTGCAACATGCTACATTTGGACTTGTACTTGGATTTAATAACATAAATAATATATGTTACTACGTTATTGCACACACATAAATACATATATACACATTTACAAAGCATGCATTACACATGTAGTCTCTCTCTCTTTTTTGTTTTCCACATGCAGTCTCTTGTAGGTCAACCTCAACTCTTTCTGAAGATGATTAGCTGAAGAATGTTTCCTTTAGCTCTATATTACTTAGAAGTTACACCCTTACATATAATGCAATTTCTGTGATTTCTGAAATAAGTACAAAATACACACAGTGCATATTGGGCCATAGTTTATTCCTGCAAGTCACACTGAAAAGAAAAAACAGTTAACGTGGGGGTGGTAGATGTATGCTTTTGTTAGAATCTTACAACAGTAAAGTTCTCTATGGAACAAGTTGTTGTTGTTCAATCTCTAAGTTGTTTCTGACTCTTTGTGACCCCATGGACTGCAGCATGCCAGGCTTCCCTGTCCTTCACTATCTGCTGGAGCCTGCTGAAACTCATGTCCAATGAGTCAGTGATGCCATCCAACCATCTCACCCTCTGTCACTCCCTTCTCCTGCCTTCAATCTTTCCCAGCATGAGTCATTTCCAACGAGTCAGCTCTTCCCATCATGTGGTCAAAATATCGGAGCTTCAGTATCAGTCTTTCCAATGAATATTCAGGATTGATTTCCTCTAGGAGTGACTGGTTGGATCTCCTTGCTGTCCAAGGGACTCTCAAGAGTCTTCTCCAGCACCACAATTCAAAAGTATCAATTCTTAGGCTCCTCAGCCTTCTTCTTTCTTCTTTGTGGTTTAACTCTTACATCTGTACATGAATACTGGAAGAACCATACATTTGACTATATGTATCTTTGTCATCAAAGTGATGTCTCTGCTCTTTAGTCTACTGTCTAAGTTTGTCATAGCTTTTCTTCCAAGGAGCAAGCATATTTTAATTTTGTGGCTTCAGTCACTATCCACAGTGGAACAAATTATACCTTCTATTGTCATAATAAACATACATAAATTTTTTGAAATTTTGAAGTGCAATTCTTTCAGGTCCTGAATTGAGCAATATAATAAGCAGAAAAAATGTAGAAATTGAAGAAATTTAAAGTATCACCACGTATCTTGGAAAGATGCAGTATCAGCAGTGGCATGCTTTTTCCTTTCCTGTCTCCTTTACTTCCTTCTTTTCCACTTCCTTTTTTCCTTCCTTCTTTCCTCCCCCCTCCTTCTCTTCCTTCTTCCATTTTTTCTTTTCACTTTTATTGAGGTATAATTGACGTACAGTAACCTCACATATTTAAAGAGTATAATTTAATGTTTTGATATATGTATATGTTTTCATCAATGCCATTTAAAATGTTGAGGAAAGTCCTTTGTATTACTAGTTTGTTGAGAATTTTTGTCAGGATCAGATGTTGAATATTATCAAATGTTTTTTCTGCATCTATTCAGAAGATCACATGATTTTTCTTTTTTTAGTTTTTTTATTTCTTTTTTTAGTTAATATGGTGAAATACATTGATTGATTTTCAGATCAGATAAGGCACATTCAGATTGGTATAAACATAGACTACTTTGACTGATTTTCAACTGTTTAACTGCATCCCTGGGATAAGCCCTATCTGGTTATATTTTCATTTATGTATCAATTATTGGATTCTGTTTGTTAAAACTTTGCTTTGAATTTTTGCACCAATGTTTATAAGGAATATTAATCTGTAGTTTTTTTTTGGACAAATTATACATCTGTGTAACAATCACTTAGATCAAGATGGTGAATGTTTATATCACCCTAAAAAAATTCCTTCGTGTTCCCACCTTGTCAAAATCCCCAAAGAAAATCACTGCTCTGCTTTCCATTATCTTAGCTTAGTCTTTTGACTACCTGGAAGTTCATATAATTAGAATCATATGGTATCCACGCTTTTGTTTTTGACTTCCCATGCAACAGAAAGTTTTTGAGGTCCATCTATATTGCTGTATGGATCAATAGATTGTTCATTTTCATTGATGAATGGAACTACATTTGGTGACTTATCACATTTTATCTAGTTTTTCATTGTAGATTTTTGCATTGTTTTGGGTTTTGTGCTGTAACGAACAAAACCTCTGTGAGACTTCTCTCACACAAATCTTTTTTATGGACATTTGTTTTCATTTCTCTGAGGAAAATACACAGGAGTGTAAATACTCAATCACAGAGCATATGTGCTTAATTTTATTAAAAAGATAGCCAAACACTTTCCCAGAATAATTAAATCACTCTATATTTTGCGAGGAACATGAGGGTGACAGTTGCTCTCCATCTTTACTAATATTTGGTATTTTATGTTTTAATTTAGCTATTTTAATGATTATAAAGTGGTATCTTGTGGTTTTAATTTTCATTTTCATGAAGATGAAAATAATGAGCACCTTTTCATGTGTTTTTTGCCTTACATACATCTTACTCTGTGAAGAGTCTGGTTTTAGCTTTTTGCCCACTTTTCACTCAGTTGTTTGCCTTTTCATTATTTGTACATATTCTTGATATATTCTGTATACAAATTTTTATATATATTGATTTATGGTTTTAATGATTCATGGGGTTGCAAAGAGTCAGACACGACTGAGTGAATTAACTGATTGTTTTATTGGATTTCAGTTAGATGTGGACAACTGAAAAGAAGGAGAAAAGATGATTTGAAGTGTCAAAGATAAGATATTTTGAAAATTAAGTTTTACCTAAATTTACCTATTATCTAATCAGGGTCATATTTGACCTTTATAGTACATATTTCCAAATTCCATCTCTGGAGGTTTTTATTGGGTTGGTAGAGATGTTTAAATAAATTAAAAATTTTCACTTTAAGAATTATTTATTTCTATTAACTGAGTAAAAGAAGTAACCATAAAACTAGTCACTGTCATCTTACTTTCTAGACACAAGTCTCCTGAGTGCACCCTTTACATCCTTATTTCTCAGTGTATAGATGACAGGGTTCATCATGGGAGTCACCAAGTTGTAGAAGAGGGTAAGGAATTTCCCTTGGTCCTGAGATGAATTATTTCCTGGTTGCATATACATATAGATAATATTCCCATAAAACAAGGAGACTACAGTGAGGTGGGACCCACATGTGTTGAAAGCCTTCCTCCTTCCTGCTGCTGACTTCATCCTCAGCACTGCGAGGGCAATGTAGCTATAGGAGATGAGGATGAGCGACAGGGGCACCAGAACGATGATCACCGACAGGATGAAAACAGTGCTCTCTACAGCCACGGTATCCACACAGGCAATTTTTATCAGAGCCGGCATCTCACATAGGAAATGTTTCACCCTGCATCTCCCACATCGTGGTAGTTTCATAGTCACTGGAGACATAACCAGGGAGTTGAGAAGTCCAACTCCCCAGGCCACAGACACCAACTTCCAACAGAGCTGAGGGTGCATGAGGACAGAATAGTGGAGGGGCTTGCAGATTGCAGTGAAGCGGTCATAAGCCATGACAGCCAAGAGAACACATTCTGTGCCACCCAGTCCCAGGAACATGAAGAGCTGGATGGCACAACCCACATAACTGATGGTCTTGTCTGGGCCGCCTAAGTTGAAAAGTAGCTGGGGGATAGAACTGGTGGTAAAGCAGAGATCTAGGAAGGACAAATTAGTGAGGAAGAAGTACATGGGCGTGTGAAGGCTGGGGTCTAAGCGGGAAACCAGGATAATGACAGCATTGCCCACCAAAGTCACAAGGTAGAAGATGAGGACAAACACGAAGAGGATCTGCTCTAGCTTGGGTCTGTCTGAGAAACCCAACAAGATGAAGCCTTCCTGGCAACTCTGGTTGGTCATGACAGAGGATAATCAGTACACATCTGCAGGGAAGGAAATAGCAATGCATTATATTCTTCATGAAGCAGGCTAAGGAATTCACAGAGAGAGGTGGGTCAGATCAAGTAATTATGTAAAATAATTAATTAAAATTTCAATATTCCATGTAGATATAGGTTATGTATTTTAGAAATACTATATTTTGTTTATTCTCTTTCTTTTGGATCCCCCCCAATTATAATTATTGTGGAATATTAGGAAAACACAGATATACATGAAGGATAGGAAAAGATTACCCACATTCCAGAAACAACCACACTGCCATATTGATTTATTACTTTTCATTCTTTTGGATATATATAATTTATGGCATATATAAAATTATGGCATATTTCTGCCTTATGGCAGAAAGTGAAGAGGAATTAAAAAATCNAATGATTCATGGGGTTGCAAAGAGTCAGACACGACTGAGTGAATTAACTGATTGTTTTATTGGATTTCAGTTAGATGTGGACAACTGAAAAGAAGGAGAAAAGATGATTTGAAGTGTCAAAGATAAGATATTTTGAAAATTAAGTTTTACCTAAATTTACCTATTATCTAATCAGGGTCATATTTGACCTTTATAGTACATATTTCCAAATTCCATCTCTGGAGGTTTTTATTGGGTTGGTAGAGATGTTTAAATAAATTAAAAATTTTCACTTTAAGAATTATTTATTTCTATTAACTGAGTAAAAGAAGTAACCATAAAACTAGTCACTGTCATCTTACTTTCTAGACACAAGTCTCCTGAGTGCACCCTTTACATCCTTATTTCTCAGTGTATAGATGACAGGGTTCATCATGGGAGTCACCAAGTTGTAGAAGAGGGTAAGGAATTTCCCTTGGTCCTGAGATGAATTATTTCCTGGTTGCATATACATATAGATAATATTCCCATAAAACAAGGAGACTACAGTGAGGTGGGACCCACATGTGTTGAAAGCCTTCCTCCTTCCTGCTGCTGACTTCATCCTCAGCACTGCGAGGGCAATGTAGCTATAGGAGATGAGGATGAGCGACAGGGGCACCAGAACGATGATCACCGACAGGATGAAAACAGTGCTCTCTACAGCCACGGTATCCACACAGGCAATTTTTATCAGAGCCGGCATCTCACATAGGAAATGTTTCACCCTGCATCTCCCACATCGTGGTAGTTTCATAGTCACTGGAGACATAACCAGGGAGTTGAGAAGTCCAACTCCCCAGGCCACAGACACCAACTTCCAACAGAGCTGAGGGTGCATGAGGACAGAATAGTGGAGGGGCTTGCAGATTGCAGTGAAGCGGTCATAAGCCATGACAGCCAAGAGAACACATTCTGTGCCACCCAGTCCCAGGAACATGAAGAGCTGGATGGCACAACCCACATAACTGATGGTCTTGTCTGGGCCGCCTAAGTTGAAAAGTAGCTGGGGGATAGAACTGGTGGTAAAGCAGAGATCTAGGAAGGACAAATTAGTGAGGAAGAAGTACATGGGCGTGTGAAGGCTGGGGTCTAAGCGGGAAACCAGGATAATGACAGCATTGCCCACCAAAGTCACAAGGTAGAAGATGAGGACAAACACGAAGAGGATCTGCTCTAGCTTGGGTCTGTCTGAGAAACCCAACAAGATGAAGCCTTCCTGGCAACTCTGGTTGGTCATGACAGAGGATAATCAGTACACATCTGCAGGGAAGGAAATAGCAATGCATTATATTCTTCATGAAGCAGGCTAAGGAATTCACAGAGAGAGGTGGGTCAGATCAAGTAATTATGTAAAATAATTAATTAAAATTTCAATATTCCATGTAGATATAGGTTATGTATTTTAGAAATACTATATTTTGTTTATTCTCTTTCTTTTGGATCCCCCCCAATTATAATTATTGTGGAATATTAGGAAAACACAGATATACATGAAGGATAGGAAAAGATTACCCACATTCCAGAAACAACCACACTGCCATATTGATTTATTACTTTTCATTCTTTTGGATATATATAATTTATGGCATATATAAAATTATGGCATATTTCTGCCTTATGGCAGAAAGTGAAGAGGAATTAAAAAATCTCTTGATGAAAGTGAAAGAGGAGACTGAAAAGTTGGCTTAAAGCTCAACATTCAGAAAACTAAGATCATGGCATCCGGTCCCATCACTTCATGGCAAATGGATGGGTAAGGAAACAGTGTTAGACTTTATTTTGGGGGGCTCCAAAATCACTGCAGATGGTGATTGCAGCCATGAAATTAAAAGACACTTACTCTTTGGAAGGAAAGACCAACCTAGATAGCAAAATAAAAAGTAGAGACATTACTTTGCCAACAAAGGTCCGTCTAGTCAAGGCTATGGTTTTTCCATTGGTCATGTATGGATGTGAGAGTTGGATTGTGAAGAAAGCTGAGTGCTAAAGAATTGATGCTTTTGAACTGTGGTGTTGGAGAAGACTCTTGAGAGTCTCTTGGACCGCAAGGAGATCCAACCGGTCCATTCTAAAGGAGATCAGTCCTGGATGTTCATTGGAAGGACTGATGCTGAAGCTGAAACTGCAATACTTTGGCCACCTCATGCAAAGAGTTGACTCATTGGAAAATACCCTGATGTTGGGAGGGGTTGGGGACAGGAGGAGAAAGGGAGGACAGAGAATGAGATGGCTGGATGGCATTACTGACTAGATGGACATGAGTTTGAGTAAATTCAAGGAGTTGGTGATGAACAGGGAGGCCTGATGTGCTGCGAAGAGTTGGACATGACTGAATGACTGAACTGCACTAAATTGAACTGTAAAAAATATAAATAATAGTGTGTTTATAAATTTTATATTCTACATTTCCTCCCATAATTTTACATTTTGAAAATTTGCTTTGGTTTTAAAGTTCTACAAAAACAATCATTAAGGTCTATATAATCTTCCTGTAACTGTGTCATCATTTCTCCAATCATTGCTCTATAGTTAATTGTTAACAGTATTTCTAATATTTTAAAGGTCTTGATAGAGAGATTATAGAAGTACCTGTTTTACTGAACTCTAAAAGCAGCTTGTTTTTGCTTAAAACTTTGGCAGTTGTTTGGTGTGCGTGTGTTCATGCTTAGTCACGTCTGACTCTTGTGACCCCATGGACTGTAGCTGGCCAGGCTCCTCTGTCCATGGAATTTTCCAGGCAAGAATACTGGAGTGGGTTGCCATTTCCTTCTCCAGAGGACCTTCCTGACCCAGGTGTGTCTCTTGCATTGGCAGGTGGATTCTTTTTGTTTGGTCCCTGCTCGCGCCCTCTAATCATATTGTTTAAACTGCTGATATTAGCTATGTGGTTGATTAATTTTTGATGCTTATTAGCCTTCTGAATTTGGGAAAATATTTGTCAGTGAGCTAGTGTGTCACATATCACAGAAAATTCTATCACTAAAACTTGAAAGTGATGTTTTACTTAACAATAAAAATAGCAATAAAAGTTATTCTTGTTTTTTTTTTAAACTCATTGGAATTCAAGACACAATCATTTCAATTTTTATTCAAAAATTTAATCTATAACAACACATAAATTATTTTGTAAGTGATAGGATTCTTATATCTAATACTTTATTTTGGAATTCTTATTTCCTCTATTTATAAATACATTCTCATGTATTTCATAAAAGTTCAGTTTTATGAAATTAAGTAGTTTTCAATGAATACTGTATTTTAAAAATTTCTTTCCTTTATGAATGAAGTGCATAATTATATTTTTAACTGGATATAACTGTGAGGCAGACTTATAGTTCTCTTATAATTTATATCAATAGAGACATATGTATAAAATGATATAAAGATTATAAATGATATAAAATAGAATGATATGATTTCATTTATATCATTTAGAAAATTATATATACATTTTAATTCTATCATGTTGCTTTAAAGAATATGCTTTTTTATCCCCAAGAAAAGACTAATTGTCAAATTTTAAAAAGCCAGATAAATCACTTTTTCATATTTAAAACCTATCGATCAATTCAAAAGTCATAAGCATGTGTTTCATAAAAACTTTTCAAGAAAAATCTCAAAATTCTTTCAATTCTTCCTAGAGCCAAAAATTCCCTTGATTGCATTAGTAATTAAAGAAGTAAAAGTTTTAGGTTTATTTGAATGTGTCAGAAACACTTTCAAAATCAGAGAGTTTAAAATGCTCAAAGGTGATTTATGATCTGACATATAACAGGACATTTCTCAGCACCTTAAATTAATAAATTAATAAACATGTTTCCTGTACTCTACGTCCAGAATATGGTGTTTGAGTCAAAAGACTGTCTCAATACTCTGTGTATTGGGCTATGAAATAATTTTATTACCTCATAAGGCTGATGTGAAATTACAGCTTTCAGTGTCATCTCTCCCTCAGGTGCTTAAAGAGTTTATGACGCTACCAGATACCACTTCAAATTGTTACTGTAACTAGTTCCTACTATAACTAGTGATGTACTCTGGCCAAACAAGTATAAAACAAGATCCGGGAAGGATAAGAAAGAGTGAAGGAATCACATCTCCATCTCCACTTCTACACCACTGTCTCATACACATTGATCTTTTACACACCATTACACGTTTGTGAAATACATTGCACACCGTAAACCATGTTATATGTTTGTTGTTATGATTACAAACAGAAAAACAGGTCTATGTTACACATGATCAAGAAGAGAATCTTTCCCATGCTATTTTGGGTATAAATAATAGCAGTGTTATTACTAAACAGTTTTAGTCAGTTTAAATTAATTAAAGCTATAGAGATGGCCTAAGAAGAAAATTTTAAAAATATTAAAAATTTATTTGCCTATTTATTTATGGCTACATTGCATCTTTGTTGCTGTGTGTGGGCTTTCTACAGTTGTGATGAGTGGGAGCTACTCTCTAGTTGGGTTGCTTGGGCTTGTCATTGCAGTAGCTTCTCTTGTGGAACCTGAGCTCTAGGCACTAGGGCTTTAGTAGTTGTGGCACGAGGGCTTAGTTGTCCCACAGAATGCAGAATCTTTCTGGACCAGGGATCAAACCTATGCCCCCTGTATTGCAAGGCAGATTGTCAACTACTGGACCACCAGGGAAGTCTCCTGAGAAGAAAACTTTTGACTGAAAGTTATACTTCAAGTGATTTTAAAAGACTTCTACTAATACATAGATTGATACAGCCTCAGATCAGGAAGGAGAAGGCAATGGCACCCCACTCCAGTACTCTTGCCTGGAAAATTTCATGGATGGAGGAGCCTGGTGGGCTGCCGTCTATGGGGTCACATAGAGTCGGACACTACTGAAGTGACTTAGCAGCAGCAGTAGCAGATCAGGAAGTTCAGATTATGATCTTTGGAATAAGAATTACTGAAAATATTTATGTTGATAAATAAATACATATTCAGCAAATATTTACTGAAGCCTTGTTGTTTGCCAAACACTGTACTGTATGTCAGAGATAAAATATTACTAAAATAGATAGCAATTTACTTCACTGATTTATAGTCTAGTGGGAAAACAGACATTCATCAAAAACTCACACAATTAAATATATAATGATTATCAGTGATACTAAGCCCTTACACTGCTGCTACTGCTACTACTAAGTCGCTTCAGTCGTGTCCGACTCTGTGCGACCCCATAGGTGGCAGCCCACCAGGGTCCCCCGTCCCTGGGATTCTCCAGGCAAGAACACTGGAGTGGGTTGCCATTTCCTTCTCCAATGCATGAAAGTGAAAAGTGAAAGTGAAGTCACTCAGTCATGTCCGACTCTTCACAACCCCATGGACTGCAGCCTACCAGGCTCCTCCATCCATGGGATTTTCCAGGCACGAGTACTGGAGTGGGTTGCCGTTGCCTTCTCTGAAGCCCTTACACTAGCACTGTGATATTTTCTTGGGCTGCTTTATTTCATACTCATACCTGAATTTGAAGGATTTAGGCATTAAGTAACTTACTAAGGGTACACAGCTAGGAAGCTGTAGATGTGGAATTCAGATTCAGATTTGTTTGACTCTCAAACCAAGTTTCTAAACACCACGGGACTAAAACAGAAAGATAATGTATTTACAATGTATTTACTTGGAGAAGGCAATGGCACCCCACTCCAGTACTCTTGCCTGGAAAATCCCATGGACGGAGGAGCCTGGTAGGCTGCAGTCCATGGGGTCGTGAAGAGTCGGACACGACTGAGCTAATTCCCTTCCCTTCCCTTCCCTTCCTCAAATTATCACCTGTTGGCTGCAGTTAAGATGGATTGAGTGCTCTGAGTCCTTTAATCATGCTTAGTCCCAATCGAAGAAGAATGTCAAAGTCTATTCAAGATAAATTAGGTTAGGGAAATGTCACCAAAAACTCAGTCTTCTCAAACAAATTTTAAAAGCATAGTTATTAATTAGTTCAAAGTTTACTGGATTTTAAGTAGAAAAGTAATCAATTCAAACATAATGTTATATATGGTGGTGGTGGTTTAGTTGCTAAGTTGTGAGGGACTACTATGAACTGTGTCATAGTAATGTAACAAAGACTACTTATTGTTTTAGTCTAATTATTATTTTCATTAACTTATTATCTTTCTTTTTTTATTCCATTGTCAAGTCTTTTCTATTCCATTGTGAAATGGAACCCAAAGAACATTTCAAAATTGGCATGGACAAAAATAGCAAATGCTGTATGTTGCGCAAAGAAAATAGCAAAATCAAGAACAGCTCATATTGCCAAGCACAAATCTTGAGTGCTAGTATTGACATTTCTCATATTTTGGATCCAACTGACTTCATATATTATTCTGAGTGATATATTCTTTATACTTGACTCAAATACCATTCATATACTGATGGTTACCAAATCTTAGATTTTTATTCCAAAATATAGACCTACTTTTTTCTGAATATTTTTACTTGAGTGACTAACAGTTGAGAAATAGATAGCATTCTGATAAAGAGCCCAGACACTGGAGCATGGTTTCAGATTCTAGCAATGCTATTGAATAGCTAAGGGGTTCCCTAATGGCTCAGATGGTAAAGATCTGCCTGCAATTTGGGAGACCTAAGTTCAATCCCTGTGTCAGGAAGATCACCTGGAGAAGGAAACGGCAACCCACTCCAGTATTCTTGCCTGGAAAATCCCATGGATGGAGGAGCCACTGAATAGCTAAGAGACTTTGGACAAGCTACTTAAACACTCTGTACCCAACTTTATAATCTGTAAAATGGTCGTAATAAATGTTCTTCAGAGAGTTGTTTAAAGAGTTAAATAAGTTAGTATTTTACATGCTTGAAAGTGAGTCACTCAGTCATGTCCAAGTCTTTGTGACCCCATGGACTATACAGTCTTGGAATTCTCCAGGCCAGAATACTAGAGTTGGTAGCCTTTCCCTTCTCCAGGGGATCTTCCCAATCCAGGGATCAAATCGGGGTCTCCCACATTGCAGGTGGATTCTTTACCAGCTGTGCCACAAGGGAAGCCCAAGGATACGGTAGTGGATACTTATCCCTTCTCCAGGAAATCTTACCAACCCAGGAATCAAACTGGGGTCTCCTGCCTTTTAGGCAGATTCTTTACCAACTGAGCTATCAGGGAAGCCTATATATACACACATATATATACACACTTTTAATTTGTTTGTTGAGTTATTTACCAGGACTTGAGTTTATCAGGCAAACTGAGTCTGGACATGCCCAGATACATCCCAAACAGAGGGGCAGCCAGGCTTCAGTTTTCACAGAGATTGTTGAGGCTATGGGAAATCGTTAGGCTTAGAAGAGCAGACAAATTTTAAAGAACTACGATGAAAATCTGGATGTGAAATAGGTTCTGAAATTTGGGAACATGATATGTAATGTGCTGATGGATGACACTGACTTGATGTTCTCCTACTCTTGCTCTGTCTCCACGTTCTCACTTTTTGCAAAAGCAGCAAAGAATAGTAAGTAAGGCCACTTTGGTCAGATCAACTTTAATTTAAAGTAAGGCTAAGCCTTGGTTTGTAGCTGTGTAACCTTAGGCAAGTTATATTCACATGAGTGTCCTTAACTGTCCATTGAGATGAAAACCATAGTAACAATATCCCTCACTCTGGAGTAAAGATAAAGCAGCTAATTTATGCATTGTTTCTTATTCTGCCTGTACTGTGCTTAGTCACTCAGTCCAACTCTTTGCGACCTCATGGACTGTAGCCCACCAGGCTCTTCTGTCTATGGGCATTCTCCATGCAAGAATACTGGAGTGGGTTGCCATTCACTCCTCCAGCGTATCTTCCCAACCCAGGGATTGAACCCAGGTCTCCCACATTGCAGGCAAATTCTTTACCATCTGAGCCATCAGGGAAGTCCTCTTGTTCTGCCTAACATTATCAAATACCTAAAGATTTATTATTATCACAATAGTTATATTCCTTGTAAGTGTTCCTGTCCTCACGAAGATCAAGAACTGCTGGGTTTTAAAGAAGGGTTACTTGTGTTTATATGCAGCATCTGTTTGTTTGTTTGTTTGTTTTTTAATATCCAGTCATCTGCTTCATCTAGGCAGTATACTGGAACTAGAGCAGTAAAGTCAACTGTACTATTCAATTGGAGTTAGTGAGTTTGGGGTCTTATAATGTTGGAAGTAGAGAAATGAAGAATATGTCTATTTCAAAGTCCTGTTTGCCTGATTATACCTGCACTCCTGTCTTCTTTTCTTTTCATTTTCTATTACCATCTGTTCCACTGCAAAAAAAATAGTTCTTGTCTTTCTAATTTTAAAATTTATTTTTCATCAATAATCTTCTCTTTATTTATAATTCATTAAAAATTTCCAGTCTATATTCAAAACCCTGTGGTAGTTTAGTCAACTGATTCCTACTTGTACAGAATGAAAACTTGAGGTATATTTAAGAAAAAATAAAATATAAATGTCTACCATATAACTGACACTATGAAAATTTCTCAGGATAATATGACAAACAATATGTAGATGATCCTTGCCTTCACAGAGCTTATAGTTTAGAGTGATATAAACTGTGATATAATAGTGATATAAACTATAATGGTGATATAAAATGTGATTAGAAGGTGTATAAGACTTAGATGAGGTACTTACCTAAAACCCAAGGGATGAGGGTGTTTCTTGGAAGAAGTAAGGCTTCCCTGCTGGCACTGGTGGCAAAGAATCTGCCTGCCAATGCAGAAGACCTGGGTTCGATCTCTGGGTGGGGAAGATCCCCAGGAGGAGGAAATGGCAACCCACTCCAGTATTCTTGCCTGGAGAATCCCATGGACAGAGGATCCTGGCAAGCTACAGTCCATGGGGTTGTCAAGAGTCGGACATGACTGACATAACACAAACTTTGATGAGGTACTTACCTAAAACCCAAGGGATAAGGGATATTTCTTGGAAGAAGTAGTACCTCAGATAAGAGCTTTAACATGAGAGGACTAGAGTCAAGGAAAAGAGTGGCACATGGGAGAAGCTGAAATGGCTTGGTGTTGTGGAATGTGATGAGGGAATGAAATCCACTCAAACTGGAAAAGTAATAAAGGCTAGTGTATGCATGGTCTTGTAGTTCATGTTAACAAATTCTGTCTTTATGTTAAAAAAGAGAGGAGTGCTAAATAATTTAAAGTAGTTTTTGCAGAAACCAGTACTCGAGAAACCAAGCACCACGCCCGGAGAGTTAGAGAACTCAGGTTTATTATGCTGGTGGGCCCAAATGAGTTAACACTCCAAGCTTAGAGCCCTGAACAAAGGGGTTACAGTTTTTATAGCCAGACTATAGTGGGCAACACTAGCTGTTAAGAGGCTGGTTTAATCTAAGGGGTTTTGCATGTGCAGGAATAGCAGTCAAGATGGGGAGGGGGATGCCTGACCTTTACATGGACGGGCATGATTAATCAGGGTTGCAGGGGCTGGGCAATTGCAAACAGCAGAACAAGGGTGAGTAAGATAAGTTCCAGTTCCTAGTATTATAAGTCCCCACTTTCTGAGACTACGTGACCTACACGATCCAGACTTTGCAAGGAGCAAGCTGAGTTACAGAGGCAGAAGGAGCAGGATGTTATGTAAAGTTTTAACTTTTCCTCTTCATAGTTACATGACTGAATTTGGATTTTAGAACTTATTCTGGCTGCAATGAATTAGAAAAGAGCAATATTGAAACGTAGGAGACAATCTTGGGATGGCTACAGTTATCTAGGTGAAAAATGCTGGTGATATGTTATTCTGTGAAAGCTGCAAGAAAAACAAGTATACACACCACTATATACAAAATAGATAACTAATAAGGACCTAAGTATAGCACAGGGAACTTTACTCAATACTCTGTAATAACCTACATGGGAAAAGAATCTAAAAACAAGAGGATATATGTACATGTATAACTGATTCACTTTGCTGTACACGTGCAACTGATACAACATTGTAAATCAACTAGTGGGGAGAAAATCTGCAGCACTGGGAGATTTATCAGATGAGAGACGACACAGTGGTAAAGCAAGATCTTTAAGTTTGTCTGGTGGGCTGCACAGATGCTTAATAAAGTAGGAACACAGAAGGAAAGGAGTACCTTTGAATTAGTGGAAATAACCAATTTAATTTGAGGCCAAGTAAGTGTAAAATTTCTACAGAACCTTGTAGTGAAAAGGCCCAAAGGCAAATGGACATCTGCATCCTTTCCAACTTATGAAATCACTTTTGTTCTTATATATTATGTATATATACATGATATATTTGTTTATCTGGAAAACAGAAAGAACTTTTAGAGACTTTTCAATCTTTTTAAAAGATTAAAAAGATATCCATTCAGGCACATATTAAGGCAGCACGAGCCATAGAATGTTTTAAAGATTTAGGAAAGTATTTTACATGATTTATTTTTATTTTGCATTTGCTTATGATTAGAGTTGCTGATCACACAAGGTACATGAATTATCATTCTGTTTAAGAAGTTTAAGATCGTTGATTTGTTCTCAAAACTGAATCTGATGTGAAAAAACGAGTCACTAGTCCAGGCTTAGAGTTAAGAATTGCTATTGCTAAGTCACTTCAGTCGTGTCCTACTCTGTGCGACCCCAGAGACGGCAAGCCCACCAGACTCCCCCGCCCCTGGGATTCTCCAGGCAAGAACACTGGAGTGGGTTGCCATTTCCTTCTCCAATGCATGAAAGTGAAAAGTGAAAGTGAAGTCGCTCAGTCATGTCTGACTTAGAGACCCCATGGACTGCAGCCTACCAGACTCCTCCATCCATGGGATTTTCCAGGCAAGAGAACTGGAGTGGGGTGCCATTGCCTTCTCCTAGAGTTAAAAATAGTAATGTACAATAAAGTTAATAGACTACCAGTATCAAAATAAGAACCTCATTCCACTTTAGCTTGAATTAGTGAAATCTTAAACTGATAGAAATTTTATTCAGTGAGATGAATCAGTTATCACTGATAGTTTTTCAAAAGTCTGAAAGATTTTGTCTGTTTATATCGTTTCCTTAAAGTATTCTAAACTAAAAACATTTTGAAATATATTTTACCTATATGCTATATCAGCACACATGGATCTTCGGCAAATAGAATATTAATATTATCTAAACAAACAAAAACCTGATGATTTTTAGTATAACTATACATTTCTGGCATCATAATTAGCAACAGTTAGTAATTGTTATTTATGAATGTAAAGAATTCTTGAAGTTGGATAAAAAGTTCTGTGTTGGAGTCCAGGAATCTGAAATTTATCTGGAATTTCATAAGCCTGGATTTTTTTTTAGTACTTCATTTGTTTACATGAATTCTACTTCTATGATTATATATTATTAATTACATTAAAAGCTATGTTCCACTCTAGTAGTTGCTTCCTTATGCAACTCCCCCTACTGCCCTCTTTTTTCCTAGATATGCTGAAGAAAACTATAGTCATTATATACCATTGATACCATTAAATATGACTGCCAATTATGTTTTTATGGTGAGGAAACAAGTAGACTAGCATAAGAAAAAAAGTTGTTGTCAAAAAATAATTAAATTATTAAAATAGAACTTGCCTTCTCTGAAAGTATCCATGAGGAAATATTGTCAGGGTTTACTTTTTTTGTAATTCTTCTCTCACTATTTTTTCCTGTCTTCTGAAAATTGGTTTTAATTCTTGGAAGCTGATTTGTGGTCTCTGTTCTTGAGGATATTTACCCTTCTGTCACTTTACCTTGAAACTTGCTTCTGAACTTGCACAGATAATTCCTACAAAGAGGCCAGTGTGAGAGAGCAAACACTCACTAAACAAGTATATGGTTTATATCTACAACCTGGGCTTCAGTCCCTTTGACCCTCAACTTGTGCTGGGTACCAGGATCACTTTCCGTTTGTGAAGCCCATGGTAGGCTTCAGCATATTGCACACCAGGAGTCTGAGATCAGACCTTCAGACTCCTAAAGGACTATTCTAAAGTAATAAAGACTATTTATACTTTAAAATGTTCCTGAACTTCTCTGATTGAAGATCTAAAAATATTTTACTATCTTCACTGAAGCCTTTGGGAATACATATTCCAGTGAAGCAATTAGACAACTTTGTTCTTCTGCCCAGAAAGGAAAACCAGTGGGACATATGTAAGGTAACTAAAATCTGCACTTCCTTTAGTCTTTGAGTATTGGAGTGGAGGGAAAGGGGGCACTTGTTTTTATATTGAATAAGAAGTCTATCTTCTTGAAATCATCTTTAAGGCTGAGAAGACTTAGTCAGGCCTGAGACCATTCTAAAAACAGTTAGTGTTCTTTTAGGTGCCAGACATTTTTGTTCTTTTTTAAAAGTATATTTTAGCTGCTTGTTATTGCCTGTGGCATGTAGGATCATAGTTCCCTGACCAGGGATCAAACCCATGTGCCCTGCACAGGAAGGTGGATTCTTAACCACTGGACCACCAGGGAAATCCCCAGAAGTTGTTTCAAAAACGTTTTGATTTTGTCATGATTTCAAACTTACAGAAGAGTTGTAATACTATTTATGTTGTTGTTTAGTCTCGAATTTGTGTCCAACTCCTTTGCAACCCCATGGACTGTAGCCCACCAATTTCCTCTGTTCATGGGATTCTCCAGGCAAGAATAGTGGAGTGGGTTACCATACCCTCCTCCCGGGGATCTTCCTGACCCAGGGATCTAACCCAGGCCTCCTCCATTGGCAGGTGGATTCTTTACCACTAAGCCATCTGGAAAGCCCATACCTACAGAAGAGTCATAGTGAAAAAAGTTACGTGAACCCTTTACCCAGCTTCCCATCATATAAGCATTTATACAACAACATTTCTCTGTCCTTTTGATATGTCCCTGTCATTCTTTGAACAATTCCTTACTTTTTAGCACAAAATTTCCAGGTTAATCTTTTTAAACTTTCCAGTTGCATTTCTGGATTCAGCCATTTTTCCAAGGGGTCCTAACACACAGGGATAAGTAGCAATTTGCCTCCACTTTTTAAATACAGAATTCTTTGTCCAGTTTCCAGATATGTGCTGGTATTGAGAATCGGAAGAGATCACAGAACTAAAAAGAGACAGTGCCCACTGAAGGAGGACAGCCAATGTCACGACACTCATAAATTGAGGCTTTGTTTTGATCTTCAGTAACAATTTCTGCAGTTCCTTTCTAAATGGCACTCATTTACCAGAATAACTGTGTACTGGGAAAATGGAAGCTCTCAGAGTTTTTAAGGATTATTGTGTAGAAGGGGTCAAGATAATACTGATATCAGCAGACACAAAATACCATCACGGACCCTCTGTTGGAATGGAGCCACACATGAGCCAACTGATGAATGGAGTCCTGGCCTAAGTTCATCTTAAAATTTAGTCCCTATATAGCTCATAGTTTTGATACTATTTCAAATTGTATTTTTATTTCAATTTGAGGATTTAATGCTGTTATGTAGAGATATAATTTCTGTATTGATTAACTTCCAACTTTACTAAGTCCACCAATTAGTTTTAATAACTTTTGAGGGGGTAGATTCCTGATGGCTCAGAGTTAAAGCGTCTGCCTGCAATGTGGGAGATCTGGGTTCTATCCCTGGGTCGGGAAGATCACCTGGAGAAGGAAATGGCAACCCACTCCAGTATTCTTGCCTGGAGAATCCCATGGACAGAGGAGCCTGGTAGGCTACAGTCCACAGGGTTGCAAAGAGTCGGGCACGACTGAGTGACTTCACTTCCAACACATATCCTATAGATGATCATGGATCATCTTATCTATGGATAAGGACAGTTTTACCTCTTCCTTTCCATAATAAATGCTTTTTGTTTTCTTCCCTTATTGCACTGGTCAGAACCTCCAGAACAGTATTGAATTGTCGTGGCCAGAGTTAGCATTTTGCCTTTTTCCTGATAGAGAAAAGTAGAACTGGAGTTTAATGTTTTGGAAGTTGTTTTTCAGTTTGTGACAGTGCCTTTTATTCTTAGTTTACTGAAAGTTTTAATCATAAATGAATGTTGAATTTTTCTGCTTCTATTGAGATGACCATATAGTTTATTCTCTTTTTAGGCAGTTAGTATGGTGAATTATGTTGATTTTAAACTGTAAATCCATCTTTCACTCCTGTAATAAACCCTGATTGGTCAAGATATGTAGTTCTTTTTGTGTACTGTGGGATTGAATTTGCTAAAATTTTAAGGTTTTCTGCATCTGTGTTCATGAGGGATATTGGTCTTTTTTTGTTTTCTTAGGACTTTCTGGTTCTGTTGTCAGAGTGGTGCTGGCCTTAAAGGAGGAATTCAAAAGTATTCAGTCTGCTTTAGTTTTCTGGAAGAGTTTGTATAGAAATGGTAGAATTCACCAATGAAACCATCAATTCCTGGAATTCTTTGTGACTTTTTATAGCTTCAAATTCAATTTCTTTAACAGATTAAAGACTATTCAGAATCTTCTTGAACAAACTTTAGATAGTATGTGTAATTCAAGAAACTTTCTTATTCCATAAATTGTTGAATTTACTGGCATGATTTTAAGTATTTATTTATTTATTTTTATTATCTGTAGTGTCTGTAATGATATCACTTGCTTCATATTTCATATTGGTAATTGTGTCTCCCTCACCCCAATTATTCTGGGTAAGAGGTTTATCAATTTTATTGATAGTCCCAAAGAACACGCTTTTGGTTTCATAGTTTTAAAAATATATTTTTGTTTTTTATTTTATTGATTTCACTTCTACTGGAATTTGATATTTTGTTATTTCCTTTTCTTATGTTATTATTGAGTTTCCATTTGTTCTTATTTCCTAGTTCTTTAAAGTGAAAGTTGAGGATTTTTTTGGTATTCTTTCTTCAATTACATTTAATGTGATTATCAACATGCTTGCATGTAAATCTGTCATCTGTCATACTTATTGTTTCCTATTTTTTTATCTGTTTTTTTCTTTTCCCTTCTTTTCCTGATTTCTTTATATTACTGATTGTTTTATAATTACATTTATTTTCTTTCTTGCCTTACTAGCTGTATCTCTGTTTCATTTATTAATGTAGTAAATGACAACCCACTCCAGTATTCTTGCCTGGGAAATCCCATGGACAGAGGAGCCTGGCAGGTTACTGTACACGGGCTGCAAGAGCTGGACATGAGCATGAATATATCTTTAACTTATCACAATCTGGCTTCAAATAATATTTTACCACTTCATCCATCTATTATGTTATTTTTGTCTTACATTTTACTCCTACATATATACCTTTAACTTATCAGAGTCTAACTGCCTTTAAGTGGTTGAGATGAATCATTTCAAAGATATTCATTTTAGTTTGTAAACAGAAAGTCTAAAAATTAGGGAAGGACTTCTTTTTTTTTTTTTCCTTCTTCACAAAAAGGTATCTGGACAGCTTCAGCCATGCATCACAGGCTTCTCCAGAAATGACTGCTGACATAAGTGTTAGTTGCTCAGTCCTATTTGACTCTTTGCAACCCCATGAACTGTAGCCCACCAGGCTCATCTGTCCATGGAATTCTCCAGGCGAGAATACTGGAGTGGGTAGCTATTCCCTTCTCCAGGAAATCTTGCTGACGCAGGAATTGAACCTGGTCCTCCTGCAATGTAGGCAAATTCTTTACCATCTAAGCCACCAGGGAAGCCTTAAGGCTTCCTTAACTATCCTGTTTTCCTTTCTGCTTTCCCTAGCAGTAAGTTTTCAGGGCTAATGAATTGGAACTTACTTGGACCTTAATACTATATTCATTAAATAAGAATATTTAGTTTTATTTACTCTTTAAATAATAGCATATTTCTGAAGTCCAAGAAATAAGGACAGAGTAAGCTCCTATTTCCACAAGAATCCAAATGCAAAGTATTCTAGATATCCTGGATTTGTGTATGTGTATAGATGTGTATATCAAATGTGAGAGAAACCATATATATGCCTATGGCGTGAGAAGTAGAACATTTTTCTATCATTTACTTTTTGATCTGTCTCTGCTGAATGACATGGACTAGGGAAAATAAGCTTACATAATATTGAAAAAAAATTAAAGCAACTGGATTTAAGATATAACTAAAAAGCTGTCCCCATTTTTCATGACTTGCCTTAGTTTGCTTTAGAGTCATGCTGAATTATTTCTAGATTTCTTTACTTCAGCATCATCCAACTCACTGTATCTTTTCTTTTATGTTTATTTTATAGTGTTCTATAAGAAAATTAGAGATACCAAGGGAACATTTCATGCAAAGGGCTTGATAAAGGACAGAAATGTTATGGACCTAACAGAAGCAGAAGATATTAAGAAGAGGTGGCAAGAATACACAGAAGAACTGTA
>SJYA01002796.1:10486-29118 GCA_006410615.1 Neotragus moschatus | reverse complement strand
TTCCAGAGAAAAGCAAGGAGAGATAAGAAAGCCTTCCTCAGTGATCAGTGCAAAGAAATAGAGGAAAACAATAGAATGGGAAAGACTAGAGATCTCTTCAAGAAAATTAGAGATACCAAGGGAACATTTCATGCAAAGATGGGCTCAGTAAAGGTCAGAAATGGTATGGACCTAACCAGATGCAGAAGATACTAAGAAGAAGTGGCAAAAACACACAGAAGAACTGTACGAAAAAGATCTTCACAACCTATATAATCACAGTGGTGTAACGACTCATCTAGAGCCAGACATCCTGGAATGCAAAGTCAAGTGGGCCTTAGGAAGCATCACTATGAACAAAGCTAGTGGAGGTGATAGAATTCCAGTTGAGCTATTCCAAATCTTAAAAGATGACACTATGAAAGTGCTGCAATCAATATCCCAGCAAATTTGGAAAATTCAGCAGTGGCCACAGAACTGGAAAAGGTGTTTCCATTCCAATCCCAAAGATTGACAATGCCAAAGAATGCTCAAACTACTGCACAACTGCATTCATCTCATACACTACTAAAGTAATGCTCAAAATTCTACAAGCCAGTCTTTAACAGTATATGAACTGTGAACTTCCAGATGTTCAAGCTGGATCTAGAAAAGGCAGAGGAACCAGAGATCAAATTGCTAACATCTGTTGGATCATTGAAAAAGCAACAGAGTTCCAGAAAAACATCTACTTCTGATTTATTGACTATGGCAAAGCCTTTGACTGTGTGAATCACAACAAACTGTGGAAAATTTTTCAAGAGATTGGAATATCAGACCACCTGATCTGCCTCTTGAGAAATCTGTATGCAGGTGAAGAAGCAACAGTTAGAACTGTTAGAACTGGACATGGAACAATAGACTGGTTTCAAATCAAGAAAGGAGTACAACAAGGCTGTATACTGTCACTCTGCTTATTTATTTTATATGCAGAGAACATTATGAGAAAAACTAGGCTGGATGAAACACAAGCTGGAATCAAGATTGNTGGAATATCAGACCACCTGATCTGCCTCTTGAGAAATCTGTATGCAGGTGAAGAAGCAACAGTTAGAACTGTTAGAACTGGACATGGAACAATAGACTGGTTTCAAATCAAGAAAGGAGTACAACAAGGCTGTATACTGTCACTCTGCTTATTTATTTTATATGCAGAGAACATTATGAGAAAAACTAGGCTGGATGAAACACAAGCTGGAATCAAGATTGTAGGGAGAAATATGAATAACCTCAGATATGCAGATGACACCACCCTATGGCAGAAAGTGAAGAGAAACTAAAATGCCTCTTGATGAAAGTGAAAGAGGAGAGTGAAAAAGTTGGCTTAAAGCTCAACATTCAGAAAACTAAGATCATAGCATTTGGTCCCATCACTTCATGGCAAATAGACAGGGAAACAATGGAAACAGTGAGAGACTTTATTTTGGGGGACTCCAAAATCACTGCAGATGGTGACTGCAGCCATGAAATTAAAAGACGCTTGGTCCATGGAAGAAAAGTTATGACCAACCTAGACAGCATATTAAAAAGCAGAGACATTACTTTGCCAACAAAAGGTCCATCTAGTCAAACTATGATTTTTCTGGTATTCATGTATGGATGTGAGAGTTGGACTGTGAAGAAAGCTGAGTGCTGAAGAATTGATGCTTTTGAACTGTGGTGTTGGGGAAGACTCTTGAGAGTCCCTTGGACAGCAAGGAGATCCAACCAGTCCATCCTAGTGTTCATTGGAAGGACTGATGTTGAAGCTTAAACTCCAATACTTTGGCCACCTGATGCAAAGAAATGACTAATTTGAAAAGACCCTGTCCACTATCTTTGATTGTAGTAATGCTTCCTAAGGCCACTTGACTTCACACTCTAGGATGGCCAACTATGGAGAAGGCTTGAGGCTACTGTAAAAATAAAACTGAAAACCAGAAGCAGGAGACTTAAGCCCAAATCNGAAAGAGATGGGAATACCAGACCACCTAACCTGCCTCTTGAGAAATCTGTATGCAGATCAGGAAGCAACAGTTAGAACTGGATATGGAAAAACAGACTGTTTCCAAATAGGAAAAGGAGAATGTCAAGGCTGTATATTGTCACCCTGCTTATTTAACTTATATGTAGAGTACGTCATGAGAAATGCTGGGCTAGAAGAAACAAGAAGCTGGAATGACGATTGCTGGGAGAAATATCAATAACCTCAGATATGTAGATGACACCACCCTTGTAGCAGAAAGTGAAGAGGAACTGTAAAGCCTCTTGGTAAAAGTGAAAGAGGAGAGTGAAAAAGTTGGCTTAAAGCTCAACATTCAGAAAACCAAAATCACTGCAGATGGTGATTGCAGCCGTGAAATGAAAAGACACTTACTCCTTGGAAAGAAAGTTATGACCAACCTAGTCAGCATATTAGAAAGCATNGAAAGAGGAGAGTGAAAAAGTTGGCTTAAAGCTCAACATTCAGAAAACCAAAATCACTGCAGATGGTGATTGCAGCCGTGAAATGAAAAGACACTTACTCCTTGGAAAGAAAGTTATGACCAACCTAGTCAGCATATTAGAAAGCATAGACATTACTTTCTCAACAAAGGTCCATCTAGTCAAGGCTATGGTTTTTCCAGTAGTCATGTATGAATGTGAGTTGGATGGTGAAGAGAGCTGAGCACCGAAGAATTGATGCTTTTGAACTGTGGTGTTGGAGAAGACTCTTGAGAGTCCCTTGGACTGCAAGGAGATCCAACCAGTCCATTCTAAAGGAGATTAGTCCTTGGTGTTTATTGGAAGGACTAATGTTGAAGCTGAAACTCCAATACTTTGGTCACCTCATGCAAAGAGTTGAATCATTGGAAAAGACTCTAATGGTGGGAAAGATTGGGGGCAGGAGGAGAAGGGGATGACAGAGGATGAGACAGCTGGATGGCATCAATGACTCAATGGACATGGGTTTGGGTCAACTCTGTGAGTTGGTGATGGACAGGGAGGCCTAGCATGCTATGATTCATGGGGTCACAAAGAGTCAGACATGACTGAGCGACTGAACTGAACTGAATATTTTTTGATTGAAATATAATTGCTTCACAATGTTGTGTTAGTTTCTGCTATACAACAAAGTGAATCATCTATAGTATATATATATAGTCTCTCCCTCACGAGCCCCCCTCCCCCTGCATCATCCCATCCAGCTAGGTCATCACAAAGCACTGAGCTGAGCTCCCTGTGCTATACCACAGATTCTCACCAGTTTTCTATTATACATGATAGTGTATTTATATCAGACCTAATCTCCCAATTCATCTCACCCTCCCCTTCCCCCACTGTTTCCACACATCCATTCTTTACATGTGGGTCTCTATTCCTGCCCTGAAACTAGGTTTGTCTGTACCATTTTTTCTATATTCCACACACATGCATTAATATATGGTATTTACTTTTCTCTTTCTGACTTACTTCATTCTGTATGACAGGCTCTAGGTTCATTCACATCTCTGCAAATGACCTGACTTTGTTCTTTTTAATTGCTGAGTAATATTCCATTGTTTATATACACCACATATTCTTTATTCATTCATCTGCTGATGGACTTGGACATCCATGTTAGGTTACTTCCATGTCCTGGTTATTGTAAATAGTGCTGCAATGAACATAGGGGTACATGTGTCTTTTTGAATTATGGTTTTCTCAGGGTATATGCCCCAGAGAAGGTGATTGCACCCCACTCCAGTACTCTTGCCTGGAAAATCCCACGGATGGAGGAGCTTGGTGGACTGCACTCCATGGGGTCCCAAAGAGCTGGACACGACTGAGTGACTTCACTTTCACTTTTCACTTTCATACATTGGAGAAGGAAATGGCAACCCACTTCAGTGTTCTTGCCTGGAGAATCCCAGGGACGAGGGAGCCTGGTGGGCTTCCGCCTATGGGGTCGCACAGAGTCGGACATGACTGAAGCGACTTAGCAGCAGCAGCAGCAGCAGCAGCAGCAGGATATATGCCTAATAGTGGGGTTGCTTGTATAGTAGTTTTATTTTTAGTTTTTAAGAAATTTCCATACTGTTTTCCACAATGGTTGTGTCGATTTACATTCCCACCAACAGTGCAAGAGGATTCCTCTTTAGTATTGATGTTTGAGTTCTTTACAGATTCAGGATATGAGTTTTTCCTATCAGCTATATGGATTGTATTTTCTTCATTAATCAGTGACTTGCCTTTGGATAATCAATTGTGTCTTTTGAGGATCAGAAGTTTAAAACTTTAATGAATTTTAACTTAACATTTTTTGTATATTGTCAATACTTTTGTGTCCTGTTTAAGAAGTCTTTTTTTGCCCAAGACCATGAAAAAATTTTCTATATTATCTTTCCCAGGCTTGAGGTAGATTGTCTCCAAGATGTTCACCACCAATTTCTTTCCTCTGAACACAGCACTTAAATCATCTCCTTATAGGGTAGGTGGGGAGACAAGGTTATACTGCTCAGGAGGACCTGAAATCTGTTAATAGTTACAACATGGGGAAGGGAAAGATGATAAGGGTCTGGCTTTTTTGTTCCTGCATTCCAAGACCCTCTTTGGTTTTATCTATTCTTTCATCCTTGGGTCACCACAGACTCTTTAAAAGATAACATTCCTTCTTAATCTTGTAAGAGACCATGACTCAAAAGGGTTATTTCAAGGTATCACATGGGGAAATTTTTAGGGTGACATAACCTTTATATGGCACTATGGTGGTGGGCTCCAACTCTAAGCCTTCTCTGGGCTGTGGAGTCTAGGTTTGTCTTTGGCTAGTAAGAATCCTCCTGCCCTTCCTGTTTGCCTGGGAGAGGAGAGAATGTTCCTGCCTGCTTCTTCTCAAAAGCAGCCTTCAGCTCAAAATAATCCTTATGCCAGCATGGTATATTTTTGGAGAGGCATTCTCTGAACCCCTTCCTAGGGAAATGTCAAGAGCCAAGAAAAGAACAATACAATTTTGACAAGAAAGAAAAAGTTGGTCTTGATTGATTTGATAGTAAGATTTCTTATAAAACTGTAGTCATTAAGTCAATAGAGGAATTAAGAATAAAGAGCATGGACAAGTTAACATGTATCTATTAATAAGAAGTTGATGTCTGAACGCAGTTGAAAGAAGTGGAGGTCAGTACCAGGCTCCACCAGCAGGGTTTTACCAAGTAGAGTGTGGACAGCTAGGCAAGGAAGGATGCTTGGTCCAAAGATGGATGTGAGAGGGTCGGGGAACTGAGTGAGGTGGGCAGCCAATCAGAAGCGCCAGGAGAGACGTACCAGAGTTACATGGGTTGGAGCACAACTGGGAACAAAACTGAGGCTGAACCAGAGCCAGCGTGGTGGGCAGAGGTTTGTCTCACAGCGAGGGTGGAACGAACCCTTGGCACCCCAACCCTGCTCCAAGCACGCCCTGACCCTTCACTCAAAGGAAAACTTCACGCCCTGACTCTTGTAGCAATGACTGTGCCGGCCTTTAAGTTCTCCAGAATGACTATTGGATCATAAAAGCAACATTCTTCTGAAGGTGGATTTGAAGAGGCAGGAGAAGGACAGAGCCACATCAGGAAAAGGGTGTGGGAATTCTGTGAGGTGAGCAAGAGGGTGGTCTTTGTATCTCACCTGCAGTTTTGAGGCCCTATGCTAGAGGACTAGTCCTCTAGCTACAAGCCGGTCAGAGAAAAGAGTAATACACTTTGGACCATTCCTCTGGGGCACCTGAAAACAAATTTCTCAGAAAGAAGGCTTACTAAAAGATGGATAAAATTTAGCCTAATGTCCTTCATTTATAGGAGGAGAAAGTGAGACCCAGAGAAAGGAATTGATCCAGTGGTCATGGGCACTTCTCTCTTTAGGAGGTAATGTATATTGAAGGGTTTTGAAAGCATCATGATAATTCACAAAATCAGACCATCTGCTGAGATCATTTCTGTTACATGTGACTACTAATTTCCTTGAGTATCCATAAAAGAACCTCCAAGGCCAAGATTCTTGTCCCAGTGTTTTAGTTTAGGGAGTGGAGAGATTAGGGTTAGCCCCTAGTCACTCAGGTGATAACAAATGAAATCAGGAATTGAATACAGAAATATCTATATTTTATAAATATAAAATATATAATTAGCATTCAAATTTATGGAAATCCAGGGTGTCTGAAGCCCAATATCAGGCACCAAGAAGTGACAAAATGTATGATGAAGGGAAAAAACAGTCCCAAATTTCCAGTAACTAAGTATTAGGGAAGAGAGACACCTGGGAAGTGATGCCTAAAGAATGCAATGCAGTGAGTTATGACAGTTCAAAGGGCTATGGAATACCCTCATGTAAGCAAGGGTAGAATCTTCACAGAAGAGGTGAAATCAATCTGAGGGACATTAAAGAACTTTCCTATATGAAAGTGTAGGATTTTGTTTGGTGTCGGTAGGATCTGAGTGTGTATTCTGTTTTGAACCAGACAGCCCCCAACAGCATCCTCTTTGGTAATTTTATCAGAGTAGCTTCTTCTGCACAGGGTTTTACATTTCGTATATTTGCAAATTTCAAACTTTAAAAGGTAGAATTTTATTACTTGCATTTTCTTTCTCATGTAGTTAAATGTATTTTCTGTTTCTTAGAAAACATAGTTTGAGAACATGGATCATATCCTATCTTTGCTCCTTTGCAACTTTTCATTCTTTTTGGGGGGCAGAGGTGCATTAACTTTTTTATTATGTAACAAAAAATGTCTTTTAAAAAGATAAAAGTACCTCCTTCCAAATGACTGGAAATTCACCAGCCAGGTGATCAAGTCACCTGCTCAATGTTGGTAAACAATACTGTGCCATAACTACTTGCTGGGTATCCATTTGGTTTGAACTAGTCTTTTTTTGTATTCTCTTCTGACATTTGATAATATCTTTAACTTTTCAAAAGATAATTTTTTTTATCTCCTTAAAATTTAAATTTAGATTTCAAATGCAATCTCCAACTGACAATTCATTGTCAAACTTCAAGTCTTTGGACCCTGGCTCCTGGATGAATCACCCAGAAAGGAGGAGAGAAGATGATTTGCTCAGAAGCAGGGCAGAGCTGTGATCCTGCAGGAGCCTGCCCACAGCCAGCAACAGCAGCGCACCTCAGTAGAATTCCTCACAGCACATTTGGCAGAGAACTTCTCGACCACTTTTTGAGCCCACTGGACAAAGAAAACCTGAATTTCCTCTCACATGGATCAAGACTGCAGTCTCCCAGAAAAGGACCTCAAACAGTGAGGTTGAGTTTACTTTTCATCTTTCAATAAGCCACACTACTAAGAACTGTGGTGCTGGAGAAGACTCTTGAGTCCCTTGGACTGCAAGGAGATTAAACCAGTCATTACTAAAGGAAATCAACCCTGAATTTTCATTGGAAGGACTGGTGCTAAAGCTGAAGCTCCAATAGTTTGGCCATCTGATGCGAGCAGCCAACTCACTGGAAAAGACCCTGAGGCAGGGAAAAGTTGAGGGCAAGAGGAGAAGGAGAAAGCAGAGAATGAGATGATTGGATGGCATCATCAACTCAATGGATATGAGATAGTGAGATTCTAAGAGATAGTGAAGGACAGGGAAGCCTGGCACGCTGTAGTTCACGGGGTCACAAAGAGTTGGACAGGACTGAGTGACTGAATAACTACAAGACAGTACTGTACACCAAATAAGTCTGTCAAGTCAGGTACTATGGGCTTGTTTCTCTTCAATTCTCGTATGCTTAAATATGGAATTTACGTAGTTGGCAGAACACAGTGGACTGGGAGTCAGAGTTTTTCTTTAGCTGTAGATCTGTTACTTTTATGCTGTTAGATATGCACATCAGTCAACTCCTCCAAGCTTCAAATTTCTATAATGATTTCCTCCAGCTTATGTGCTCTGTGATTCTTTTGAACTGCCCAAAGCATTTTGGATAGTGCGAGGCACTTGACAGTCTCAAGAAAAATACCTACAGCCTTACTTGTGAAGGTTCTGAAACGGCTCACACTTGTTGAGCCGGGTCTTGAAACTTAACTATATTAGTAAGAATTCAACATATTCAGATGAATTTAAAGATCCTGGAGACTAGATTATTTTAAACTCTGTTTACAACATTAGTATTTAATAGTGAGAAAGAAATTTGAGCTGTTACCAGTTTCTACCAGAGATGAATCATTTCAGTGATTTGTCAGCCATTGATTGCCTACCTGCTCTTCATTTATCACTGTGATAAATAGTATAGAAAGATGGAAACAGCCCCTTCTCTATTCTTGAGGTAGTAGTTCATCATCTGGTGGGGACTGTAAGCAAGTTTTGTGTGTTAATCTTATTTGATCTCCACAACAATCCTGTGAAGTAAGTCATATTGCTAGCTCTTTCCTGAGGAGGAAGCTGAGGCACCAAGGGTTAGATGAGTGGCCACATAACACAAAATGGTAACTTGTGGAGCCTAGACCCACACTCAAAGCCTGGGCTCGAAACTGCCTCCCCTGGCACCGGGGAATTAGTCTGTACCACTCATTCCAGATATTCTAAATGCACACCAAGGGGTTAGGTCAACCCTGATCCTTTCCTAAAATCAGATGGAAGATAGGAGATCAGGACAACCATCCACAACTCCTGTGCAGTGACTTGGTGGGAAATAAGGGTGGTTATGTTTGTTCTCTAAGCACTTATGTTGTCTCATTCTTCTAAGGAAGAATGAAATATACTTACTCCACCAGGATTATCATCCCACATGAACTGTGAATTTTGCCATGCCACTTTTAAAGTTTTCTTTTTTTGTCTATACAGTTGTCAAAATTGCCCTAACTGCTGGGTTCTCTTAATATCACTGCTGTTTAACCATTTTCTTCTCATCATGTTTTTTTTTTTTAATCCTGATTGAGTGTGTACACTTTTATAAAAATGTTTTACTTTTCTGTAGAAAAGAATGCAAGATATAGTTTAAAAGCTAAGCACAGAATTTGATCATCAATTTTTATTTATTTATTTAAGATAGCAGTTCCCAGCTTTTTCAAATATGAAGCATTTTTTAACCAATCCATTTTTTAATTCTTAAATTCTTGACATTACAGAACTAAACTGAAATTTATTAACATTCCACTCTTACATTTCTTATCGACAAACAGAAATAAAATTCATGAGCCAAAAACCCAAAACAAAACTAAAAACAGGGAAAAGCTTATAAAACTAAATATGGATCCCAGTATCAACAGCTGAACAGAAAATGTGATTTTTAAATTCTTAGCAGATGATAAAGTTGGGGAGAAACTGAACACTTACAAATTANCAAACAGAAATAAAATTCCTGAGCCAAAAACCCAGAACAAAACTAAAAACAGGGAAAAGCTTATAAAACTAAATATGGATCCCAGTATCAACAGCTGAACAGAAAATGTGATTTTTAAATTCTTAGCAGATGATAAAGTTGGGGAGAAACTGAACACTTACAAATTATTTAAAACCTGTAATCACTGACCAGAAATTACACAGTTGGATCACAGGAAAACAGCAGAAAGGGTTATGAGAGAACCTACACTGTTCTAGCTGCACCCCATTCCCTTCTCAGAAGAAAGCCTGGCATTGATTAGACATTGGGCCAGACTAATACTGGCAGCAGAACCAGTGACAGTAATCTGCCTACCAGAAGAGCCTTCCACTGGGTTGGCAATTTTGATCTGGGCCCCAGACATCTGGCGGCTCTCATTAATGTTGGCGCCTTGGCGCCCGATTATGCAGCCAATTAAGTTATTTGGAATGGTGAGTTCATGGGTGGTTTGAGTAGATGCATCCAAACTTGCCCAACAGCCTTTCACCTGTGGAGAGCTGGAGTCAATTCCGGCGAATCCGGTCCCGCCGTGCATCATGGCAAAGTGAGACTGTTGTCCTGCCATCTGGTTCAGCTTGGCCAGATAGAGTGGAGAAATGGTGTGTTGTCCTTGAATCGAGTGGGCATCTAGAGGTGGTCCCTCCAGGTCATGGGTGGCGTGGGGGTAGCCCCCAGCGTCGCTGCACCGATCTTGGCCGCCTGCGCAGGTGACTGGAGAGCTGGCCGGCATAGGCTGGTACGGAATGGTCATGACTCTCCCTTGCGGAGACTGGGAGAGCGTCGCCAGCATGACCAGGCAGATCTGCTTGACACACTCGGTGACAGACTGAGGCACGCCAGCAATGGTGATGGCCCGTTCGGTGGAGTTGGGCAGCATATCCCCCGCCACCTGGACCTGGGCCCCGGTACTCTCGCGGATCTCTTTGATCTTACACCCGCCTTTCTCAATCAGGAAAGTTTTTTTTTCTTTTTTTCCTATGCAGTTGTCAAAATTCGCCCTAACTGCTGGGTTCTATCACTGCTGTTTGACCATTTTCTTCTTATCATGTTTTTTTTTTTTTTTAATCCTGATTGAGTGTGTACACTTTTATAAAAATGTTTTATTTTTCTGTAGAAAAGAATGTAAGATATAGTTTAAAAGCTAGGCACAGAATTTGACCATCAGTTTTTAAAGTTCATTCAGTTATGCAAATCTTCTATAATTATTACTGTGAATGGAGATTTAAAAATACAAGTAGGAATACAAATCTTAATTAAAGCTGAGAAGAAATAGAAGCAAGAAACAACTCAAAGTAAATGACCTATTAGAAGAATAGGATCAGGAAAGCCATCTAAACACTGCTGACTGCCCACATTAGCAAAGTTGCCCAAGCTACAACTCTGTTTATTAATTGAAAGATCTAAGCCACACTGAGTGATCATTGGAATTAGGTAGGAGTTCAGAAAAATGTAAAATAATAACAACAGATCACATAGAATTTTTGGTCCAAAAGGATCTTTCTGAACTATCATTCATTGTTATTTACTGGTTGAGTTTAGTAAAATGGGACTTCCATGGTGGCTCAGATGGTAAAGCATCTGTCTACAATGCGGGAGACCTGAGTTCAATCCCTGGGTCGGGAAGATCCACTGGAGAAGGAAATGGCAATCCATTCCGGTGCTAATGCCTGGAAAATCCCATGGACAGAGAAGCCTGATAGGTCACAGTCCATGGGGTCACAAAGAGTTGGACATGACTGAGCGACTTCACTTTCACTTTAGTAAAATCACTTTTTAAAAATTATCCTATTTTGACGTTTGATTAAATGAAATTCAAATAAATTTCCCAAGGTACTATGTTAGGAAATAAGGCATGTTTCCCATCACCTACTGTAAAAACCTTGGGCGCTGTACCTTAATTTGCCATGTCAGGATTTGTGAAAAGGAGGATAATTCATGGGCCTATGTTAATCTCTTTTCTTTCTCTCCAGCTATTTTTGAGCTTTCATATTCCTGCTTGTTACTATTAAGGTGACCTAAGATAGAGAGGGGAAGAGGATGAGAGTGTGAGGTAGCCAAGGAGAAATACCCATCACATTCAGCCTCCCACGTCCTTCTTATCCAGACTTATGCTACTCTGTCTTGGTTGAAGATAAGAGAGGTCTATGAGCTTGTGACTGCTTTAACCAACAGAGTATGACAAAAGTGATATTGTGACACAGAAGGCTAGGTCCTAACAGGACATTCAACTTTCACCTTGTTGGTTAGAACTTACTCTTAGAGTTTTGAGTAACCATGTTAGGAAGTCTGACTACCCTGAGACCATTCTGTGAGGAAGCCTATGCCAGTCACATGGAGAGGCCACTAACAGTGCCCTCGTTAACATTCCCAGTAAGAGTCTAGCCTTTCAGGTATTCCAACCCAGATGCCAGACTTACAAGTTATGAAAGTTAATAAACAGAAAACTCATTTTAAATGGAGTTAGGAGGCTGTATGTAAAGCTCTAAGCCCTACCACTCCAGGTCAGTTGCTGATCCAACAGAAAGAGATGGTACCTTGGTGTCTCCAAAAGGCAGATGGTTACCACTTGACTACCCAGCAGGAGAAAGAAAGAATTTCTCATTGCCAGGCAACAGCCCAGCCAATAAGAGACTGCCACAACTCAGCCAGTGAAAAGCCAGTATACTTCAAACTCCCAGTTTCTCCCAATGTGGTTCCTTAAAGATTACATGCCAGGAAATGTTATTCTTTGCTGTTTCTAAGTAAACCCATTTTGCTGGTAAAATAATTGACTGTGGTATTGTTTTAGGTTAACAAAGTGAAGATGCCGCAATATAATTCTAGTCCCCACAGACTAAATTTTCCCAGACACTGTAGAGCAAAGCCAAACCATCTCCTTTGTGCCCTGTCCAAATTCACCTATAGAATCAATGAGCGTAATAAAATGGATGGAATTTCATGCCATTAAGTTTTATTGCACAGCAGTAGATGACTCACATATTTACTGATCTTTGTATCCTATCTCTGCTTCAGTCCCTGATTTGTGAGCTGCTTGAGGGCAAACAAGTTCTTAATCCTCTTCATTGAGTATCCCTGTTAACTAACAAGTAATGATTCTCAGTAATTTGGTGTGTAAATAAAGCCCTTTCATTGGCTAAATGGCATATGTAGTGAACAAACTTATTTTCTCACATTTAAAATTTTTTTTCTAAAATTTTCTACCTTTTAATATATCATAAAATGTTGGATATTGCAGAGCTTGAGATAATTGTATAGACTCTTCAAACCAAAATAAAGAAGAGAAAAATGCCACGAAGTGCAATAAATGTAAAATTTTAACCAAAGAAATACTATCTTTTGATAATTATCAAAAAATTTTGAGATCAATGAAAAACGACTTAAACAATTGAATTATTTGTAAAAACACCAATGAATTTTCCTAAAACTAATAGTACACCATAATACAGCTTCTAAAAGTTGTGATATTGTTCATTAATATTTACTAGGTGTTTTGTTCACTAGCCATTCCTTCAACCTCTCCCTATCTTAGTAGAGCATGTCACCATGTGGGGATCCAATCATTTATTGGGTGGTGTATAAAAGGCTGAATTTGGTGTGTGAAAGGGTGATTTAGAGTTGTCGGTATATAATGTATAAAAGAGCTAGCTGTCCCAAATCTAAATTACAAAGAACCCTTTCAAATAACCTGAGACACAGTATGCTCATCTTATTAAAATAGGGACTATCAAATCTTATAATAAACCATAAGATTAGAGCACTATTGATATCAATTCCAGTATTCCTGCCAGAATAATCCCATAGACAAAGGATCCTGGCAGGCTACAGTCTATGGAGTGGCAAAGAGTCAGACACAACTGAGCAACTAAGCACACACAATATCCATTTCAGGGTTCTCTTCTGGATAAAATCAAATACAAACAAAAAAGATCACTGGATAGATTTTTCATACAAAATATATAATTTTGTATTCTTAACAGTTGTTGTTATTGTTCAGACACTCAGTCGTGTCTGACTCTGCAACGCCATGGACTGCAGCACCCTAGGCTTCCTTGTCCTTCATTATCTCCTGGAGTTTGCTCAAATTCATGTCCATTGAGTTGGTGATGCCATCCAACCATCGTATCCTCTATTGTCCCCTTCTTCTCCTGCCCTCAGTCTTTCCCAGCATCAGGGTCATTTCCAATGAGTTAGCTCTTTGCATTAGGTGGCCAAAGTTGGAGTTTCAGCTTCAGCATCAGTCCTTCCAATGAATGTTCAGGGTTGATGTCCTTTACGATTGACTAGTTTGATCTCCTTGCTTTCCAAGGGACTCTCAAGAGTCTTCTCCAGCACCACAGTTCTAAAACATCAATTCTTTGGTGCTCAGCCTTCTTTATGGTCCAACTCTCACATCAGTACATGACTACTGGAAAAACCGCAGTTTTGACTATCTTAACAGTGAATTATGAAAATAATATCAAAACAATCTCTGTCTCCAGATTGCCCCTTTTGTAACATTAGCACATTACTCTGCTTTAAATACTGTGAAAATGAAAGAAACCTCATTTAAAATGGAGTTAGGAATGGGACTTCCCTGACTGTTTAGTGGTTAATACTCTGTACTCCCAATGCAGGGGAAATGGGTTCTATCTCTGATCAGGTAAGATCCCACACAGCACAGCCAAAAAATAAAAAAATATATAAAAAGAAGCACTAAAGAGGGAACTCTACCACATGTACCACTCAACACATTTAATGAAGAAAATCTTCAGAAGCTAATGTTACTCTTCATTTTTCATGGCATGATGGGCTACATCACCTTGAACATTATAGATGATGTAGTAGCTTGAATAATGACTTCCCAAAAGATATGTCCACCTCACAATCTCCAGAACTTTGGGTGTTACCTTCAATAGCAAAAGATGGGATTACTCAAGGATCTTGAGAAATTTATGCTGAGTTACCTGGGTGGGCTCTACCTGCCATCGCATGTATCCTTATAAGAGAAAGGCAGAAGGAGATTAGACTGAGGCACACACAGAGGAGGAGACACGAAAACAGAGGCAGAACTGAGAGTGATGCGACATGAAGCATGCCAGCAGCCATTAGAAAACAAAAAAGACAAGGAACAGATCCCACCAATTACCCCCCGCCCCACAGCTTCCAGAGGGAGCATGACCTTACTGACACCTTGACTTTAGACTTTTGACCTCCAGAACTGTGAAAGAATAAGTTTCACTGTCTCCTTTTATATTATATCACAAATCTTATCTTCAGGAGGTTATTTTTTATATCTAATCAAATTCTCCTAATTCTTACTGACTTAGCCACAGACTTCTTGGATCAGGAATGATCTTATAATTCATGTAGTCCAACTTCCCTCCAGAATTGAAAATCTTGTCTCCATGGAGATATTTATTCATTTAAACTTCTCTATTTTTTTTTTCCAGTGTTGACTCCTATACATTGAATCACAGTAGCTTCCACCTAACTCTTCCCTTAGAAGCCACAAGAATAAATTTCTACGTGACATTTTTCTAAAGGCTTGGTTATATCTGTCATTTTCTCTGTGTCTACATTTATTCTTTGGTGATTCACAGAAGTGGTTATGACATGTGATCTACCTACAGAAAATTTCTAAAGCATATTTTAAAAAGGAAAATCCTTAGGTAGACTAATTGAGTCTCTATTTTATATAGATTTCTATTGTCCCATATTGCCAGAAACATAGCTATTTCATCATGGTATAATATAAATTTTATTGTGAATCCCTTTTTATATAATACCAACTCTATTTTTACCCATTAATATGAATCCTATCCTTCACAGAACAGACAATACTCTACATGACTGCCCTTAATATACGTGAAGAGAACTATTGCATCAAACATTGACAAAGCATTTTCACTCCATGTTAAATAAACCTAGGCCTTCAGTAGTTCTTCAAGAGACATAATGTTCTGATCCTCAGTTCTCTAATCATTGTTCTGCAGAAGCATTTTGGTTTTACAATATATGTATCTTTCAAAATGTGAATCTTAGAACGAAAGTCAGTGATTTGTATGTTTAATTAACAGCAGTTCGTTTACACTGGCTTCTCAGCCTGAATTCCCCATCTGCGGTGATCAGGGTGTCCTATTATCTCCAGATGTGGGGAGTGTACCTTTCACATGAGAGATTTGTTCTCTGTTTTCCGGGAGAGAGAGGAAGGTCAGCATTTCCTCCTTGTATCTGCTGCTTCTCAAGCAACTTCAACTCAAAATAATACCATTGTGATATTTTAGAAGGTGGCCCACCCTGAGCTCCAGGACTGGCAAGACATCTTTATTCATTTTAACCATTAGCACAGCAGTCCTTAAGTGCGGTCCCTGATCTGCACAACCTGAGAATTAATTAGAAATGCAATTCTCAGCCCCTCCCTCCAGACCTCCTACTTTAGAAACTCTGGGAGTGTAGGTGGGTTGATTCCCAGGGATCTTGGATTTTAAAAGCCCTCCAGGTGGTCTTGATGCAGGTTGAAGTTTTAAGATCCACCATGTTGTGTCAGAAAATTACACTGAGGCAGAAATGTACCTTGTTACTGTAAGATATTCAAAGGAAACAAGATAATTGTGTTTCTTAGTTACTGTATTTTCTGTTTTTGGATTTAGTAGAAGAAGTAATTAGAAAAAGAGGCAGTTAAAGTTATTACAGTGCAACTAATCATCAGTTTAGTTCAGTCACTCCGTCATGTCTCTTTGTGACCCCATGGACTGTAGCACGCCAGCTATTCATTAAATCAGCCAATACCCAACTCAGTGTGTGCAAATATTTTTCTCAGCACTTTGATGAGCTCTGAAGGCCATGTGGAAGAAGTATAAATTATAATCTTTGGTACCTAAGGGAGCTAACGTAAGGTTTTCTTCTTATACAAGAAAAGTGTGTTGAGTAAGCAATGAATATCATTATATACTGTGCTAGTTTTATGATTTAGATTCTAATTGCTTTAGGGCTTAAAAGGAGACAGATAACATAGATGGTAAGGGAATCATGAAAAAAACTCAAATAAAGAGTGTGTGATTCAGGTCTAAAATGTAGCTACAAATTTACTTGATAGACGGAATAGGATAAGATAATTCAATTTAGGATAAATGGAAAGTATAGACATGAGAGAAGATCCAGATAAAACTGTGGAAGTAAAATCATTGTGGAATCCAAATATTGTGTTGATGTGGGAATAGTGTTAAAATTTAAGCTATTATCATTAACTTTATAACTATAAGAGGAGGGGGCTTTGTATGGCTTTATGGACTTCTGTTCTATCTCCTGTAATTAAGAAAATATTTGTGGTGCATGTAAGCATATTTGAATGTGTATAAAAATGTTATGTTTCCTAAGCTTTTATTCTAGACTCACAGAAGTTTAAGACTCTTTACCAAGTATAAAAACCAGTATTATAAAGCCTGAGACTTTAAATATTTCAAGCTTACACTATTTTAGAGGATCATAATGCACCAGTTCTCAGGCCTTGTGCAATGACTATAGGTAGACAGTAGGAACTAAGTGTACTTTTTTGTCAGTGACATTTTATCGGAAGAAGTTCATGATAATAGTTCTAACAGTAGTCAGACTAAAGCAACTTCAACATATTTCATTTAACTTTAATTAAATTAATTTTATTAAATTTATTAAATTATTAAAATAGTAAACTTCAAGGCTTTAACAAGGCCTATCATTTGGATATTCCTATTTCTTGATTAAGAAAATCCTTGCTATCAGCCTCTTAAATGCTCCCTTTACATCTTTGTTCCTAAGTGTGTATATAAGGGGGTTCAACATGGGTGTGATGATTCCATAGAAAAGGGATACCATCTTTCCCCGGTCCTTGGAGGCAGGGGATGGTGGTTGCAGGTACATATAGATAGCAGTGCCATAAAAAAGTGACACCACTATCAAATGGGAGCCACACGTTCCAAATGCCTTTCGCCGACCTTCCACTGATTGTATTCTCAACACTGCTTGGACAATAAAAGCATATGATATCAGAATGAGTGTCACAGGTATTAGAAGGAATAGGACACTGATAAAGAATAGTTCAGCTTCATTTGCTGTTGTGTCTACACATGACAACTTGAGCAGAGCAGGGACTTCACAGAAGAAGTGATCCACTTTGTGGCCACAGAGTGGCATCTGCAGGGTCAAGGTGGACTGCAGTACTGAGTTGCTGAAGCCACTAACCCAGGATGCAGCTGCCAGCTGGAGACAGAGCCTTTGATGCATGATGATGGAGTAGCGGAGAGGGCGACAAATAGCTGCAAACCTATCAAAGGACATGACAGCCAGGAGGAGACATTCAGTGGAACCCAAAGCCAGGAAAATGAAAAGCTGTGCCACACAGCCGCCATAACTAATCACCTTCCTGATGCTGCATATGTTTACCAGCATCTGTGGAACTGTACTTGTGGTGTAGCAAAGGTCCAAGAGTGAGAGATTGGTAAGAAAAAAATACATGGGGGTATGGAGCTTGGAATCCAGACGGGACACAATAATTATTGCTAGATTGCCCAGGATGGTCAAGATATAGGAAATCAGGAATACCACAAAGAGTGGAAGCTCCAGCCATGGTCGATCTGAGAAACCTAAGAGGATGAACTCTTGGGGGACACTCTCATTGATCCTATTCATGTTAAATGGTCAGCTCTTGGTTCCCTGGAATATAAAAAGTAAGTTAACAAGCACATTTATTTACTGTCAGTTAGTGATAAGCATTTTGCTAATAGTTTGTATAAACTTATAGAATGATGCTATTAATAAGGTGAAAATATATTGACAAATATATACATATTTATCTTTCCAAGTATTTCAAGTGTTTCTATTTTTGTTTAAGTGTGTTAGGAAAACAAATTTCAAAAATTTTAAAGTATCATCAATTTCCATATTCATAGAACTTATTTTATATAAAATATCAAAATTTGATCTTTTGTTATTCTGTAAATTCATTGTTCTCACTTCTTTCTACCCTGGGTACCTATTAGATAGACATAGACACAGTTCCTGCCATTTGAATTCATTCTGTGCATGCCTGCTAAGTCACTTCAGTCGTGAACTCTTTGCGACCCTATGGACCGTAACCCACCAGGCTCCTCTGTCCTTGGGATTGTCCAGGCAAGAATACTGGAGTGAATTCCCATGTCCTCCTCCAGGGGATCTTCCCAACCCAGGGATAGAACCCACATCTCCTGTATCTCCTTCTTTGGCAGGCGAGCTCTTTACCCCAATCGACATCTATTTTTTCCTAATGCCAATGAGATTCCCTGTTTAAAAATTGTGTAAATTAAAATTAATTAAAATTGTATAAATTTCCG
>SJYA01002796.1:0-10332 GCA_006410615.1 Neotragus moschatus | reverse complement strand
CCCCCCCCCAAAAAAAAGAAAAGAACATGTAGAAAGTATCAATAATGGACACAACTGAGGACATACATATATTTTTTCATTTTAGAAGCTCAGAATTCATAAGGGATTATTTAATAATCTGGGACTGGACTTGGGCTCATAGGTTACTTTGCCTAATTAGTTACATTACACTGGGAATGTTTCTTATCCTCTGATCTTCATGTTCTTCACCTGTGAAGATAATCCTGCTTTTTTAAGTTGTCTTGATATGAAACATATACACATATTGTTTAGTCTAGACCCTGGCCCTTAGAAACAGAGCAGTGTAGATGAAAGAAGTTAGAATGTTTCAAGGTCTCTGAGGTTACTCAGAGACGAAGTACTTGTGGTTTACAAAACTATAAATTTTCTAAGGTTACCAGTGAAAGATGGCTCTGCCAGTTGAAAACTCACCTTCCTTTTTCCTCCTTAGCCCCCAAACTATCAACTCTCAAAGTAAGGATCTTAGTAACCAACTGCTGTGAAGTATAAATGTGATTTTTCAGTGAAAATTGGCTGGCATAGTGCCTGGCACATAGAAACACGGTTATGTTAGTCAAAGTATGATAGTGATGTGGGAATTCTGAGACACTTTGCCCAGTCACTTCAGTCATGTCCGACTCTTTGCGATGCCATGGGCTGTAGCCTGCCAGGCTCCTCTGTCCATAGAATTCTCCAGGCAACAATACCAGAGTGGGTTGCCATGCCCTCCTCCAGGGGATCTTCCCAACCCAAGGATCAAACCCACGTCTCCTGTGTCTCCTGCATTGCAGGCGGATTTTTTACCTCTGAGCCACACAGGAAGCCCTCCTGAGATGCTTTAAGCAAAAGCTATTCAGCGTCCGGAAATTCCTAAAACTGCTGATATGTCAGTTCCACCTGCTAAACGTGTATTCATCCTGAAGAAACCTTAACAGGAAACTCTAAATTATTTTATTACTTTATCAATATCAGAATACAAAATTTCATGATTATTCAGGTTCATTTGAAAGTTAGCAATGTGTATTTTAATTTTGTTCTTCTTTTTCTGGGACTACTAGTTCCCTAAAAATTGCCTTGCTCTCATCTGACAAAAACTTTGAGAAACATAGTCATAGATATAGATGTAAAACCATGTTTAAATGTACCTTTAAATGAAAAAAAGTAGTTACTGAACATTTGTATAGCATGATTCTAAGAATTTATAAAACAGTATTTTACACATACATGCATAAAGATACTAATACATAAATTTAAAATTACCTTGAAATATACAGAAGAGAGTGTTACTCCTGAGAAATGGGGATGGTGGAGAGTAAGCAGAATTATTTACAAGGTTACCTGTTTTTTGTTCTAATTTTTAACATTAAAAAAAATCTTCACTTAAAATTCCATGGGCAGTCCATGTAACTGTTGTGAATGACACTCCCCAATTTACCCAGGACTGCTGAGTTGTCTCCTACTGTGCCTGCAGTTTGGTAATAGAGCCACTTTCATTCTCAGTATTCCTGTTTGGATAAGGTGCAGTATCTCTTTAAATGTAAACTGAAGAGTGACACAATTCTTATATTATTGCTCAGGAGGTACCTCATCAAGGGGGACATTGCATGTATGTTCTCCTCTCACATGGGCAATGTCCTTTCCTGACTGATCCTAGGTAGGATGTTACCTCCTGAAACTCAGTCAAGGAAGTCCTCTCTACGGAAGATTACAGTAGAGGGAATCAGTTAATTTTATTTTAATCAACTGACCCCTCTCTCTCTGAGATTCGTACTTACAAACATGATAAACTGCTTCTGCATCAATATGATATATTAGTTCACATATCTTGTCATATGTAATATCCTCTCATGTTCTGTAATGAGGGCACAGTAAGGGGGAAAATATTTATCACTCCAGCACAAAGCACTGGAGCAGAATAAGATATCAAGATAATGGAGCCAGAAAGTAACGAGGAGAGGAAATGGGAGATTTCAGAGCATTTAAGTCTTGTATTTTGCTTTACTCTTTTTTTTTTTTTGGTCCATTCACCCACCTTTCAAACACACAGTAACCTCAAATATTTATCCATTCTTGAAAGTATATCTTTAGACTAAGTAGTTGTGGTATCATTTTTGCATTTTAGAAGTTTTAAGTAATTTGAATTCTGATTCATATCCCCAGTGTTAGGACTGAAGTGTTTATTAACAAAACAAAAGAGCAAAAACCTAGGAAGTCCTTATCTGCTTCTCTGAAATTATACCAGACAGGCTCCTGAGTATTACCTGTGGACATCTGCTCTAATTGCTTGCAATTGTGGCTATTTTCTGAAAGGCCACTGAGAAGATTCCTCTGCTTTTGAGTAAACGTACATTGCCAGAATCTCAAGATAATGTTCATCTCATTTTGAGTAGCATTCAAGAGGGCAGCAGAATAAAACATTTGAATTATGTGAGATATCAAGAGGATCAGAAAGGGAGTATAACTGCGTTAATATAGATGTTAATGGAAGTTGATAGAAGGAGTTTAGAAAGCTGCTGATGAGATATTAATAAATTTCATCTGTGATGCGTTAATCTTATATCTATCATCTCTCTACTGAATTCTCTTATCCCATATCTGACCTTGAACATTCGAAAAGGTAAAGTTCAACAGAGTCTTGGAAGCATCATTTTAAGCAACACTATGGAAAGAGCCTTGAGACAATAGAAGTAACAAGAATTTTAGTCCCCAAATAGCCAGTAAATCATTGTATAATTGAGCAAGTTAATTAATAGCTGTGGATATCAGTTACCTTCAGTAAGACTATGGGCATAGTGTTTTCCTTTTAGCACGAAAACTGTTTACTGTTACATTTTCTCAAATTATTGCATATCCCTGTGAGGTAGGCTTCCAAATACCATATAGATACTATATTCTTGCAGTAGTAAAAGGATGAATGTGCTTCTGTTAGTCAAAATATGATAGTGATGTGGGAACTCAGAGACGCTTTGCCCTGTCATTTCAGTCCTGTCTGACTCTTTGTGACTCAATGGACTGTAGCCCACCAGGCTCCTTTGTCCATGGGGATTCTCCAGGCAAGTATACTGAAATGGCTTGCCATGGCCTCCTCCAAGGGATCTTCCCAATCCAGGGCTCGAATCCAGGTCTCCCATATTGAAGGAGGATTCTTTACTGTCTGAGCCACCAGGGAAGCCCCAAAAAGATGAATAATAGGAGCAACTTTTCACATGGCTAATAAAGTATAGATTGGCTTATCAACACAAAGGAGTTTGTCAAAACTTTCTTCCATTTTATTAAGATTAAATTTGAAGGCAGGAACTGAATTTATATGCTTAGAGAAATTACTTTCCTCAGGTCCTGGAGCTAGTAAATAACAGCCAAAGATTAGAACCTAAGACCAACCTGCTCTAAAGTTCTTATTTCCTTTAGATTTTACAGATATGTTTGAAATATATTTGTATAAAAAACACTTGAACATATTTGTACATAATATATAATTTGTATGTACATGTGTAATATATTCTTAAAACATATGATATAAAATATAAACTATATCACATATAAAATATATACTTACACAAAATATATATAAAAAAGATTTTTAGAAGCTGAAGCTAGATAAATCAGATTTTTTCTAACAGATAAGTTGCTGGTCTTTGCTGAGATCTGAAATATAAACAGTCCATGAAACACATGCTTAGAATACTCAAATTTTAGTGTCATTTTTTGGAAATATATGCTACTTACCTCCATCTTAAACACTGGTGATAGATCAATTTTATGTCCAAGAAGACTTGAGTTCAAAATAGGACTAATTTAAAGTGCACAGGTAAAATGATGTTTTCATATGCTGTTTAGCTGTATAACTGATTTTATGAAATTCATTCAGCTTCTTTTAGTTACACTCACAATGTAGCAAGTCATAATGACTCCATTCAGAGTTAACTGGAAGATAAGAATGAAGTAGTACAGAGGATCTGAATGGTGTTCTGGCATCACTTTTAATTAGTGTACCGATTTCTGTTTTCAAGTTTTTTTCCAGCTAGTTTTTCAAAATGAATGTGCTTTCTCTATCAATATTGGTATTTGTTTTGGTCTCTGGCAGAAATCTCAAACACTGAATTGCAAGAGTCTTCCCCCATAGTTTATAGCAATTAACCACACACCCATTGGGAAGAGAGAAAGAGGAGAACTTTATGAAGTGATATTCCTCTTTCGTCATTGATTTGCTCAGCAAACCCTTTCTCCAGGGACTGAATCCTCAACTTTGTCAAGACAAAATGACAGTGAGGACTAAAATATTTTTCAAAGACAGTTCGGACTTTCTGCTATTGAATTGGAATTTGTTTTCTAGTCTAAAGTTACTTATTTTTCTCAGGAAGGAATTTTTATTCCAAGTGTAAATTTGCTGAGAACCCATCTGAGGTTATGCTACCAACCCTTTGATTTGTGTATCAGAAAGTAGACTTCAATTTAATTTATCTTAAGAAAATTGCTTAACTTGGTTTATGACACATTTTACATAAAGCAGTTTTAAACAGTTTATGTAGAACCAATATATTCTATATTTTTTTCATGGATTTTAAAAATTTCCAGGTTTAGTAACCAAGTTCTTCATCAACTCACAGTTATATAGATTGTCTTGTAATTTAAATGTTTTATATTATAGTATTTATTCTGGCCAAAATATTATATTTCTATTATTTATTTATTTTTTCATATTTTATTTTATTATTATTATTATTTTAATTTACAATATTGTATTGGTTTGCCATACATCAACATGAATCCGCCACAGGTGTACACGTGTTCCTGATCCTGAACCCCTCTCCCACCTCCCTCCCCATACCATCTCTCTGTGTCATCCCAGTGCACCAGCCCCAAGCATCCTGTATCCTGCATATATTTCTATTTTTATGTGATATCATATTCAAGTTCTTTTCAATTTATTTTCCAGGTGAGTAGATTTAGAAGACATATATTTATAATTCTGAAAAAAAGATTATGATTTTAACAAACATGGGAAAACCCCACAAATATCCCAATAGGAAAGCAATTATATGAATAGATAATTTGTCGTTGTTGTTTAGCCACCAAGTCATGTCTGACTGTGATTTAGAATACCAAATCCAAATGAACAAGATATATAAGAGAGTGTGACCAAATTCTCAAATAGAGAAAGATATATTAAAATAATGATGATAAACCTCTTCATACTCACCAGACTAGAGGCAAAAGAATTGAAATTTATTGCCAATGAGAATGAAGGAAAAGTGCTACTCACAGGTTACTGGTGGAAATTCAAAGAGTTACAAGTTTTCTTGGGGAAAATATGGCAATGGCTTCTAAAAACTATATAAACTCTCAATCTAGTGCTGTTATTTGCAGGAATCATTCCCTTAGAAAGGACAAATGAACAATAATGTTTGATGTAGAAATATTTTAATGACCAATAATGAAAAAAAATATAGGGTCCTTTGATAGCAAATTTACTACATAATATATTCACAGAACGGAAAATATTCACTCATCTGAAACAAGGAATTATAGCACTAACACACATCTTGGAGATGTTTTCCTGAGGTTTTGCTGAATGAAGAAATCAAAAATGTTGAAACAAATATATTACATGGCCCTACTTTTATAAAACAATAATTTAAGACATTGAAATATGATTTTATTATGTATTGTGTGTCTCTATGAGATTATATGAGAAAATATCTAGTTTTTTTAAGAATAACTAATTCTTAATTAACATTATTATCTAAATACCATGAACATGACTAATCTGGAAAGGGGCAGAGGGTAATATTTAGAGGAAGATGGGGCATGAAGTAAAGCTAGAAAAGAAACAAATTGAGACTTTGTGTATATTTAACAGTTTTAAAAATTAATGACACTGGTTACTTCTCTATACAAGAATAGGAGATGGTCGCTGAGGGTTGGACATGACTGAGCGACTTCACTTTCACTTTTCACTTTCATGCATTGGAGAAGGCAATGGCAACCCACTCCAGTGTTCTTGCCTGGAGAATCCCAGGGATGGGGAGCCTAGTGGGCTGCCGTCTATGGGGTCACACAGAGTTGGACATGACTGAAGTGACTTAGCAGCAGGGGACAAATTGAACTAGAGTATGAATTATCTTTATAGTTTTTTTTTTTTTTTAACAGATTGCATTTAAGTGAACAAAACCCACAATTTAAGAAGAAAGTAAAGAAAGGACTAAAGAAAATATGAATAAAGGTAAATATTTATTCTGCAGAATGGACCAAGTATGCACAAACTGAAATTGTTTCAGAATTCTTTAAATTTAGAAAGTACCAAGTAATGCACACTTATTGAAGATCTTGGAAATAGGGAAGGATCTATTGAGGTTATTACTATTATCCAGACACCAGTGCTGAGTGCTTTGAAAGAACTGTTTCACTCAGTCCTCATAAGTGCCCTGTGAGATAGTCATTCATTATTTCCAAAGATACATAGATATAGAAATAGAGGCTTAGAGCGGTTAAAGTAAAATGTGTTAGGAAATTGGTTACATAAGTGGAAGTGCCACTTCTGTTCTTTTTTTTTTTTTAACCTTCTGGCTCTGCTACCAAAGAGTTATGTTCCTCCTTTCTTACTGTAACTGAAAGTGGAATCCAGCTGCTCCAACACTCAAAAAGCCAACAGAGAGGCCAGGTGGTGGAAAGGAAAGTTTGTTTTATTTTGGATATTAGCAACCAGTGTGGGCCAAGGAGTGGGCAGACTTCTGTCCAAAGGCCAACTTCACTGACAATCAGTGGGCAAGAACTTCTATAGGCTGAGGAAGGGCCTACATGCAGAAACAGCACAGCCATCTTGGAATGGGTCATCAGTGGTCTGACCAGCATCATCTTGATTTTTTTAAGTACAGTCAATCTTCACTTCCAGGGTATGTGTGTTTCCATTTCTTGAGCAATTATGGCAGCTTATGTCATGGCTACAGTCTGGTCGCCATGTAGTGAACTCTCCACCTGGTGGGAATTCAGTATCTATAAAATAGTTCCCAGGATATGGTTCAGAATATTATCTCCCTTGAGAAGGAACTAAAAGTCTTTGACTATGCTTAATGACTAAACCAAAATCACGGCAGATGGTGATTGCAGCCATGAAATTAAAAGACGCTTACTCTTGGAAGGAAAGTTATGACCAACCTAGACAGCATATTCAAAAGCAGAGACATTACTTTGCCAACAAAGGTCCATCTAGTCAAGGCTATGGTTTTTCCAGTGGTCATATATGGATGTGAGAGTTGGACTGTGAAGAAAGCTGAATGCCGAAGAATTGATGCTTTTGAATTGCAGTGTTGGAGAACACTCTCGAGAGACCTTTGAACTGCAAGGAGATCCAACCAGTCCATCCTAAAGGAGATCAGTCCTGAGTGTTCATTGGAAGGACTGATGCTGAAGCTGAAACACCAATATTTGGGCCACCTCATGCAAAGAGTTGACTCACTGGAAAAGACTCTGATGCTGGGAGGGATTGGGGGCAGGAGGAGAATGGGATGACAGAGGATGAGTTGGCTGGATGGCATCACTGGCTCGATGAGCATGAGTCTGAGTGAACTCCAGGAGTTGATGATGGACAGGGAGGCCTGGCGTGCTTCGATTCATGGGGTTGCCAAGAGTCAGACACGACTGAGCAACTGANCAGGAGGAGAATGGGATGACAGAGGATGAGTTGGCTGGATGGCATCACTGGCTCGATGAGCATGAGTCTGAGTGAACTCCAGGAGTTGATGATGGACAGGGAGGCCTGGCGTGCTTCGATTCATGGGGTTGCCAAGAGTCAGACACGACTGAGCAACTGAACTGAACTGAACTGAATGACTAAACCATTATTTGGTTTCCTTTGTTCCTTATTTCCTGTGTGTTCTCACTTCTCTGATTTAATTTATTCTTTGGCTAAAGTTTTTCCACAAACAAAAGGTAGGCAGAGGACATGATAGACCAAGAACATAGAGTCCTGCTCTGTTTCATTACCACCAAGACTCATTTTTAAGAAATCGATTTAATTAGTGTAGCTCTCTTCTTTTGCTTAGAAAGAAGCTCTAGAAGAAACTCATTTGCTATGTTACTCTTTGACTATGTGACTTTTTAATATTGCATATTGGAACAAAAGCCTGCAATGGTGAGGTAGGCAGGGAATGAAAGTCTGCAGTAGCAGGGTAAGCAAACCAGCTGTGTTTTATGTAAGAAAAATGTTACAAAAGGCTGGAGATAATGGCTTATCTAGGAGGAAATGGGGGTAGAGATATATTCAAACTCTACTAAAGTTTAAAATATACTTTTAGGGACTTCTCTGGTGGTTCAGTGGTTAACACTCTGTGATTCCAATGCAAAGAGCAAAACTGTGATCCCTGGTCAGGGAACTAAGATCCCACATGCCACATGGCATGGCTAAAAGATAAATGAATAAAGTGAAATTTTAGCATTAGAGTCCCAAGAGAGTGGTAGTATTCCAAGAAATAAAAGGAAATGCTGAAGCTTGCCCCAGGGACAGATATCACAATGATTTCCTTGCCTACCTGCATTCTGCCAAAGGAAACACATATTTAGTACACATCTTTATCCATTCATTTTGTTGATGAAACCTTAGATTGCTTCCATATCTTGGCTATTGTAAATAATGCTGCTATAAGCACTGTTTATAATAGCCAGGACATGGAAACAACCTAGATGTCCATCAGCAGATGAATGGATAAGAAAGCTGTCGTACGTTTACACAATGGAGTATTACTCAGCGATTAAAAAGAATACATTTGAATCAGTTCTAATGAGATGGATGAAACTGGAGCCGATTATACAGAGTGAAGTAATCCAGAAAGAAAAACATCAAAACAGTATACTAACACACATATATGGAATTTAGAAACATGGTAATGATAACCCTGTATGCAAGACAGCAAAAGAGACACAGATGTATAGAATGGACTTTTGGACTCTGTGGGAGAGGGAGAGGTTGGGATGATTTGGGAGAATGGCACTGAAACATGTATACTATCATGTAAGAAATGAATCGCCAGTCTATGTTTGATACAGGATACAGGATGCTTGGGGCTGGTGCACAGAGTTGATCCAGAGAAATGATATGGGGTGGGAGGTGGGAGGGGGTTCGGGATTGGAAACTCATGTGCACCCGTGGCAGATTCATGTCAATGTATGGCAAAACCAATACAGTAATGTAAAGTAAAATAAAGTAAATATAAAAATTAAAAAAAGAAATAAAAATAATGCTTCTATAAACACTGGAGTTCATGTATCTTTTTCAGTTAGTGTTTTGATTTTTTTTTCATATATATATATATACACACACATATATAAAAAAAGAATAAAATTAAACATAAAAAAGAATGAAATTCTGCTATTCACAACAACGTCAACAGACCTAGACAGTATAATGCTTCTGGATTAATCATAAACTCTAAACTTTAACTTCTCGGTACCAATTGACCTCTCAATATTTTGAGAGATTTTGACATAGTTTTAAAATTTCCCTCCTTATTTAAAGGCTTGTAAAATACCTTTAGGGGAAAACTGCCTAGTAGTTCAGGCTTTCAATTCATTTTTGTCAATTTTCTTTACACGAATGACAAATATCTGACTATTTCCCTCCTCTATTATTTTCTAGTAGTCCTTTACCAACTAAAGGCATCAGCTTCTTATTTGCATATAGAATCAGTAAGTTTAGGGAAAAAGCAATGTCAGCTCACTTTTTCACAAGTTCTTCACTATGGAGCATTAATTGAATCTTAATATTTTTATCTTTGTTGTTCCCATGGCTTCCTGATATTTTAACACAAATCATTTTATTTTTATGTGTTTTCTAGTTCTTGAGGACTTCTGATTGCAATTTTATCTTTTCCTGGAAACAGAAGTCTTGTAGCAGATTTGAGCTAAGCCCTTAATTAACTGCACAGATTTTGCTGATGTGGGTGGCTTCATGGGCAATGTCAGAGATGGATTTACCATGAAACTGATTGAACTTAACCTTCAGACTATTATTTCCGTGGGCCCTTTCTAAGAATCTGGAAGGCAGGATTCTAGCAATGTGTTCACATAAACCCATGTATTTTCAAAATTTGTAAAAACAAAAAACAAACCAAGGCAAAAAACTAACCCATAATTAGTTAAAACTACTAACTCCAACTTCCTCCTGTCATATTCTCATGTAAACTGGTAATGAAGTAGCTGTAAAAATTTTTGTTAACTGACTAAGAAAAAGTTGTTTTAGAGATATTGTTATAAAGTTCACAGTCATTTTCTGCCGGGAGCCAGCGTGAGGAATCCCACCCGTGACAAGGTCACACGGCAGGAGATTTTGATGGGCAA